>OY744482.1:143849780-144194780 GCA_963556165.1 Tipula helvola | reverse complement strand
TTTATTTGAAGTTTTAACTTAAATATATATAGCAATATATACTTGAAACATAAATAAATAAATAATAAAAAAAAAAAAAAATCGAAATAATTTTCCAAACCAACATTTAAAGCGAAAAAAATCGATAAATTTTCCAGATGGTTGATACTTTTTTGTATCAGATTATTTTTGCTCTTCAATAAATTAATGAATTTTCACAATAAATTCAAAAAAAAAAAAAAAAAAATATTTTAATTTGAAAATTAGAATAAAATTATCGTAAATTAAATGAAATTATTACAAACATATTCATTCTGTTTATTTGGATTGAATTAAAGTATTTTATGCCAGGGAATATCCTAATTGTGAATTTATATTCACCATAAATTGGCATCTATCCTTTTGCAATATTTCAAATAAATTTAGTGCGGTTAGTGGTTTATAATTAAATAGTGCTAAATACATTTATTCAACATTTCATTCAACAACTCACTTACCATGTTTAAATCAAGTTACAAATAGTTGATTATTAATCATCACAATTACAACATAAAACTTTTAAATATTTCTTAATAATTCAAAATAAATCGATTTAATTTCGACTAAAATCAAAAATGTTTATACGACTATACAACAGACTTGTTTAACATCCGTCACAATTGCATTACTCACCATTTTTACTTTTTCGTTTATTTATTTAAATGTAAGTGATGTATGTGTTTTATTTTAGGGCCAGTTCTACAACGCGTTAAACAAGAAGTAAAGTGGCATCTTTCTAAACAGCCATTTGCTGCGCAGCATAAGCAACAAGTCAGTCAAAAATTAAATTTCGCAGAGAAAGCTTCGCGCATTCTGACGTATTAAAATGCAGAAATTAAAGATTGGCCGTGATGCTGCGCCTCTGTTGCATCCACTTTAAAATACTTGCAAAAACTGCTGGTGTCAATTTTTCGATTTATAAACAAACTTTAATCAACCGAAATGGAGAATGAATAAAATAGTAGTTAATTTATTGTTCTAAATTATTTAAGTAAGTTTTCTTTTTCACTTCCCCTAATTACAACATAAAAAATGTAGGTCTATCCGTCTCCTTAAACGACACTTTTTCCACAAAGCGTCCGTTATATGTCACCAACCAACCATTTATATTTTACAAAGTATTCCGTTATTTTAAGCAGAGGCACTCGAAACAGATTTTAAGGATTTTAATAAATTTAAAGACCCCATCCCCAAAATCACAATTGAACATGACAATATAAATTCTCTACCAAATTAGTCACACTAATAATTAATATTAGATTATTTAGAACTGAGACACGTTGAACAGCAATCAACATCCTAAATTATACATCCTTAGTATACTGTTGAAAATCCTTAAGAATTTAAATTACTCCGTTCAGAGAGCACCCACAATGTTCAAAATTTCTTTTCTGAAAATTCGTACCGTTTGTTCAGATCACAACATTATGTGAGCAACATGAGATTTGCCTGTTATAATTATTTACACAGTGCTTCAGTCTGGACGGAGCATTATGCTGTGAACCATTCAAGAAAACAAAATATAAAACACAAACAATACAAAATCAGAATAGCGTGATATTATTTTAAGGGCGTCCCGTAGTAATTTCGTATTAAGAGTTATGTACGACCTTTAATACCAAGAGAATTTATTACTCATAAATAATACCTTTAAAGATGTCCGGGAAGTATACTTACATATTTTCTTACTAAAATATTTAGTAGAACATTTCGCAAAAACTTCGCGTTGCGGTTGGACAACGAGAAAATTTTACTAATGAATTTCCAAAACATATTTTATTGTAGATGGATTAATGAACTACCTGTGTAAGACGAAAACTATTACGTCAGGAGGTTATTCAATAGATTTTACGTGTCGCAATACATCAAATGTCATAAGCAGAAGCTACCCTAGCATCAAAAACACTTCTTTATTTTTGCGGATCGTCAGGGGCTTACAACTTCATTTGGTACCATATCCTCCTAAACAACAATTGGTTAAACAAAAAATTCTGTGGATCTGTTCCTAGAGATTTTGCCGTTTGGCCACTTACATGATAAGTCAACTAAAAATCACTGCCTTACTTTGTTTTATGCCATAAAAAATTCAGTGGGTCTAAGTCATTTTATTGGTGCTAAAACGTTTTACAAAGAATCATACAAAGTGTCAAAGGAACCAACTCCATCGTTTATTTCTATGTTGAATTTCATTATAATATGTCGAGAAACAACAAGTTCTATGTCCTAATTGGCCCTTCACCTAAAAATCCTTTAGAATTCCATCAGTTTAAGCAAATTTTAGGTTTAAACTTGGCTTGAGCAAAATTAGTACATATGAATAAAAACAATATAAATAGCGCATGCAAATTAAATTGTGGTAGGTAATGACTGGAAATGTACCAATAAATCATTAAAACGTTATTGCCTTTCCTCAAATGACAATACTATAAACAAATTGAATTGAAGCAGTTGAACTTCCACCAAGTCAAATCGAAAATATAAAAAAATGATATGGAACAAAACATGTAAAGTTGATTAAAAACTTGAATGTGCATCATATATGTATGAATTGTGCACTTTCCGATGACCGAAGGTGTATTCGAAGCTGAATGGTATGTTTCAAAATTATCGTAGCATATTAAGCAATAACCAGACATTGAGGGCCGACTGTATGAACACCGCTAAATGAAAAAAATCCGAGAGTAATGATTAATCTACTCAAGGATTTTATTTTTCGTCGATTGTATGAACGTTGCTAAATACAAAATTAGCCTCTCTTTTATTGCAGTTTTATAGCAGTTTTTTGTATGACTGGAAATACTTTTTCTATGACGTTTACTTTGTTGATGTTTATTAAAATTTTTTTTGTTTATTTAGAGGAAAATAAAATTTCAATTTCCGAATTTGACATTTTCTTCCTTGTTGAGTCCATTTTTATTAATTACATTCTTTCACAAAAATGTCTCGTTTGTATGATATACCATATTTGAAATGTCAAAAAAAAAAAACAAAAAAAAAAACAAATTTTTTAGTCTCTGATTCAGTTATCAAAACGAGAGGATAAAACGGATGGTAAAAAAAAATCATGGATTAATTTTCTGATTTAGCATCGTTCATACAATGCTAACTACGCTAAATCAGAGGATCAATCATTTATCATCGTTCATACAATCGGGTCTGAATCCGAATTTTGAATGAGAAACTCTTTCAAATGTGCCCTGTAATCGTGGAGAGCTTCTTTACACATTGATTCGTTTGCAGAGTGAATATTTTGTATTACATTATTATTAACTATAAAATCAATTGGGCATACTATAATTAATACCCCCCAATTAAAACCATCTCGTTGTTGTGGTAAATATTCACAATGCGCTTTGATAAAATTTATCTAATTCAAGAGCAAAATGTTTTCCTTTCTCCTATAATTCTTTTTGAATTCTTTCTGGATTTAATGGGTCATGAGCTAATATCGTTTTATTAGAAAAATCTATGACGCAAATTTTCCAATGACTATTTGCACAACAGCACAACTTGGTAAAATTAACAGACTCCTGTTACGGCAAAGTTCCAACTATTGTTGCTTACGTGGGTCACTTGCTCTGTAGTTTTTGTTGAACCCTATTTTGAGCATTTGGTAAGGGTTTAAACATAAAGCTTTTTCATTCAGTTTTAAACTTATGGAAGCACACACAATCGAATCCAAGTTTTGTCATTTTTTCAAATGATTTTTTTTATTGTCCTTCAATTCGATATGTGTTCAAATTTAATGACGATGGGTGTTCAAATTTAAAAATTTTTGAAATGCGGCTTTACCAGAGTATTTAGCTAGGACATCTTTTACTAATTTGCTGTTTTCGCCATACTTCAGTGTTATTTGGACTATCCGGATTGTTTTTGGATATTTTTGGGTTATTACGTTTATTATTATTAGGTAGTCCGTTAGTTTACAGGATTAAATTAATAATGAATTAATTTCTTTAATTTCATTTAAAAATCTCCCCAATTTCAAGTTTCTGTGCGAAACCAACCTGTGTTTGATTAACCCGAAGTAACTCTCTACCAACGAATTGGACACCCTATGTGTGCATTTCAATTTTTTTTAAAAACCGTTGCCCATAATGATAAAAAAGGCATATATTTTTTTGTGCAAAATACCACAAAATCATTGCAAAACAATTCATTTTTTTCTTTCGCAAAATCATAAGAGAATAATGGTTCCTTTAAAGTAGCATTTAATATCTTCAAATATTGTTTATAAAATGGCGAGGCTTCATAAATACTGCTATCATTGTCTTCAAACAAAACGGAGCATTAATTCTAAAAATTCTAATAGTGTTTTATTAAATAAGACCGTTTTAAAAATTGTGTAAATTTCATCCACTTTTTCGATTGTATCGCTAACAATCATCAGAAAAAAACAAATCATAATGGTTGATCGTAATTTTGGTGGGCAAAGTATTTCGTTTCTTAATTTGCCTTATGGTTATTGCTGAAAAATGGGCACAGCATATAAATACACCGGAATATCCATTTGTATTGGAATGGTCATTTACTAAAATATTATAACTAAAACTTAAATAACGTTTTACAGTCATTCCATTTATTTGGAAAAGAACAAATTTCAAGAAAACCCAAGACCAATCCGTAACAAAAACTTTAGGAATATGAGTTTTCCGTTTATATTTAGATATAGAAATGCTTAAAATGCAGTAAAACATGCTAATAGTTTCTACGTCATGTTTAGAGCAGATTAGTTCCATAATGGGAACTGTAGCATCTCCATATTTAATCACACATACATAATAATAAATGTGTGGAAAATCGTGGGTTTCGCAACATTTTAGGTTTCGAATGAGATCTCCTGTCACATCTACATGCATTATTGTAATCTCTTGATTTCAAAATTCAAAAGAATCATTATTTTTTAAAATTAAAAATAAAGGATCACCTTCAAAATAAATACATATATGTTCGAAGTTATTTTTTAAGTTTAGTCGACTAATACCATCCATCACGAATAACAATTTACGTTCGGATCGTGCCTTCTTTAAAGTATCTCTTCTAACAATATCTTGAGTATTACCAGCACTAAATAAATTCTACGTTTTTATATTGATGCAGATTCATTGATAGGATAACCAAGATCATGAAAAACTCAAATCTTCTCATATTTGATGATGATGTAACAATGTATCGTACGATTGCACAAATGCGTGATGCTGACAAACTGCTTGGATGCCTCGTCGCCTCGTCCATAAACGTCGAACTTGTACTGTAACAACTCTTTTACCGCCCTTATGACGTAAATAACTATTTTGATACTGTGGAAGTGATTCGAGTGTGAAACGACAACTGGATTTAAAACAATGTATAAATATTAATTTCATTGAAAATTCAATGGATTTTCTTATATAGACACAGCATTGTACTGCACGTATTTTACAGTGTTCGATTTTAAACGTACAATCAGCGGGATGTTCACACGGTAAATGTTTATTTGTATAAAAACGAATAGACACAGTTTTCATACGGCAATCACTCTGAGTAGACGTTTGTGATGGATTCGCGCTTATGTGGTTTCCTGTTGATACAAAAAAAAAATCGAACCGAAAATAAATGACAGCAGCTGTCATTCGTCGTTCCGTCAAATTTTTCGGAGCGATTACTCACACGATTACATTTATATGTCATTAAAATGTCATTTGAACATCAAAGCAAATATGAGGAAAAATAAAAAATGGTTTAAAAAAAAAATTGCCATGGGAAAACAGAAATGTCAAAAAACTGTCATTTTTCAACTCGGATTCGACTCAGAGTCCGTTTTTTGTTGCAATAGGAAAACCACATTAGTTGTACTATTATGCTGGTATCGAAGATGCCAACGGCTTCGCTATCGGCGAAACAGAAGGTTTCGAGTTCATTTTATAAATGACGAATCAGTGCGTACTTACACATTTGAAAACTTGTATGGAAAACTTAGAAACGATGAAAAAAGTTATCTATAGAAGATTTATTGGCCATTTTGTAATAATAAGATTTATGCTTTTTTATGCAGCAGTAACATTTATATGAACGGAATGCGAAATACCTTTTAATGTTTTCAGTGTCTATGTCAAACAAGTTTTAAATTCTAATGGAATCTTACACATCAAAGTAGTGCCCATTAATTTTGCAGACTTTCAATATATCGATAATGAATTACCAAACGTTGAATTTAACAAATCTTCTTTAGCTATTCAAGAGAAAGAATCGGGACGGATGCTATTAAATAAACAATCTTGCAGCAATACTACAAGTATCCTGGTAAGTTCTCAAATGATTGTCGAACTAAGATTTATTTTCAAGCTGAAACAAAAATCATTTCAATAATATATAGGATATTATTGAAAATATAAGGATATGCTGTATTACACTGACAAAAAATAATTCATCTACTATCCGATGCATTAGTAATTGTGATGAGGAAAATTTAAGGTAACGTTTACGTTTGTTGCCATGTATCATAAAATCAATGAAAATTACTTTTTTGGAATTTTTTTTCTCTTATTTAATTGAGTTATAATTAACGTTTCATTTGATATAAATTTCATAAAAAAATTCATGACTGTAATGCAGATAAATTCAATTAAACTTGATGCAAAAGTATTTGTGATTCATATTTTTGATGCATAAGTATTTGTGATATGAAGAAAAATTTAAAAATAATTAGTTAATCAATTCAATTTAAAATTATTTTTGACTACACTGCACTGCTGTACACTGCTGTTTTATCACCAGTTAAAACCTGTCCGAGCAGTTCTAGATAGTCGTTCACTTTATTCTGCGACTTCCGAACAATGTCCTTTCGGTACTGATTTTGGTCGAAATTCAACAAACCGTTGCACACTTCTTTCAGATTCTTTATTCCAGTTTTTCCACAAGTAAAAAATCGCCAAGCCCACCAAACCACATATAACTTATCAACAGCTAAAAATTCCGCGTGTTTTGATCAAACATTCAAACCTCTAGCAAAAACCCTGTTGATAACCATCGCAAATTTTACGAGTTTAGCGATATTTTATTCATTGGCTTAAATAGTTTTAGTTCTGGGTTTATTTCGTACAACAAATTAAGAAGCACGTTGCGTTTGAATTAATTACAAGAAACCGATAGCCAACGAGAGTTGTCACGAGGGTCATCAGGTCAAAAACAACTTGAACTGAACAAAGTCTGAAAATTTTTGAAAAAAGTAGAACATTTCGACTTAAACACCCCAGACAGTTTCAAAATTTGTTGTGTTTAAAAAAAAAAATCTTTCTAAAATTGGTTTGGTGTTGGCGACCATCCAGTGGTCCAGCCCACCACCTCGATTCATCATTTGAGTATGCCGCAACTAATTCATTTATCATCAAAAATATGTTGGTTAAGTCAGATAATAAATTTCAATGGAATTGGTGCTTAATCGCAGAAGTTCCGTTTGGAGCAGGAATTTAGTTTCTTAAATAAAACATGGCCAGAATTCAACATTCCAGGACACTGTTAATTATGTTTTGGTATACAAATTTAAACCTGCAAATTTAAATTTAAATCAACAAAAAAAAATTGCCAAAGATAAGTTTGTTTTTTAAGTACATAACCAATCCAGGCCTTTTCTACAGTTCCTGTACCAAATTGAACACGCACGTTTGTTAATAAATAGAGTTTAGTGAAATTTCATAACTAGATTATTAAGTCGATTCAGTAAGTAGTTCCTAATATAAAATTGAATTAAAATAAGAACCAAGTTCAAGAAATATTGCGGAATACATTAATCAAAAAATTGGTTTACCATTTTTTTTTTACATTATCCAGCAGTTTAATACGTCTCAAGCTCAAAATGTAAGTAGGAGGCACTTTTGTGGATGGATTTTAATAAAAATTTACTTCTGAGATTTGAGATGTAAAATCGATTTTTGATGTATGTAGTTCCTAACAGAAAAATAATGAATTCCGGCTCTGAGGAATTCCTCCGGCCATATCATCTGGGGTCGGATTTAAACCATGGCTAAAATGTAAGTTATTACGGATTTTATAGTGAAATTTTATATCGGAAATATGTTGTAGATATTACAAATAGTTCCTAATTTAAAACCTATTATTTCATGGCCTGAAGAATTTTTTCGGCCTTAAGGTTGAGCTGCGATCAGATTTTGTATATTGAAACATGGCTCAATGGAATGATTGTATTTTGAAACACTACTCATACTAATGATATTATGGTCGATATCATCAATCAAAAACTAGATTTGCCAATTTTAGTTTTTCATACACCAGTCCAATACATGTTTTCCTTATCCAGCACCAAATGGAACACGTACATTTGTCGATGCATTTTTATTTGTATGACTGTGGAGTTTAATTTCTTAAATAAAATATTTAAATTGTATGGTCATTTTTATTTTTCTGCTCCTTCGTCTGAGTTTTTAAAGATCTAATCAAAATAGCAGAGAAATGCGATTAGTAGAAAGGTTAATTGACGCGAAGAGATTTGGAACTGGAAGTTCAAATGAAGACCCAAAATTCAGAATCGTTATACTTCATCTACTGTAATCTACTTAGCCATTTATTTTACGATGCCAATTATCATTTAACAGATAACTTGGCGCGCCAGCTGACAATAGTTGTTTCCTTCGACAAATCGTTGTGAGTTTCTATTTTTACAGATGAATATTGTAAAAATAATTAGAATCCGAACGGCCAAAGACAATTATCTGTGGTTAAGATATTGGACCCGACTCAGAGATAATAACATTTATCTTAAGTTATTTTATTCGCTTTCTTCCTATAAAAATTTGCGTTGAAAAACAAAAGTAAAAATCTGGCATATTACGGCCCGATTCTGACTGATCTTTAAGTGCTTTTCATACCGGCTGCGTTGACTTTGGACTTTAAAAATGTAAAGTCGTTTTGTAACTTTAAAGTTTTTAGTTTTATTTGATTAACAGTGTCACTTTTATAGAAATATTTTGAAACTGTTATAAAAAAATTATTTTTAAGTGATAAATATTAAAAATAAAACGTAAATTTTTAAAGTCCAAAGTCAACGCAGCCGAGTATGAAAAGCACTTTAATGCTACACAAAAAAAAAATTATTTTACGGAATTAGTTTGGCACGCAAAAAAATCAATTGTTTAAAGAAATAATTTTATTGGCACGCCAATAACCAACTATTTGCGAACACTTCTCTAGAATCTGTGAAATCTTGTTTTTATTTATGTATATATGGGTTGGAATTAATAATACCCAACTAAATGTAAGTCGATTTAGCTTTTCATCCAAAGGGGTTCAGAATAGTACCTAATTTTAACTAACAATTTTTATATTTTTTTTATTTGCATACTTCTAAAATCATATTTGAAATTATCTAATTTATTATTAGTTTCACAATGGAAAATTTTATGTGTAAAATTTGTAAACTAAATTTCTAAAGCATCTTACAAACTTCCCCAAAGATATTGAAAGTTTTCGGTGTATTTATGCGGATTGCGTGAAACAATTATCTCTCAGAAATTCTCTTTCAAAACACATTAATCAGAATTGTCATATAAATCTACTTTCTAAATCAGATTTAAATGTTGTTCCTTCCTCGTCTGAAGTAAATACTCTAAATTCAATAAACGTAGACGAAAATACTCCAATTTCTTAAATTAATTCAACAAGTCACTTTAATCCGGCAACTCCAGAAGAGCTAATTAATCAAATGTCCAATGAAAATTTATTGTGATGAGAAAATATCCAGAAAGAAAGCATTTAAAGTTTTAAAGATAACGTGCAACTTTTACTCAAGTTGTATGTATGTATAAAAAATCTTTTTTTTTTTTTTTTTTTTAATTAGGGTGGGTGTTTGCAGCTCAGAGCACTGCGACCATTGAGGCATATTGTGCGTCGTGTGTATAAAAAATCTTTACCAGAAACAAATAATGATTATCAACTTCTTGTGCTTCTTTAACTCATTTTAATTCCAAACTTCTAAAATCAGAATATTTGCTAATGAAGGAACTTAAAAGCTTAGATTTCTTATTACAAATAAACCACACATAATTCATCTGGGGAATCAAGAATTTGTCAACAACTTCAACAAATTGTTAATAAAACAAATTGATTGTACTATGCAAATTATTCCATTACACATAGTCGCTATAAAATTCTATTTAATAAAACACCATACTTAAATCATATTTTAGCATATATTAACAACTTAAAATATTCTAATAAATTTACGATTCATAATTATATTGAAAGTGAGGATTGGCTAACAATTTTATTGATTCCCTTCCGTATTTTGAAAATGAGCAATACTTACCATTATTCCTATATTGAATTATGATTTTGAGCCAAACAATGTTTTAGGGTCTAGGTCTGAAGATAAAAAAATTGGAGCTTTTTAACTAAAAATACCAGCATTGCAATCGCATCTTAATTCAAAGTTGTATTCCATACTTCTTGCTGGTTTAGTTCATGTAGAAGACAAACAAAAATTTGGCAATCAAAGAATACTGAATTCCATTATTAATGAATTGAAAGAGCTCGAAAATAAAGGAGTTTACGTAGAACTATAAAATATTATAATCAAATTTGTAATTTGTTGTATATTGGCACTGGTTACCCAGTGTGTATGACATTCAAAGAACGTAAATCCTGTGACCCGCAGGTTATATCAAACATGTTTGCGGAGTTTTTTCAATCAGTTTATAAACCGGAAGACATTGATAAGTATGAAAATCCAAACAACGGTGAAAACAACGTAACCATACTAACACCAAGGATTGAAACCGAGGATACTCATCGAGCTCTAGAAGTATTCGGAGATGGATGTGGTCCTGATGGCATTCCAGCTTCATTATTGAAAGATTTCACATCGTTGGTAACTCCTTTGTGTCTTCTATTTAATCAATCATTACAACTAGCCGTATTTCCAAAGAAATGGAAAGTAACAAGAGTAACATCAATTTTCAAAACAGGAGCAAGAAATGATATCTCTTGTTATAGAGGAATTACATCAATATCTTCAATACCCAAATTATTTGAACTGGTTGTATGCAACTCATTCAGATCTGTGGTTCCTCGATTCATCTCACAGTGTCAGCATGGTTTTATACCCAAGAGATCAACATCAACAAATCTTATTGAATTTACCAGCAACACCATTAAGGAAATTGAAATGCATAAGCAAGTTGATGTGGTGTATACTGACTTTGCCAAAGCCTTTGACTCCATCAGTCATTGTAAAACGTTGGAACAGTTATACAGATTCGGTTTTTCTAAACAGTTTGTTGCGTGGTTTAAATCATATTTGAGTAATCGCATTCAGTATATTGAGCTTAGTAATAGAAGATCAGAATTAATTCAAGCTACTTCAGGAGTACCACAAGGCTCTCATGTTGGTCCTTGGATCTTCATAATTTTCATCAATGACGTTACTGAAGTAATACAACATTCTAAGGTATTAATGTTTGCAGATGCTCTCAAAATCTTTAAAACAGTAGAAAACATCGGCGATACCCATAATCTACAAGAGGACATCGACAATCTAGCGAAATGGTGTGAGTCTAACCTACTCAGTCTCAACATCAACAAGTGTAAGAGTTTATCGTTCCATCGGAAAGTTAACCCTGTTACACAACAATATCAAATAAATGGCGTACTTTTACAAAAAGTATGCGAGATTAAAGACCTAGGCGTTACTTTCGTTGAAAACATGTACTTTACTAAGCATATTGAACAATGCGTTGCTAGAGCCAATTCCATGCTTGGTTTTATTAAGCGTTGGACTGGGGATATTCATGACCTCGAGACAATCAAGATCCTGTATTATGCCTACGTGAGATCTCAACTTGAATACGCTGTCAACATATGGTGTCCTTTTTACGACGAACCTATCAGAAAAATCGAGAGTGTCCAAAAAAAGTTAATACGGTATATAACGTGTAAAGACGGATGGAATTATGACCATGACTTACCGCACCACGTTAACCTGAAGCGATTACCATCATATGATACTGGATGCAAAACCTATCAAATGACAACATTGGCAAATAGACGAGAACTTTTTTTTAAAGTGTCCGTTTATTGGAAATATTTTACTTGATCAAATCGATGCACCATCCATACTGAGATCATGAGTTCCTTCATCTGAATAAACACAGAACAAACTATGGTGACAATGAACCTGTAAACATGATGTCGAAGAGTTTTAATAAAATCGACCATTTGTTCGACTTTTACTTAAGTAAAAACAGCTGTAAGCGTAGGTTGAAGCAACATTTTGCTCCAACCTAAAAATATTATTATGTCAATTTTAATTCTTTTTTTGTTTAATTTAATTTTTATTCTACCATGTTCAATATGTTATAAATTCAAGTCAAATTTGTAGACTTTTCTCAGTATAAATAAATAAATAAATAAATAAATATGTAATTGATTTTGTTTTTGCTGCTTAGTGCAGAAGGCCAAATTTCTACACAACAACATTTGGAGAGTTATTAAGTAGGTACACAATTAATATTATTAAGGTAAGTATGCAATTAATGTTGTTAAGGTAAGTTTACAAATGGAAATTAAGTATAAATTGTAATGAATTATATAAAAGAAAAATAATAAAAACTAATGAAATTATTCTAATTGATGATTGATGTTAGTGTTACTTGAACAAAAAGTATCAGAAAGTAATAAACTAAAAGAAACTTCATTCAAAAACAAACGAATAAAAGTCAAACAAAATCAACATAATTTATCTCTACACAAATTTTTAGCTTGACGATTTATCTGTAATTAAATGGAGACTTGTGGAGACCGGGGGCTAAATGTATCTTAGCTCGAGCTGCATACTGAGCTTAAACCTTAACAGCAAATTATTACGGGATGCCATTAGGGTGTAGCAAGTTTTGGAGAAAGTCGCTGGGAGATATATACAATCTTTGAGTATATACATATATATATATAGAGCAATCACCAAACCGAAAAAAAAGTTGTAATACTACCTCGCTGCAAGATGAGAGCGTGACACTCGGCATGTTTTTATAAATAATACAAGTAGAATGAATAATAATAATGAAACGAAGAAATAACCTTGAATGGTACACAAATCTATTTTTTCGTTTGTTTTTTAAATTTTTTTTTATTTTCATTTTCACAATACATTATATGTTTAATATTTATACCTATACATACTCATCCAAACATAAGCACTATTATTGTCGTTCCTCATTTTTTAAATAAACTTTTTGGTTTTCCGTTCCAATAAAATGTTTCATTAGTCATGAGACAAATCAAACAAAGTGTCTGCAGTTTATTGTGGTATATTTTAATCTTGGGATTTGTGCGTAGAGCCTTAATAATTGCTTATAGATGACAACAAGTGAAATTTATTTTCTGTGAAATATAGAAATAATAATGAATACAATCAGTGCTTAACATATCAGACTAAAGTTGGTTTAGTAACAAAGAAAATACAGGGTATACTTGAATCCCAGCTCGAGTTGAAGATTAATCAAAATCACTTGTTAGGTAAATTTTGTTGTAATGAGAATAAATAAACCACAGAGTTGTTGCTGGATTTAGATTTAATTCGTGCTGACGGCGCAAATTTAAATGGCTAGAATGACATTTTAGAAGACAGCTAATAAGTAAACTCTAGCACCTATTAAAAAAATGTTTTGTGTATATTATAGGTAATTTTAAAAAAAATTATTGTTTTTCAAAATATTTCAAATAAATTTATTTAAAACTTGATTAATTCACATGATTATTTATTGATTTATTTCATTATTTCATCTTTGTGAGATTCACAATGGAAGAAGAAATTTTGCTTTTAAAATATTACGGAAGCCATTTTTGTCAATACAATCAGTTTCTTTTTAAAAATTTTGAAAAATTTATCAAATATTGAGACAATTTCCTTTAAATCTTTTACAAACATTGATGGTGTAGTCAAACTTCTGCAAGGTAGTTGTTGTTCCGTATAATTTGAATGGTAAACACGTTTTATTAGTTTTGCTGTTTTTTTCTTGAAATTTTGCGTCTCTATTTTTAAGAATAAATTTGTGTGCCAAAAAACCAGCTACGTATGCATTTGCACAATTTTTTAATGAAATACATTTTATTATTGTATTTTCATTACTGATTTGAAGGATTCTTTTATGTCATTTTCTTCATCATCGAGCATTGCAGCTTCCACAGTTTCTAAATCAAGCTCTTCATCAATGTGTTCGTTTGCATCAGTTTCTGAAAGTGGTGTAGATGAGGTTTGTTCCAATAAATTAATAGCATTACACGGTGTTCCTGAATGAACTTTAAATTCGACTTTAACATACATACTCGAAAATTTCAAATTGGGTATTGTTTGGGGACCTTTCAAGAATCATTTAAGATCAAAATTAACATAATCCGCTTAGCCGTTTTTAAAAAAAGTGCTTTTCTTTATTAAAAAAAAAACATTAGAAAACTTCAAAATATTAAAAAAAATGAAACAATCTTATAATTTTATTTTATTTAATATAAATTTATTTAACATTACAAAAGAATAAACATTATGATTTAACATTATTTAATTGCCAAAAACTACTATCTGATGCATTAGTCATTGTGATGAGAAAATTTTAGGTAACGTTTATGTTTGTTGTAATATAAAACCAATGAAAATTATTTTTTTGGATTTTCTTTTTGTCTTATTTAATTTAATTATAAATAAAGTTTTATTTGATATAAATTTCATAAATAAATTCATAATGTAATGCAAATAAATTCAATTAAACTTGATTGAAAAGCATTTGTGATTCATATTTTTGATGCATAAGTATTTGTGATATGCAGAAAAATTTAAAAATAATTAGTAAATCAGTTAAATTTAAAATTATTTTTGGCTAATTAAATAATAATTAAGTCATTTATAATTTGTGAACCATTGGAACATTTTTATTACGCCTCCATCACGTCTCGGAAGTGGTCCAAAAATTATGTAAAATCGCAGGGAATCTTATCCCACACGGTTTTATAAACACCCCATAATACATTTTTAGTCTTGCTAGATTGCGAATATCTTCCGGGTTCATTTAAACCCCAACAAGGGCAAATAAAACTCTGCCTTGGCCTAGGCAACTAATTATGTTCAATATTTTTATATAATTTTGAGGCAATGTTACTTCTTTTGTATTGGAGCGTTATTGCGCTAAATAGCAAATTAAGGGCCGACTGATTTTTGAACAACTGGGAAAACTACCTCATTCAATAAACTGAAATTTAACATTGACCTTGAAGTGTTGTGATTTATACAACCGTATACAATTTTATATCTTCCGAAAGAATACTACGGGAAGAAGTAAGCACCCTATTTGATATTCTCTGCTAATGTAATATCACATTTTTTATCCATATTTTCTAATTAATGCCAAAACAGACTAATTTGGACATACCAGGGTTATCAGTTCAATTGGCAATCCAATATAATGAAGTTCACATTTTATTTTCTCACAGTAAATCATATTCTGTTTGGCTAAGTGTTCTATAAACTACAACTCTTCAAACCCAATGTTTGTTTGCCACCCCGGTGGCACAGTGGTTAGCATACTTGCTTTACGCTCCGGAGGTCCCGGGTTCGATTCCCGGCGGATGATGAAAAAATCACGGCTGGTTAAGTAAGGGTAGGATCAATGAATTAATCACTCATTATCCGTTAACAAAAATGATTACATAACTTCAAAAGGAAGCGGCCAAATCCCTCTATGGGATGTAGCGCCAGCGAAAAAAAAAATGATTTGTTGGAGACCCATAAAACAATAAGATATTGCCATTTTTCCATCGGATTTCCAAAGCGCTATTTGTTAAATTTTCAATAATGCCTATTAATTCGTTGAAAATTGCACTTTTATCTGGATTTTTTGAAAGTTTGGCTGTTTTTTCAGCTTATGTGAAAAAGACATTTGCGATTGCCGCAAAAATTCCCATATAAACTCCGTTGCTGAACACTTGAGTGGCTAATTTTACGGATAACTTCTCAAATGCATTTGGTCGTATAAGCTCCCTCGTTAATTTATAAAATATTTTAATTGTACCTTCATTAAAATCAAAAAATTTCTCTAAAATTTTCCAAGAAACTCTACCAAACTGTGTAACTATATCAGCATTAATTAACCTATTTCTTAAACTTTTAATCAGATGTGGCGGATCATAAAAAAGATTTTTTTTCACTTAAGAAAAAATAAGGCTTTGGTTCCGAAGCTCCTAACAGTTTATAGGCACTTATTTTGTTACTGCCTTGGTTACAATTCACAACACATATATCAAATCCGATTCGTGTTGCTTCAGAAATACAGTAAGTGAAAATTTGATCCAACTCATCACCTTTAACATTACCGATATAAATTCCCAAAGTTTGTTTCCAATTACTGTTCAAACCACGTAAAATAATAATCAAACCATGAGTTGCAATGATATTTTTTCGACCTAAATGACCATGGCCTAAAAATTCATATATTATATCTTCAGAAGTATTAAATTCTAATTCCGGTTTGATTGCCATTTCGTCTAATAACAACACACATTATTTATCCATTTTTGAAAGAAGTGCACTCTCTCTTGGTCTGCTACATATTTGCGACACCTTTCATTTGAGTGCCATTTTTGAATGGTTGACACCGCAGGCAATGAAACTTCTAATTCTAACATATAACTATAATGGGATGGAGATTTATAGTAAACATTTAAATATAAATCTCGTTCGACATTTTGCCAATGAGCATTAGCTTTATGATGCAACTGAGACAAAATAAATTTTCTTACCGGATCACTTTTTTCACTAAACATTTCATTAATTGTTTCTTTAACACATTCACGACCGAGGAGCTCAGGCTAGGGGTAGCCATAAACCAGATGATAAATTTGCACGAAATGAGCTAATTGAAGCCTAATGGTAGAATAAATGTTTTATTTATCTGTTTTGTGGGGTTTGTGGCGTTATTAATAATATGACGCATATACCATTCTTTCCCTAAAAGGAAAAACATTTCAAGAGAATCTGTAAACCAATATGGAAACTATAATATATTACTTACATAAAAAAGTACGACGCATATATGTGTCCCTGGTCTATGGAGAAAACTATAGGACGCATATATGTGTCCTATGGTCGTGAACGTGTTAACTAAATTATCTGAGCATAAGAAATCTAATTTCTTCTGTTTTGGTGAATTAAATATAAATCTAGGAACTTTCGTTGAATTTATTATATTGGATTTTTTTCTTCTAATATAAGGCATGACAGGAAATTGATCTTCAGTTCTTTCATCATTATCATGAAAATTAGATAAACAAATATTAGTTATACGGTTTGAATATTTCCTCTTAAATTTGGACCGGCAGGTGATCGATTTCCTTCCAGTGATAAATGATAGTCTTCAAGGAATGGCGAAATAGTGAGGGATATATTATCTATAGCAGAAAAACATTGAACTTCTGGCAAAATCAATTTTTCTTCGATGATATGAGTAGCTTTTCTTTTGAATGTCTTTCTAATTTGTATATTTGGAACAATTGATAGATCTTCATATTCTTTATCGAACGAAACGGGATACACATTTTTATTTATAATTTTTTTTGATCGATATTTTGATTAGAAATGATTTTCGCAAAATTTTATGGGAGTGTTCAACTTTTCTGTGGTTATTTTCAATAATTTGTTGCCTGAATCTTTAATCCACACATTCCGTTTTTTATCACTACTTAGGAAAATTGAAAAACGATAGAAAACTTCCATTTATACAAATATTTAAACATCCTTCGTATTCGTGTTAATAAACAAAAATACTTTTACTTGTAACTAGAACGGCAAAGGTAAAAATGTCCCTATCCCTACAAGAACGTTCATTTGATTTTTTATACCAGAAATGTTAAAATGTATTTAAGTTCATAGTTTCAAAATTAAATTTCAACAGATTTAAAAATCAAAAATCACATGACCCACACAATCTTTTTGTATAACATCAAAAGAGGAAAATTTTAAATTATGTATATTCATTTTCAACCACAAATCTTACTGTATACTTCGATACATTGCAACCTAAATATATTATGCACAAAAAATTAGAAAAAATTTGTAAATCATACAAGTAACGCTATCTATTGAGGTAGTATTACAATTGGGGTGATTCCTCTATATAGCCTTGTCTTGACGGCAAAATTAATTATAGTTCTAAAAATTAATTTTATGATCATAATTTGGAGTTATCGTCTTGACGGTAAAAGTAAACTACTACCCTCCCTCCTTTCGTCAAATGCGCAAACTAGTTATTTTGTTATTGTTATTAGACGTCAAATTTTGAAATAGGCGGCAATGAATGTTATTTACTTTTAGCACTGAAGCGAATTTGTAAAGCTTTTTAATTTGTATTTGAAAAAAATATTAACAATCCAAAAAATCAAGAAAATAAGAAACCGAAGAGTTTTATTTATTTCTAATCAGTGAATGTTTGAGCCTGCAAAATAAAATAAACGCGTACATACACAATAAAAAACAGAAAACATTCATTTTTTAAATTTTTTGACAAATTGATCGAAGCCATCCACCCGAATTTTCCGAGAAGTAGAAGTATGTTCCAATTAATTATGGGTATTTAGGATAATTAATTATAGTACTAAAATGTACTAAAAATGGTTAAATTATGTTCGTATTTTACATTAGCTGTGTAATATTACACTACTAAATCAAATTATGCTCTAATTAATTATTCCGTCAAGACAAGGCTTATATATATACTCAAAGATACAATGTAATTATATATGACAAGGAGGTGGGATTCGGTGAAAAAAGATAATAAACAATTCTGATTTTGTATTTTGTATTCTCGAATGGTGCACATTGATGCCAAGCACTGAGTGAATCATATCGGTTAATTCTGACGTTGCGCACATAATACTGTAAAACGGCACAAATTTTCAGAAAATAAATTTTGAACATTGTGGATGCTCTCTAGCTAGTCGAAGTAATTTAAATTCTTAAGGATTTTCAACAGTATATAAGAGATGTATAACTGGATCTAATTGTTAAAAGACGAAGATGAAAACACGTGTCAGTTCTAGGTACAAAATCTAATAAGGAAACCTTGGAGCTGTCAAATTCAAAAAATTAGAAAAACTATTCTGAGTTAGCGAGACATTAACGAAACGTTTTTTTTATCGGCAACCAAGCCCTTTTTAGGTTTTAAAATCACCCCTTCATTTAACCTCAAAAAACGCTTTTTTGCAATATATCTCGACTTATACTCCCATTTTTTTTGATAAAACAAATTGGTAAATATTTCTCATAAAAAGTACGTATTCATAGTAAATTAGATTAAGATGAGAAAACGAAATTTTTCATCACAGTAAAAATGAAATGAATTCATATTTTAATTTTATCTTTTATTGATGTGGCTTTTATTACAATAAAATTATAAAACACAACAAAAACAAGACATACATACTTTGTTCTACTTTTATTAAGTAACATAGACAGTTAAAAACTTTCATAATGTAATAATTAATTTACTATACTTTTGGAAGGCCGCTTTCGGATTTCATCCTTCTTCAGTCCCAATATAACTACTAAAATATAATTTGAAAAAATACTGCCTTTTATAGAGGCATTCGTCTTACGCACATTATTTTCATCCACTGTACAAAATTAAGTCGTACAGCTTATTTGATTTTGTGTATTCAATGTTTCGTTGGGCATGTACGGATTATTACGATGCTTGTAGATTTGAATTTCCTCTAATCGGTCCAACATATTACCCTTTTTGAGATTATGAATTACTTGCAAATTTTTGTTTAAGTCAGTGTATGTGTGTTGCTTTATGACTAGATGGTGAGCGTAATTCGATTTGAATTTAGAATTTATGTGCGATGAATATTTCTGATAATTTTGCATGTGATATTTTAATTAATGGCACTTATGATTTTGACTCTATGATGTCCACTTTGCATCAAGTTTGAATTTATTTGCATTACAGTTATGAATTTATTTATGAAATTTATATCAAATGAAACGTTATTTATACAATAATTGAATTAAATAAGAGAACAAAAATTCAAAAAAAAAAAAACAAATCCGTTGGTTTTATATGGTAACAAATATAAACGTTACCTTCATGCACAAAAGATCTTTTAGGTCGCAGTGCGGGGTGGCTTGAACGCCCACATGGCCCTCAACTAATAATAATAATAAACGTTACCTTAAATTTTCTCATCACAATTACTAATGACTCGGATAGTATGTAACATGAGTGTTCGGGGAAAGTTGAGTGACACATTATATGTGTCTTTGAGGGGCGAACGTGTCAATTACCACAAGCGGCAATAGCAGTCAATACATGACACTATACCAGAAAAAATTGAGAAATATTACGTACGGCACATGGTTAAAATTCTTCATTTTACAATATAATGTATTTACAAGAGTAATAACGTAATTGATATTTTGTTAAATTGTTTAACATCATTTTAAATAGTTTAAAATACTTGGCAAACGAGAAACATTAAAATTTTTAATTGTGTATTATAGAGCCATCTTACGAAAGTATTATAAAACTACGATCATCCAAGTTCTATGTACTAAAATTATAACCGTTGGTTGGTTCGACTCTTTACTAAAAAAAAATATTCTTCCAACTCTGTGCGCCATCTATGATTTATAATTTAAAATATTCCACACTGTTAATTGAATTGGTTTTTTTAAATCATAATCAAAAAATTTGTTTCATACGAATGCAAATTGAATGTATTTACATCAATTATTATTAGATTTACTACTACTCATTCTCCAGATGATTCAGATTTCTTGTCATTTTGTTATAATTCGAGGTCATTGTTGCGTCCCAAATTTCTTAACGTTTCGAGGTTATCTTTTAATTAATTTGATGTGCACAAATTAGTAGTTCCTCGATCTTTGAACACTACATAAGTTCATCAGTTTTTGGCATTATAGTCATAGTGTGCATATTGTTTTAATGAAATTATTCCAATTTCTGAAATAATTTATTAAAATTGAATAATATAACAAATAAACACTAATTGCTTTTTTTTTGTACATAAAATCTGTATATTTTGAGATGATTTATATTTTACATAGTAAATAAAACGTTAATTATTATTAGAAGAAATTATTAATTTTAATTTTGTAAACCAAGCCAATAAACATAAATTCAATTATATTTTTCAACGAGCACCAATACTTTTGCAAAGCATAGTAAATTTATGAATATTGACTTTACACCTACCCCTCATTTTAAACGTTACATTTATTCTCTCGGTGGCGTCAATATTATACGTTTTGTTTTTTAAGTGTTTATTGAACCGCGCCGCAAATACGTTCTTTATTCAGTTAAATTTTAATGCGATATGATTAATTGAACTAAATCGTCAATTATTTCGAATTTTTCTGCATATCACAAATCTTAATGCATCAAAAATATGAATCACAAATACTTTTGCATCAAGTTTAATTGATTTTTTTTGCATTACAGTTATGAGTTTATTTATGAATTGTATATAAAATAAAACGTATTTATAATTGAATTGAATACCTTAGATAAAAAAAAATTACAAAAAACTATTTTCATTGGTTTTACATAGCAACAAACATAAACGTTACCTTAAATTTTTATCATCACAATTACTAATGACTCGGATAGTATTTGCACTACAATAATACGTAATGTGTTAGAGAGACGAGTAGGGGAGGGGATGTTTAGCTAGCCTTGCATTCATTTAGGCCAAACTTTTGTACTGTGGTCGCTATTATCCACAAATATTATTTGTGGCGAGGAATTCTGCCGGCACAAATACTTTAATTATTTAAACACGCATGATTTTCATTTTTAACATTTATTTAGTGGTTTATATACCGGGTTGATTAACTAGATTTTTATATAGGTACAATGTTTTATTTTAGCTTTATTTTTAGCTGAATTTAATACAAGGAAATTGATATTTAGACTAGCAATATGACAACAAATCCTCTTTTGGGATCGAGAGGTTATTGCTATTTTAATTTTAACGGAAAATATACTAAAAAATATAATTCTGATGTGACTATTAATAATATTTAATTTTTTAGATAATTTTGAGATACAAAATTAACTGGATTAATAGGAATATTATTTTTTTTAATAATTATTGGTTATGTTTTTGTATGCTGTCAAAATTTCTCCTCAAAATTTTGCTATAAAATAAAAAAATAAAAAAAACGTTGCCTTTGTCTATTACATAAAGTTTCGAACTTTTTTCTCTTTCCCTCTTTGTTTACTATCAGGCCGTGTGCGAAACGGTTAAAAAGTTAAATATTTTAACTGTGGTAAAAATAATAAAATTTACCACATATTTTAACCGATTTGCTGTGCGAATTGCGACCAGTTAAAAAGTTAAAATTTTGACGTCCGCTTGATTTACTTTTGGTAATAAAATTAATAATTAATAAATATCTTAGAATATCGAAAACGAATACTTATTTTGGCTTAAATATTTGCTTATTTATAATAATTTAATTAATAAATTATAGAAGAATACAAAATTATAAAATTTAATTTCAAAATTCTACAATACCAAGAAAAGTGAAAGTATCAAATAATTATTATTAAAATTTTTTAATATATCACCTTTGCTTAAATGCTTAAAAGTATGAAACTATGATGTTCATCATAAATGTTACAAGATAATTTTGAATAATTTTGAAAAATTTAGCTTTCAAGAAATAACTCGCCAGGAGATATCAAAAATAATAAGTAAAATAAAGTCTCAATGTGGAGTTGATGGCATAAACAGAACGGTCATGCTGGATGCGATGAAGAACTACTTATTCTCGGAATATTTTACAGATTTAGTTAATCGAAGTCTAAAGGAAGGAGTAGTACCGGCTTCATGGAAAATATCAACAGTTGTTCCAATTCCAAAAACCACAAAACCAACCACATCTGAAGATCTGCGCCCCATAAATATGCTCCCAATTTACGAAGCAGTACTGGAACGAGTAGTTAAAAAACAGTTGGTTGATCATATTGCTAATAACAATATATTAGTGGATCAACAATCTGGTTTTAGAGAATTGCATTCCTGTGAAACAGCGTTAAATCTTATGTTGGACATATGGAAAACTCAAATAGACGAAAATAAAGTAGTGGTAGCAGTTTTTTTAGATTTCAAACGAGCTTTTGAAACTATAGATAGGAAAATCTTACTCCAAAAATTATGCAAGTACGGTATAGAAGGAAAAGAGCTTGAATGGTTCAATAATTATCTTCAAGGGAGACAACAATATACAAAAGTCGATAATTTTACATCATCGTTTATAGAAAACAATCTCGGAGTACCACAAGGTTCAACACTTGGGCCATTGTTGTTTATCTTATATATAAATGACATAGTAGATGTTATAAAGAACTGTAAAATTAATATGTTTGCGGATGACACATTAATTACTATTTCGGCACCAACTCATCAAGAAGCAGTACAAAAAGTAAACGAAGATCTTGAGAATTTACGGGGATGGTTGATGTTTCATAAATTGTCATTGAACATTTCGAAAACGAAGTATATGTTCTTGTCAATCAAAACCAAGTACGAGGGTATCTCAGATATTGTAATTGCGAACCAAATCATTGAACGAGTTAAAGAATACAAATATCTCGGTGTCGTCATTGATGAAAACTTAAGTTTTAACCAGCATTTGGATTACTTAGCCAAAAAGATGAATAAAAAATTAGGACTTTTCAACAGAATTAAAGACAAGCTACCAATGGAGACCAAAATATTATTTTATAAATCAATTGTAGCTCCCCATGTAGATTATTGCTCATCGGTTCTATTTATCATGAATCAAACACAATTAACACGTCTGCAAAAAATACAGAATCGATTTATGAGAAGCATTTTAAACGCGGATAATAGAACACATATTAAAGACATGCTAGAAAAACTAAGCTGGAAATCAATCACCCAGAGAATACACTTTAACGTGCTAAAACTGTTTTATTTACTCGAAAAAGGAGATCTTCCTAAATATTTAAATAGTTTGCTGTCTACCAACAGAGAAGTTCATAATTATAATACCAGGAATACTCATTTTAGATTACCAAGGTACGGTAAATCATTTTCCCAACGATCGCTAGGGTATAATGGTGTGAAGTTATATAATTCTTTCAGCAACTATTGCAATCTTAATGACCTTCAAGAGCTAGAGTACGGCCAGTTTATTCAACTATTACACATATTCATTAATGAAAAAATTAATATTTAGTTATTTAGTAAAATATACAAATGTATTTAATTAATTAATTAATTTAGATAAAAATAGGTTTTAAAAAAATGTCAATAATGATAAATAAATAAATAAATAAATAAAATAAATAAATAAATAAAAATTTTAACTGGTCTGTGACCAGTTAAAATTTTTGTGGTGAATATAATGTCAAAAATTTAACTTTTTAACTTTTTATGCGGTACTTTTTTCGTTTCGCACACAGACTCAGTCAATTCAGTCAAGTGGAATAGCACCTTTATATTAGCCTTATTGTTTTTCCGGCTAACGCGACTTTCCCTGCTTGGTTTGATTGAATTCACCAAACCACCCAAACGAATGTTTTCTGCTTTACGAACTGCAGGGTAGATGTCACCCTAAGCGACTGAGAAGAACTTGACATTTCGTCGTACAAATATACTGTTATGAAGTTTTGCTGATTTGTTTATCAAAAGTCATCTCATTAGGACCGATTTGCCTCCCTGTGCCACGTGTAAGCGGATAGTTCCAAACCGGGAGAAAAATGGAGAATATTGTTGTAATATTATGGAGTATATATTAATTAAAATTAAAAGACAAGTGATGTTCATACAACGTTCCAGAAACAAAAGAGCGTTTTATTTTCCAAACAATGTATACAAAACACAAACATGGGTGTGTTCTTTTCCCAACGAGTTATGGCGGACAGGGGTTTTTATAATAATAAAAACAAGAGGAGCGAAGAAGAAACAACAAAGAAACAGTTTAGTTATGAATTACGTGTAAAACGAAAGTTAACCAAGGTCCAAGGAAAATATTACTTTGTGGTTACGTGTAAAACGAGAGTTACCAAAAATAAAGTTTAGTTCTGGTTACGTGAAAGCAAAAAAAAATACCAGAGCTAACAAAAAGTGTACTCCGAAAATTCTACGAAACACAATTCTACGCAATAACAATTCGTCGCAAACACAATTCGTCACAAAAATTCATAATAAAGAGTTGTTTTTAACATGGGATTTGGTTTTGATTGGGTTTCTAAAATTTTTCCGTAACAATGATTGAATAAAATTACAAAAATTAAACAATTTAATTATAATAAATATATAAACAATATAATTGTTTATTAATTTATATTTATTTGTTATTAACAATATCAGAATAAATAATTATTGTGACATAATAATCACATTATGTGTACTGTGATTATAGCGGTAGTTTTACAATTTTCACCATGGCAACGCGATAGTTTTACAATTTTCACCATAGCAACGCGATAATTTTACAATTTTCACCATAGCAACAAGAAAATCCTAAACAATTATCTCTAATTTGTAATTGTATTTCAATTTTTTTTATTATGATTGAATTTGTTATACACACATCAAAGGAAAAGCCATGCAAACAAAAGCTTGTCAAATAATTTGCATACAACATGACACAAATGGATGAATTGTGATTCAATCGCTGACGGGAAAGTTGTATTCTCTTACTAAATACAACACGTGCTGCAATTAATGATCTATAATTTTTTACTCGTTAAAACCGACGCAGATAATTCAACTCGTGCTGCGCACTCGTTGAATTTTCAGCGCGGTTTTAACTCGTAAAAAATTATCGATAATAATTGAGCACTAGTTGTATTACGAGTGAAAATAATATCTCAGCGAAATTCTGACAGATCACGCGCATCAACAAAAACAAAAACAAATGGCATCAACACAGTGATGTATTTAGGGTAATTTGTTTACATTTTGAGGTTAGAATTTGTCTATTTTGAATTATGTTTTTCCTCAAATTTATTCACTATAATTAATGTAATTTTAATTTATATAACCCACTAGCACTAGTCTAGAACTTTTGATAACATTTCAGATAATTTTAATGTCGTTAGCTTGCCTCGAACAAATTGAAATTTAAAATCGAGTTTTTTTATTGTTTTGCTTTAACTCGAAAATTGACATTTCTTTCTAAATATGCCTAGTTCGTACCTTAAATGGGTATAACGTTACATATCCAGTGGTGTTGTTACTATTTTTTATATTTTTTTAATTTCACATGTTATTATAGAATTTACCTATAAAATAATGAGAAATTTTAATATTTTCCAATATAAACTAAATTATGTACCATGGAATCAAATTTCACATAGCTTTATTTATAATTTTTTGTTGTTTTTAAAAATATTACTCAGCCGACCCTTCTCTGAATTTTTAATTTTTTTAACTACTTCACTGTTGGCTGCGCACAACGATGAAAAAATGAGTTTCGCTGAGATATTATTTTCACTATACGTGATTGTATAACGTCATCATTACTGTGGATAAATATATTAACAGTATAATCAGAACCATCTTGATATGAATAGAGCCGACATGTAAAAATTGAACTTAAAATAAAGGACATAGAAACAATAAAAAAAAATTTATTTTCATATAGTTTGTTTGAAAAAACGCGATTTCGATTGACGAAAAAACATGAATTAAAAATTAAACCTAGGTAAATAATTTTTTCTGAAATCACTAATAAATAACCCAATGACTAACTCATTTAAAACACAGATTCTCTAATTTCCCCATTTTCCAAATTTACTAAAAATAAAATAAGGGAAATTAAATTAAAAAACGTTCTACAACAATAACAATATGTATTAAAAAGAGAATATTCAATATAATGACGTCATCATTTATCCACATCTAAAATCAAGGGTGAAAAAAAGACAACAAGTCTTCGCGCAACAGCCGAAATTAAAATAAAACAAAAAGAGTAAAACAGAAAAAAAATTAAAACACTGCATTAGCCATTTGCCCAATATCAATTTTAGTTCATTTGTCCCCCCGCTTGGGCAGCGCTGACTACTTTTTTTTTTTTTTACATGGAAAAACAAGTAAAATCATGTTTACAAATACAAGTTTCTTGTCTAAATTAGTGGATGTCCCCCTACTTTTTTTTATGATTAATAAATTTCAATATGTTGTGATTAATAATAAATAACAAATTTTAAAATTAATTTAGTCGAAATTAATAATATAATGAAACATTCAAAACACATTTTGACCATATAAAACTACATAATGAAATATTTTAGCCGCCAGTCAGCAAGCGTTGCAATTATATTTGGGAAAGTCACTAATTGAGCGAGAAGCAAACAAAAAATCAACAATCCAGCTTTTTATGCATCACAAATAAACGACATAACCAATAAACATTAACTGAAATATTAATGCCTAATTTATTTCTCAAATATTAGAAATATTATTTAAATTAAGTCCCAGCTGAAAATAAATACTACTTAAAAATATTTGGCATTTTTATTCCCAAAAATTAATGATTTATATTCGAAATAAGTTTTTGGTTAGAATATTTGAATTGTCTTGTCATTAAGTATGTATATTTGAATTGAGAGCGGTTTATAAAATAAAATAGCTCTTACTAATTATTGGGACAATTTAAACGGGCATACAAGAAAAAAATTTTGGCGACAAACGTTAGCATCAAAAATAATAAATTGGCATCACAAATAATATTTTGGCACCACATATGAAAAAACAAACAAATATTTTTGAAGGACATTATTAAATACTGTGGCGACAAACATTGACATCAAAATTAATAAATTGGCAACAAATATAATATTTTGGAACAGAAAAAAATAATTTTTAGTAGTAAAAAAAAAAAAAAAATCGAGACAAAAAATTAAATTTAATCGATTTTGTATTATTTAATATTTGATGGGGGATCGATATAAAATATTGCAGTGTCATTAATAGATTCTATATAATCCGCTCCTACGTGCAGCACGCAGTGCGACATGTTTGCTTATCCTCTGGCTCCTAAGTTAAATTAGGGATCTCCATTTTCCAGAATATTTTAAAACTAATTTAATTTTTTTATTTATAAATTTGTTGCCAGTTAATTATTTTTGTCGCCCAAAATGTTTATTTCGATGCCAAAAAATAATTTTTGTGTACCCTTCCAATAGTGCCAAAAAATTATAAATGTTGCCAAATTATTATTGTGATGCCAAGAAATTTTTGTTTGTTGCTCATTAATTTGTGCCGTTTTATTATTTTTTTGTATCTCAAATATTAATTTTTTGTGTGCCGGTTTATTGCCAGCCCTAATTATTCCCATTCCTAGATGTTCATTCCATAAAGCTTTGGTTAAAACAAAATATCGTTATTACCACATGATATGAATCTGTATTAGGGTAGATTTGTGTCATGTGGCAATACTTTTAGAAAGAGACTAAAAAGAAATGGTTATTGTATTGTTTATAAATATTTATGACGTATTTTACAAAAACAACATTCGATAAAAGTTTAACAATACTTTATATTCCAAGAGGATTTTCACTAAGAAATAAACATTTTCATGATTCGATTTTTCAATCAAATAAAATTAAACGTTTTATGAACATTTTCGAATAAAAATAAAACAAAAGCTCATAATTCTTATAGACTAAAAATGTAAATGAAAACAATCATTTTCCTATATAGTTTCATAGTAAACAAAAAATTGTATGTATCTTATTTTAAGCTTACTAAAAAATATAGTCGATACTGGAGGCTCTTATTTATAGAGTAGGCTCTGGTATAATATACTATACTCTACATATTATGTAGAGTTTTTTTTTTAGAAACTATTTATGCAATACGTCATTATAATAATAAGAACAATAATATAAAATAAAATGGCTGGCAATAAACCGGCACACAAAAAATTAATATTTGAGATACAAAAAAATAATAAAACGGCACAAATTAATGAGCAACAAACAAAAATTTCTTGGCATCACAATAATAATTTGGCAACATTTATAATTTTTTGGCACTATTGGAAGGGTACACAAAAATTATTTTTTGCCATCGAAATAAACATTTTGGGCGACAAAAATAATTAACTGGTAACAAAGTTATAAATAAATAAATTAAAAATTAAAAAAATTAAATTAGTTTTAAAATATTCTGGAAAATGGAGATCCCTAATTTAACTTAGAATTGTAGAGGCTAACGGCTTCAGTAACTCTCACGGGCACGCAGGAGGTCGCTTCGCTCCCCCCCGCTTAGCCCTCCGAGGGGCCTTAGATTTAAACTTCGAGGGACGTAGGAGTCGAGGGACGTAGGAGCCAGGATAGGCAAACATGTCGCACTGCGTGCCGCACGTAGGAGCGGATTATATAGAATCTATTAATGACACTGCAATATTTTATATCGATCCCCCATCAAATATTAAATAATTTGTATCGATTAAATTTAATTTTTTGTCTCGATTTTTTTTTTTTTTTTTACTACTAAAAATTATTTTTTTTTTCTGTTCCAAAATATTATATTTGTTGCCAATTTATTAATTTTGATGTCAATGTTTGTCGCCACAGTATTTAATAATGTCCTTCAAAAATATTTGTTTGTTTTTTCATATGTGGTGCCAAAATATTATTTGTGATGCCAATTTATTATTTTTGATGCTAATGTTTGTCGCCAAAAATTTTTTCTTGTATGCCCGTTTAAATTGTCCCAAATAAAATATGTCCATAGATCTTTTCAACAAATGATTTATATATGTCAATCTCATTAAAACCAAGAAACATTCCTATAAAAATACTTCAATTAAATTTATTTGTTATACACTGATCTCTTAGGCCTGTGCTGAGATGTTCTAACATCACTTTTTTCGATGTTCGATAGTATTCATGTCTCTCTTTTCAAAAATAAAATTGTATACTATTTCGACTTTTGAATTATTCTTTTTCTAAAGCTATCTCAGCTTGCTCGCATAAAACATCATTCTATTTCTACTTTCATTCATCACTCTTTATCATTCAAATTTTTGTTTACGATATTTTATCGAAGTAAAGAAAAGAGGAAGTATACAATAGCCTGAGATCGCTATAGAAAAATCGTAATGAAAAAAGGAAATAGAGTACAATTTTGTTCTTGTTACAAGAGACAAAATACTATCGAAAATGAATCGAATGTGATGTTAGAACATCTCAGCACTGATTGTATGAACGCGTATAGACGATATAACCTCGGATTTATCGTCGTTTGCTTTGTATGAATAAGAAAATAAATTCATGGATAGAGTTATATCCTCTGTTTCTATCTTCTCTTTTCGGTGGATAGAACAGAGGATACAAAATGTTGTTGTTGTTTTTTTTGACATTTTAAAATGTTCGCAGTTTGTTATCGTGTTATAGTGACGATAAAATTAATTAATTAATAATTATACTTAAAGGTCATTTTACACGATGCGATTTGCATACAATATTTGTTGTACAAAATTTTGCTGCATGGGAATCGTGTAGTGTAAACGTCCGAAAATCAAATTGCATGTAAATTGTGTTGAAATTGCAGCCAACCGCATTTTCATAAAATGTGTGTACAATATTTTTGACAGCTACCTTAAAACAAGAGTTGATGTAGTATTTGTGATTTTACGCTTTTTCATAATATTTTCAAATACGAGGGAGTCATTTTTGAAAAAAAATTTAAACATTTTAGGACCATCTAATCTTAATTCATTAAAAACGAGACCTTGAACCTCCTTTCTCCAAAATCTCGTCTTTGTAGCTAGTTCCTTCCCTATGGTTCTATTTTTAATTTTATACCGCTTTAATTTTCTGTTTTTAATAATTGCAATCGTAATTGCGCATAACCCGATAAACATTAAATTTGTTTGGTTTTTCATTCTGAATAAGTAGAAAATTAAACCACTATTCTAATTTTCCTGGGAAGCTCATTCAATTTTTAGTTGTACGGTGTAGACAACGGAAAATTCAGATCTCATCAAAATTGCGGGGAAAATTGTATACGATTTATTTCCCCTATTGTACAACAAATATTGTATGCAAATCGCATCGTGTAAAATGACCTTTAGAGATAAGATGAAGTCAAATAATAATCCACCGATTAAACGTATGAAAAAGGAAAAATATGAAAATTTATTTTCAGTTACATAAACGTCAAAGAAAAAAGTGTTACCATTCCAACAAAAACTGCCCTAAAACTGCAATAAAACAGGATAGAAAAATATTTTAAATTGTTCATACAATTGACAAATGCTGCGGTGTCCCCAGCGGACAATAGTGAAGTATGTGATAGGCTGTAACAAAAATTTGCTATATGAAGTTATATGGAAATATTGTCTACTTAAACTACATTTTTATTTATGAAAATTGTAATGATTGGAAAATTAAATTAATCCCATATGTAGTTTAAATTGTGATTTTAGTATATCTGATTCATTTGGGACATTTTATTCATTTTAAATATTAGAAAGTTGTACTTAAAAATTGCAGAAATTTAATGTTAAACTCACTATAAATATATATTTCGGCCACTAAACAGTTTTGGAGGTTTATTAGACCACAGTTGCTACGCTTTGACTTATTAATACAATCTAAAATTTAATATTTTTAAAACATTTATGTTTTTGGTAACACTAGTTTATTTTGAAATTTCTGCAATTTTTAAGGACAAGTTTCTCATATTTAGAATGATAAGAATGTCACAAATAAATCAGATATACAAAAATCACACTTTAAACTACATATGGGATTAATTCAATTTTCCAATCATTACAATTTTCATAAATAAAAATGTAATTTAAATAGACAATATTTCCATATAACTTCATATAGCAAATTTTTGTTCAGTCTATCACATATTTTACTTTTGTCCGCTTAAGGCGCTTTTTATAATTTTGCATTCGTCAATAGGAAAAATATAAAATTCTCGGATAAAGATATATCTGTACTCTCGGATTTTATTTTTTCTATCCTCGTTCATACAATAGGGCCTTATAGTCTATAACGTTACCCATGTATCTCTCAACAATAAAATAATCTAAAAATGTATAACAATAGTAGGTTGTATGGGTCATAAAAATTAGTAACCATGTACCGCTAGCATTGACACACTGCGATTTAATAAATCGGATTTAGTGAATTTTTCGAGTTTAGCCGTAGTGTGTCAACCCTAATCGTGTTTTGTTTCATAAAGTACCTGGACCAGTTTAGCTAAATCGGATTTATTAAACCGCAGTCTGGCAACGCTATAAGACGACACCGTGCTTAGCTATTAATAAGACTGTGGTAGTTGCCTTGGAAACCTCTACAATCAGTTTTATAGTTAGCGTTTCGGGTATATGGCACATTTCTTTGAATGTCAGTTTTTGTTTTTTAGCTTCAAACTCTATTATTGAAGCTTCTTTGAACTTAAACTCTTTGTTACATTCAGAAGAATTACTATACTATATACGGCGATTGTCATGTGAAGGGCCGGTCAAATATCAAGGCAGTCCTGATTTGTTTTAAATTTTTTTTCCTGTAAACAGAAAAATTTTATTGTTTGATCACATAAGTAGTGAAGAATGATGGTTTTCTGTTCTCATCCTACCTGAAAATGTAGAGAGATTTTCTTCTACGATTTTTCAATAACGCAAATTATCGAATAATAGATTCAATTCGAGTGAGTTTTAGTTCATAAATATTTAAGTCAAAATGACCAAATTTCCATTAGTTCTTATGGGAAATTAAAAGTAATCTTTACGCCCATATTACGGGCTTTTCCTTCTTGTATCTACATAAGGCTGATCGGTGATGTGTTATTTTACATCATTTTTATGTGGTTTAACTCGGTCCGTTATGGTTTTAGACGTTTCGCCAATGTAGCATTTACCACAATCGCAATCTATTTTGTACACTACACCTGCCCTCTTTTCTTTCGGAATTCTGTCTTTCATATTTCCAAACGATTTTGATAGAGTGTTGTTGATTTTTGGGACTATTCTGCTTTTGTAGTTTGATTTATTGATCATTTTTTTAATTTTTTCGGTTAGATTGGGAACATAACTGAGAGATCGATAGATTACTTTCTCTGTAGTATTTACTGGTGGACTAGGTAAGTTTCTATTTATGTAGGTATATAGACATTTCGTGATCAACTTTTGGATAGTTGTTTTTAACTAATATTTTCTGTATTAGTATTTTATTACTTTGTCTGTATGACGTGTCATACTAAGTTGAAAAACTCTTCTAATAAACGACAAGGCAACATTCAGTTTCATATTGTATGGGTGAGCTGAGTAGTAATTTAGGATCCTGTTTGAGGCCATCCCTTTGCTGTACCAATTCGTTCTTAATTTGTTATTTACTCTGGTTATTTCCATGTCCAAACAAACAACGGGCGAGTTCATGCTCAACTCGCAAAAGAATTATGTGAAAACCCTCAACTATTGAATCATTTCAAGTCTCTTTGATCAGAACTATTCTGTTCGCTCAGTATTAAAATTACGGTACAATGTTGGTTTAAAAAGTCAATAAGTTATTCTAGTTTAGATTTGGAGGACGAATCTTACCGTCATTAATGGTTTAATTGAAAATTGAAATTTATAACCGACTACAACTTGATGAGCTTGAGCCCTGAACGCTTTAAAATTCACCACTACTCATACACGGCAATTGTTGAATATTCCACATTTAGACTATTTAGAATGGTCACGGCAAACCAGGGCCCTATCATGATTTCGGCCACGATGGAATTTTTCACGATATCATGAATTTGGGATTACAAAACACGATACTTTTTCGCCATCTATTCGATAGCGAGAAAAATTCCACCAAAAAAAAATTCGGGTCGACAATCGCTATTTTCTAGTTTGAATTTTTAATTAAAATTTATGTGATGATTAATTAATTAAATTTAAAATTAATTAACTACCACTGGTTTTTTATGCAAAAATTGACACCATCGGATCTCCGATCGGATGAGCCGTTCTCTCGCTACACTGGTTGAAGCATTTAAATCGGCCGAAATCAGAGGTTCGCGTCAGACGTTAAAATTCAAATCAAATCAGACGTTATTGCGAAAATATTATGCGTGACATATAAACTCGAAGGACCAATCTAAGCAATCATATCTTTAAATTAAAGGTAGTACTTATAGTTGATGAGTAATTGCCCCCGACCAAGGGCTAAATTTCGGGTCAGCTTTCTGAACATGCGGTGTAAAACTTTATTACGTCAAAATAATGCAGCTAATTTTCCGATTGATTTATTGTTGAGGATTGTGACAGGTCACTCGTTTCGTTTCTTGAATTTAGCATCTAAGCTAAACTAAAATCAAATCTAGTCCCAAAATAAAGCCGCGTACACTGACAAACGTCATTAAATGAGTGCGTTTATTACATTAAATGAATGCGTTTACAGCTTTTTCGATAGCGGAATTCATATAAGAAAGTTGAAGCGGGTTGAATAGAACATGATAGAGGCCCTGGTGAACAAAGCAAAGTGCCATCGCTGATTTAATCTAAATGAAATAGGGCGGTTCTATTAGATAAAGGCACTATATTACCTGTAAAATCATAGCAGCTGGGAAGGCGGTAGCATGTCTCCCTGCGGCTTCGTCCTTGCGCGTTTCTTTAGTAAATGGCGTTCGAATTTGTTTACCACCCTTATAGTTTTTGTTTCCCGCAGACCACATATGCCCCGCATAACCATACTCAGCAACAGCATTAGCAATACTAAAAATAGCATACCAATTAAAACAATTTCAAAATTATTATTTTTATGCATCAACGTATATGTGTCATTTTCACAGCTCGCTAAGATGTATGATATTTAATATTTTAAGTATGAGTGCATTTGCCTTTGTTTAACGTACTTCCATTTCAGTTTTTTTGAATCATACTTACACTACACATGCATACTTTTTGTGCCTTTTCATTTTAATATGACGGAAATTGTAATTCGAATTATATAGTATGCAAGTTCGTTTCATTTTTCGGATTTTCCGTTCCTTTTTTTACATGAAATTTTTGATTTACCCCCGCTAAAGATGTTTTCACATCAAAAAGGGATACTATTATTTCTTTCAAGTTCAACTATTTTCTATAAAAAGCTAAATAATACAAAATCTGAAAAACAGACAAGTGATCAACATCTATTTAACCTTCTTTAATGACAAAATTTGGTCTCATTAAGCTGTTTTGGGTAATGAGGGATGAGGTAGAACATAAGAAACGACATAAAAGAAATAGCCGATTCTACAAGATCAAGAAAAAATATTTGTCATAAAATTACCGAACGGCTTCAGTTAGGATTTTTCAAAAGTAAATGTTCCATTCTTATTTTTGGGGAAAAAAATAAAAAGTTATTCTGAAAATTTGGATGTCGCTATATTAGAGAATCTAAAATGTATAAGTAATAATATTAAATTCGTTAATTGGGTTGAAGTTTCTAAATTTAAAATCAAATCAGGAATAGTTGTCACCTATGACAACGAAAATGATTTACCAAATTTTGGTTTGATCCAGAAATTTGTTTTTATATTTGTCAGTTGTTAAGGACAATCTTTTTTGATAATCACCTGTATGCTTTTGCTGTAGATAAAAGCGACATTCAAAAGTCAATTGAATTAAATTTAAACATGTTGACATTTCACGCAATTAATAAATGTAAATCTACGTTTTAAATAACAGGTGAATATTTCACTGGTTTATTTTCTGTTTAGACCTAATTTAATCATAAAATAACCAATTGAATTTTTTGTATTAGTATTATAAAAATTCTTATAATTAATAATAAAAAGTGTATATACATTTGTAAGTTATTTGTTTTTATTCTGATAAAACTAAAAATGGTTTCCCACTACAGGCTCATAAATTAGTATAATACACTATAGGTTCACCCCAAATATTACAGTAGATCGGTCATTAGTCATTACAATATACAGCGCTGGAAAAAAAAAATTGGTCAAACACATTTTATTACAAATGGATTGGAGTCTATTCTTGCTAAAATTACAAAACTTTCGAAAGCAATGAGGAAATTTCTAAATATCGATTTAGTTCATTTATTCGCCGCAGCGGCAGCGTTGATTAATTTTTTTTAAATTACATACAGAAACAAGTAAAATCATGTTTACAATAATATAAGTTTCTTGCCTAAATAAGTTGATGTCCTCAATACTCATACATATTTTTTATGATTAATAAAATTGAGTGTGTTGTGATTAATAATATGAATATCAAATTTAAAAATTAATGTAGGCGAAATTAATAATTTGAGCCGTTTATTTTGAAAGTGGCCTAAGTCCATTTTCCAAAAAAATCAAGTTAGTTGTCATAATATTTTCAATTCTACGTAATCTTTTCATTATTAAACAAATTACAGCTAGTTGAGGTAAAATCACTAAGATTTTGTAATGAGAAAATTTAAAGTGGCCTAAGTCCAATTTTAAGAGATTCAAACATGAAGTAAATATATTATGTAGTAAAATTTTATTAGATACGAGCTCTACTTTATTTGTTATATGTATATTATTGGTTATACAGCATTAAAGTCGCAGATATATTATTAAAATATTGTTTTTTTTAAATAACAATAATTCGATTAAATATATAATTTTAATATATTAGCATAAACCAGAAAGTGAGATCTCTATACAAAATTAATAATGGATACATTGGAAGTTACACACAACACAAGTGACACAATGTCAAAATCAAACACATACAAAACTACAAGAGCTTTTCAACCCTGGCTTAAACACGAATTTTAATATTTCTTTAATCGAATGAACATTTTTTGATTGATTTTGATATTTCTACATTTTTGGTAGATATTTTTTTTAAAATAAATAATAATAAAAATATCAAATAAACCATACCCAGTAGGGCCATAAAAAAATTTCCAACGCATAATTGCATAAATAAATCAACAAATATCCACAAAATTGTTGATAATTACACGGAAAAAAATAATTTCTAATATGAAGAAAAAACGGATTAGTTCAAGAAAATTTGTACATCATTTTTCAGCTAAACGAAATTTTTCTCACCACAAACTTTACGTTTCTCAATTTGAAATTCTTCTAAAATATTAAAATAATCTTTATTTGTTTGATATGAGAAAACTAAATTCTTGATACAAGAAAACGTGATTACATAGAGAATATGGTTTTCTTTATGGTTAATTCTCATTTCTTAAATTTAACAAAATCGGTTTGTTTGTAGAAACCGATTCTTTTGATTGAAAACTAGAAATTCTTATGATGAGAAATCTCGTTTGTTTATTTAAGTAGCATTTTCTGTAAATAAACAGATATTTTCTGGCTGGAAAACACATATTTTCTTGAGTAGAGTAAAAATTTACCAATCTATTGTTTGCGTTTTCTTGTATGCATCGGGTTTCTTCTTCCAGGGAATTTGAATAATCTTCACTAGAGAAACGCTTTTCTTGTGACAATGCAATATTTCTTCAGGTGTGGTTACGCAATATTTCTTCGTTTCAGAAATATTTCTTCAATTTGTGAAATGGTTGTTTAAAATATTACAATTATATAACAATTTATTTTTGTGTTTTTTATTTCACCATCAGATACAGAAAATATTTAAATACAAATTTGATAATTTCGATTGTTATTTGTTTCTTTATATTTAAATATAAATAATTATAATTTTATAAATAATTTTCACTTAGAACTAAACTTATAATCGTTGTTATATACTGTTAAGTTCAAACTTTCAATTTTTGTTTTTTAACTAAGAATTTAAATATCAAACATTATTACAAAAAGTATCACTATATCTAAACATTTATTTTAAATAAATATAAATTTGGTATAAATATTTTAATTCCATTTGGAAGTGTAAATCAAATGATTTAAATGTGTTAGATTTGAATTTTTACATGTAATAAATTCATATTTTGCATTCTTCTGTGCCAACATAATTAATGCCAATAATTTTTAGCAGTTTCTTTTTTCTGTAAAATAAAAGAAATAGAATATTTTTAAAGCAATTCTCTTGTATTTAATAACAGAAATACTTACATATGTTTTCAATATCTGAGACGTTTGAATTTAGAGCAAGGCGGGAAATAATATTAAAAACATCTTTAAATGTTTCCAGAAATCCTTTTTCTGTTTTCACTTTACACCACTTTGAAGTGGAAACACCACCGTTTAAAAAATCTAAGTTTATACACTTTTAACAAAAGAAAATTTTCACAAAATCCCACTTTCAAAATCACAAAATTTTTTTACGTTTTTCACTGTTGAAGGTTCGCGATAGAATGCTTTTTTTGGTCGAACATCCATTATATCAGCGTTTCCCAAACTTTTCGGACCGAGGAACACTTCGTATAAATAAAATTACTGGAGGAACACTTTCATTTTTTATATAGGAATTTAGCTGGTATTTTTAAAATTGTATATTACCTACATACATGTAACATGTAAGAGTTAACAAAATAAAAAGCATATTTTTCTGAAATATAATTGTAAATATAAAAAAACATGAAAATAATAAAATAAATTAGGTTCTTATTGACTCTGATGTTTTTGGCTCTTTGAGCTACTATTTCATTTAATATCAGGTTCAATATTAGAAAGCTGAATTTTTCGATCGATGTTGAAAAGCCGAATGCCGGAAGGCCCAATGTTGAAAGGCCGAACGCCGAAAGGCCGAATGGGTTGGAAGGGCGAATGTTGAAGGCTGAATGTCGAATATCCGAATGTGTCGAAATGCCGAAGCGATACGAGCGATACCATTCCTTTGATCTGTGTCTGCAACGAATTAAGTCAACCACAAAATAAAAAAGTCAATTTCTAGTTGCAAGAAAAATTGGAAACAAAACAATCGTATTTTTCTCCATTCGTTGTTTTTTTTTCTTCAATCAAGAATTTTGAGCAGTTATAGATGCAAGAAACTAGATCTTAGATTACAATTAAGCTACAAATTTTAACTCAAGAATTTTTTTATCATTTCAAGAAACACAAATCTTATATGAAGAAAAACGCGAAAGAAATAAGAAAATTAGCTTTTAAATGGAGAAACAGTACATTTTCTTTAATTAAAAATCCGTTTTCTTCGTGGTAACAACTCTAGTTTTTTCCGTGTAAGTGATATTATAAAAAAACTATCGAATTTGTGGTTATAATTTCAACAAATAGTTCATAATTAGTTCCACAGTTAAACCACCAATTATTCAGAAAATATCGAGAAATATTTGACTTTAATACCATAAAAAAACTGTCGAATTTGTGACTAAATTTTCAACAAATACTTCAAAAATATTCCACCAAAAACCGACAAATTTGATTTACAAAATGTTCGTTTACGCGTGGCAATCGGCGTCAACCCCATCAACCATTTTTCATCCATATCGTGACAACTTTTTGTCACATTTTTTTCCACCAATCACCATTTTATGTGAAGTTTTTGTCGCTTTTCTGTGACACGTGGTTACTCGGGTAATTTCTTACTTTTTTTAGTTTCTGTTTCTTTAAATTGGAAAGACAAGGATAATCTAATTTGTCTATGTTTCTTCTATTTACGAGGTTTTGTTTTCAACCCTTTGTTTTACGGCGGATCTTTTTTAAAAAAAAATTTTATTTTCGGATTTAATGGTTTGTGAGTAGATAAAGAGCATACGTGAAATACATACATAAAGGAGCGCATTTACTATCGTGCGTGTGAAATTTCAACAATTCATGGTCATGAGCTAGGTAGCAAATTTTTCTCGCGAATCCACCAAGAACGAGTATAAAATAGAAAAAAATGCGTAATTTAACAAAAAACGAACACTAAAAATCTACATTTACCGTAAAGGAATAAAAGTTTAATACTTTCTAATTATATAGTACCGAATTATCAGTTACCAATATTTTTAAATTTATTAAAACGCAAACCGTTAAATATCTCGATTTAAAAATAAATGGACTTAGGTCACTTTCAAAATAAACGGCTCATTTAATGAAAATACACGAATTGTATTATGTAAAATGTGGTTAAGGGGACGTACCACCTTCAAAATTGAAAAACAAAAAGTTTTTCAAAGAATGGAATAAAAAGAGATATCTTAATGAAACTTTCCATTGACATTTTATTTAACTGAAAGTATAAAAAAAAATTTTTTTTAGCCCACTGTCGTCTGCTATAACGGTTTTCCAAAAACACTGAAAATTCGCGGCGTGCATCATAACTGCTCTCAGAAACGTTTGAAAAAAAAAAAAAAAAAACGGGGTTTTATTCAGCATTAAATCGCCCTTGGAATGAATTTAAAAAAAAAAATTGGTTGAAAAATAAAAAAATGGCGGCATTTTTTTCGAAAATGCAGCTTTTTTGTCCCCCCAAATTAGTTGTAACTCAAAAAATTGAAAGCCGATTATTCCTTCCGTAGTTCATTCTGAGCAGAAATATATTATGTAGATCAACGTGTTAAAATTTTAGAACGATTGGATAAGTAGTTTTTTCTCAATCTTGCACGCCAACTTGAAAAACGTCATTTCGAGATAATCGCGTTTAAAGTTAAAATTTTTTTTTTTTTGTAATAAACCTTACCAAAATTTAATCTGCGATGCCTGCACCGTACAATATACCTTCCTCTCAAAAGTTTCCCCTCTACTTTTACAGCTGTTATGTGAGAGAATAACGTATTATATGCATGTATATATAAGCAGGTGTTACTAAGAGAAAGTCGGTGTAGCGATACAGCGAAGTAGACCAAAATCGTAAAAAAAAAACGACTTTGACGCCCTTCGCAATAAATAAAATAAAAATATAAATAAATTTTTTTTTTGAGATTTTCATGTTAAAATAATGTTCATAAACGTTCATTCTAACATATTCTATCATAAAAAAAATTTCGATTTTTTGAAAATTTGAAGGTGGTACGTCCCCTTAAGTTAGTAGGATTTGTATATGAAATATTCAAGACACATTTTTGACATTATCACTACACATGAAATATTTTAATACGTAGTTGGGACTATATTTCGGAAGTCGCTCATTTAGTACGTTTATATTTAGGGTTCAACCTAGGTTATCTTTCACTATAAACGGAATCGAGTCATCTTGTAGTTAACTCGACTCGATCCTAAAAAAATGTGGAGTCGAGTTAACTTAACTCTAACAAAATGCAATAAAAACGGAGTCGAGTTAAATCCAACAACAAAAATTAATTCAAAGAAAAGAAGAGTTTAGTTTTAGTTAGCATAATTGAGGAGTGTTTTTTCAAAAGGTCGTATTTCCTTACAGAGCGAATTTTCAGAAATCGAAAAAAACTTCCAGACGGTTCAAACATTTCTTTTTTTTATTATTATTGAAGTTTATTTATTTTCAAAACACATGTTATTTTAAATTTTTTTCCCAAGCACTGTTATAATTTAATTTAATTTTTTAGTTTGGAAATAAGCCCTTTAGGTCAGTCTTTTAAAAATAGAGCCTTTTTGCTTCAAACTGTTTGGAAAACAAAGTTTGCTTAATATGTAATGGAATTAAGTTATTTTTGTTTAAAATTAATAAATATTTTACTAATTAGTATTGGAAATGCGGCGTTCTGCTTGCTATTTTTAATATTCTCCAACTCCATAAATATAAAATATGAAACTTAGTACAAAATTATGGAATTAAGTACTTTTTGAACCAAACACTGAAAATGTAAATCGTTTTTGAAAGGGAATTAAGTCGTGCTTAGAGTATATAGTGCTTGTGGGATATTCGTTTTAACAATTTGAAGGCGATTCCGTGGTAATATACAAATAGACCAAAAATGGAAATACGACCTTTAGAAAAAACACTCCTCAATTGTTGTTTTAGAAAAGATTAAGATAAAAGTGCGTAAGTTTGAAATGCATAAGATTATATTTTTTGTTATTAAATTCATAACAAACATAAAATATGAGGCAATATTGGACGGATGCGGAGACTATAGATCTTTTAAAAATATTTGAAGAAAAAAATGTCATGAAATTATTCGACGGAAAAAGATATAGGAATCACGAAGTCTACAGAATGGTAGCTTCGGAGATGCTAAACAAAGGTTACACGGATCGCGACGAGAAGCAAATTGAATACCAATGGAAAAATTTAAAGAAGACCTTTATAGCGACAAAAAAAACTTAACGGCAGGTCGGGAGAGGGGCGCAACTCTTCTAAATATTTTGACGAATTAAATAATATATTAGGTAACAGACCATCAACTGACTGTGCCACAAACAACGGTGGTTTTGAAGGAGTTGATGTGGCTAAAGATAAATTGTAAATTTCTTGATATTATGTAATATTTTTGATAAAAAAAGTACTAAAAGTACTAACGTCGCCTAATATTTCTGATTTGCTTAAATTTCAACAGAAACATCACCAACAGCAGCAGCCTAGCGGGTCAAATACCGAAGAAGTAAATTCAATTAGCAACGACAAGGATATCACGGCTGAACCACCAGGTAATAATACATTTTGTATACATTAATATTTATTCATTTTGTATTTATATTCGTTTTAATTTCGCAGTGAAAAAGACGAAACCAGCTCGTGGAATTTATTCAAAATCGGTTGATCGATTGGCGGACAAACTTACAAAATCACATGCTAAAGCGTCTGCAAAATTTACAGAAAAACAAAAAGAAATTATTCACTATGAACTGGAACTGTATAAAGCATGAACCTGTGAGCAACGCAAGCTTGACAATGAAGAAACCAGGCGAATGCTGCAATCCACAAAGCAAACTTTTTTAAAAGAGATGAAGGAAATACTCACCCCTAATAATGAGTCTAATAAAATCACCGAAGTTTCAGCGGATACAACAACAGATACTTCACCTCTGCCAATAAGCCTGCACAAATCTAAAGGTCGGTTAACATCGAAAACTCTGAAGAATTGAGCTCAACTATTTCTGAAAACAGCTTCTCTATGCAAACTCGCCAGTCAACACCTAGAATCGAAAATGTTTCAAACGAATGCAGATTAAGCAGTTTTATCCAACAGTGGAACGATAATGAATTGGATTTATCAAATATTATTGTGATTTTTGAAGCTCTGTGATAATTTGTGATCACAATTAACTAAATAGAATTTTTTGAAGACTGAAGTAAATAAATAAAATTTCGTGTGCATTAAACAACCATTTTTATTATCAATTATTTAAAATTTAGTTTTTATATGATAAAATAAAATTAAATTGGATATCTAATCGAAAAATTTTTATAAACTTCATAATTTTTTGACATGTAATTTTTTAAGAATTCACGAAGCTCGTCCCTGTAATGGTATTGGAAAATGTTGTCGCTGAATTTTCTGGTTGTACTAAGCCATCATCATTATTCGTTTAATTCCATGCTGCTAGGTATGTCACTTGCCTTTTCTCTAAAATATTGTGCAGGATACAGCATACAGTGACAATATTAGAAACGATTTTCACGTCAATGTAAATTTTTTTTTTGTAGAATTCGCCAGTGGCCTCTAAGTCTCCCAAATGAAATTTCGACCACCACTCTAGCTCTATTTAAATAAATATTAAACGATTCCTCTTCAGCGGTCACGGCTCCTGTATACCCTTTTAAGAGACATGGCAACAAAAGGTAAGCGTAGTCGCCTACAATGCATGCAGTCACTTCGACTTCATCGACACGTTTTACTGGCTGAAATTAAATAAAGCCATTACCCACATTAACAATCGATAATTATAATCAATTTTCATAATTAATATAACCATTATTTTGTTCTGCATTCTATCAACAAAACAAAACGGAATCTTTGAGTACAGTGGCATCATGACACGACCCAGGGTGCTTACATGTTATATCGCTGAACCTAAATACACACAATGAAACGTTAAAATAGTCAGTATATAAAAAACCATGGCCATATAATCCAAATTAAATTAGTTACTCACAAATAGTTATTATCCACTACAGCTTGCAAAACTAAGGTCCGATTGTATGAACGAGGATAAATGATTAATTCTCTGATTTAGCGTAGTTTGTTTTAGAACTTGTCTTCCGTCGGCTTCAGTGGCATAGAGTTTCAAATGCTGAGCAATGGAGTAAATTTTGCTCCTGTGCCAAATACAATCGGTGTTCAGTCATTTGAGAGTCTCGCTATATAGATGGCTCGCTATATTCGTTTCGGCTTTCTCGGTTAAGAACTCGGTAGAATTGATTAGCAAAATTCAGGATGTTGATATTCCACTACACTCAAAACTAGTTTCGTTTGACGTTGCTATTCTGTTCACTTCTATTCCAATTAACATATATTTTGTCTCAGATAGTTTATACTTACTTAGATAGGGATGTTGTAGATGGGAACCTACGCAATGAACTGAAGCTGATATTTGAAACTTGTATTAAACAAAATTATTTTTGCTTTGATAATAAGTATTTCAGATTCACTGATGGTCTACCGATGGGCTCGTCTCTGTCACCTTTGTTAGCAGAAATTTTCATGAATTTCTTCGAACAAACGATTGTATCAAGCAACAATCCTTATTTCCGTCATATTATCTTTTGGTACAGATATGTTGATGACATACTATGTCTATATGGAATGGAACTGATAGGCTATTAACCTCTTTTCTCACTTGGTTAAATTCTCAATATCCCACCATTAATTTTACGGTAGAAAAAGAAGAAAACAAATCTATTAACTTTCTAGATATAACAATCCAGAATTAATTCTTCATTAGAGTTCAAAATTTAGAGAAAACCCACGTATACAGACGCCATTATACCTAACTCGTCAAACCATCCCCATAATATTAAAATGTCAGCTTTCCACTCATTCTTAGATAGATTAATAAACATTCCTTTGACCAATTCCAATTATAACAAAGAGCTTAATATAATTTTAGAAATAGCAGCGAATAACGGTTATGCAGCTAAGACTATATTAAAGCTATTAAACAGAAAACTGAAACATAAAGCTTTAGCTAACATTTATCCACCTGATAGCCCAATGCCGAAAAATTGGCGCCGCTTAGATATAGGAAATAGGAAAAACTAGCCAACGGATTAGTAACATCGTGACACAATATACAGATATTAGCTTTGCTTTTTATAACAATAATACAATTAAGAAAATGATTTTTAACAACAAACCAAGAATTGATCGCCTTTCCAAGTCTGGCGTTTATAAGATCAATTGCAATGATTGTAGTTCCTCTTATATCGGACAGACTGGGCGCAATTTTGAAGTTAGAGTTAAAGAACATTGATCTGGTAGCCATGAATCCTCCCTTTATAATCATTTAACGTTAGAAAATCACACATCCAGTTTAAACAATTTAGAAATATTACATGTACAATCATCAATCATTTCTTAATAACGTAGCCTTAGTCAGAAGTGTCGCGTTTTTTTTTTTTTTTTTTTTTTTTGTCTTCGAAAAAAAAATAATTATCGATTTTTGGGGCAAAAATTGGGGCTTACGGTTAAGTATTGTTCCTTTGTTTACTATTTCTTAGCACTTGTTACTTTGGATCGTTTTTTTTGTTTCTTCTCGTTTTAGATTTCCATTGATTGGGGCTTATTTTGAAACTGGACGAAGCAAAATTTATTTAATTTTATTTGTAAGTATTGCGTATCAATCACGCCCACGTCGTGTGTACGCTAAATTTTGATTTTGAGTTTGATTATGTCGCTTAGTTATCCCAATATAGTTCTAAAATCCATGTTAGTTGATAGGTCGTTATTGAATGTAGTTAGTTTGAATGTCCAAAGTCTAGTCCCAAATATTGACGAGATTCGTCACATTTTTAATGGCGCTCCAGTGGACATACTTTGTTTCTCTGAGACCTTTCTAAATCCAAATATCCCTAATTCAGCTTTTGCCATCAAAGGTTTTAATATATTTAGGAAAGATAGGACGGTACCTCCCCTTAATTATGGTGGTTTATGTATGTTTGTAGGTGATCATATTAAGGCTAGATTAGTTACCATACCTTCTTCTATTTCGGAATCGTTAGTATCGGATTTAGAGTTTTTATTTGTCAACGTTTTCATTAGTGGTCGTAAAATCTTATTCGGTACCGTCTATAACCCTCCAAAAACTAGTAAGAGGTCGTATGCCCAATTTAAAAAATCCCTTGTAGACTTAGAAAGTTTGTTTAGTTATTTCTCTTGTAGATTCGATGAAATATATATATCAGGTGACTTCAATTTCGATATACTCCAAAATTCCGGCTTCCCTCGTGATTATTTGAATCTTTTAAATAGTCTTAATTTATCCGTCCACAACACTGTGGCGCCGACGTTTTGTTGTCCAACCGCTAGCGGTGCCTCTTATTCCCTTATTGACCATATCATCTCTTTTACTGATAACTCTATTTGTTTTTTCAATCAGTTGTCTCTCGGTATGGGATCCCATCATGATCTTTTAGTTTTTTTCTGTGAATTGTTACTCTCCACCTAAGCCTAACAGTTTTAGCTTTAGAGATTTTGCTAGTATAGATAATTCCCGCCTTTACTTAGTTTGTAACTCGGTTCCTTGGGAGGATATTTTTTGCCTTAGTTCGTCAACTACCCAAGTAGAATTTTTCAATTCGTATATTAGTTTGGTCTTTGATAGTTGCGTTCCGCTTAAAAAGGTTACTTTCAAAGCGAAATCTCCGCCTTGGTTGTCTCAGGAAGTTTCGAATGCCATAAGTATTAGAGTTAGTAAATATCGTTTATGGAAAAGGTATCCTAATAGTCAGTCTCATTTAGATTATAAGCAGGCTCGTAATAGAGTTGTAGGGTTAATTCGGATTGCTAAGCGTAATTATTTTAAGGACAAGTTAGACCCCTCCCTTCCTCCCAAGGTTTTTTGGCGTAATGTTCGTAATTTAGGCCTAGGCAGATGCAAGAGTAGTTCTAGTGGGGTGTTTAAGCCCAATGATATTAATAGTTATTTTTGCTCTAGTTTGAACTCGGGCAGTAGTACCGTCGATTTGTTCTCTAATGCGTCCTCTAATTCGTTTTCGTTTTCAAATATTTCTCTCGAGGATTTACAGTCTGCCATTTGGAATGTTAAGTCGGAATCTTCTGGTCTGGATAACGTCAATTTAAAATTCGTTAAGCGAGTTTTCCCTTTCGTCTCAAAATATTTGTTACATATTTTTAATTTTATTCTCACATCCTCTTCCTATCCAGATCAGTGGAAGCTAAGTAAAATCATACCCATCCCAAAGATTAGTAATCCTTCAGAGCTATCCCATTTGAGGCCAATTAGCATTTTAAGTTCTCTCTCTAAAGCTTTCGAGATAGTTGTTAAAACTCAAATTCAATCGCATCTAAATAGCAATAGTTTAATTAGTTTCTTCCAATCTGGGTTTAGAAAATTTCATAGCACTTCTACTGCGTTATTAAATGTATGTGATGATATTAGGCGTAATATGAATAATAGGGAATTGACTTCTTTAACTTTGTTAGATTTTTCTAAGGCCTTTGATTCTATCAATCACAGAATTCTTTTCAACAAACTCTTATCTCAGTTTAGATTTTCGGTTTCCGCTGCCAGACTAATTTTTAACTATCTTTCTAATCGTTCTCAGGCAGTTTTTTTCGACAATTCTTTGTCTGATTTCCTTCCTGTAATTTCCGGCGTTCCTCAGGGTTCAGTGCTGGGTCCTCTATTGTTTTCTATGTACATTAATGACATAGAATCCTCTATTCACCATTGTTCATTTCACATTTTCGCTGATGACGTCCAAATTTATAAAAATAGTCGTTTAGATCAGGATTCTATTGATAGGAATATTTCTCTGATAAATGAAGACTTAAGTAATATCGCTAGTTGGTCGGTCTCTAATAGGCTCGTTTTAAATGCGAATAAATCTCAGTCGATCATAATTTATAAAAAATCGTTAGACACCTCGTCCTTTCCTGGTATTTTTCTGCAGGGTTCGCTAATTAGGTATTCAAATACTGTTAGAGATTTAGGCTTAGTTATTAATAAAACTCTTTCTTGGGGTGACCATTTAGTTAGTATCAGTAAGAGGGTCTTTGGTATGCTTAGTTGTTTGTATAAAGTAGTAGGATTTTCTGATAGTCAGTTTAGGAAAAAAATGTTTTTGTCTTATCTTCTTCCTCATTTTATTTATGGTGACGTAGTTTTATTCGGTATGCTTCAGGAAAATATGAACGTTCTCCAAAGATGTTTCAATGCATGTACTAGGTTTATTTTTGGTATTAGGAAATTCGATCATATTTCGGCCTACTCTAGCCTTGTTTTAGGATGTAGTTTATCTACCTTTTACGAATTTCGCGTTTGTCTTTTTATTTTTAAACTTCTCAAAGTTAAGAAGCCTTGTTATCTTTATAGGAAGTTACTTTTTAGCAGGTCTCATTCCTCAAACTTCCGCCTGATTCCGGCCAAAAATAGTTGTAGGTCGCTAAACAAATCCTTTTACGTTAGGGGAGTTTCTCTTTGGAATTCAATTCCATTGGAAATTAAGAGTTTAGGATCGGTCAAATTATTTAAGTCAAAATTTTTGGAGTGGCGTGATTGATGGGCAATACGTAGTTTTCTAAATTTATTTTTAATATTATTGTTATTGTTATTATTGTTAATTTTTAATATTATTTCACCTCTTGCTGTACATTTTATTGTAAATGAGCTATTGCTCAAAATAGAATGTGTATGCATGAGATGGAAATTGTTTGAAAAAATTTAAAAGGTTTTTCTGCCTAATGGAAGCAGCTTCATCATTTTATTTTTGTTCTTTTGTTCCGTTTACTCTGTTTCCATCTGTGCTTTTCCTTTTAATACTAAATTATTGTTAAAGTACAATAAATAAATAAATAAATAAATAAATAAATAAATAAATAAATAAATAAAAAGCAGATGTTTAGACAACTTAGAATTTTACGAAATCCGAAAAGCTACATATATTTCTTAACCAAAATATCCTCAACGAACAGACAGAAATCCGTTTCTCACCAATTACCGACCCCGCACTGTATTATTCCCATACTCATACCATCCCATAAAATGACTAATACGTCGGGTTATAATAAAATAAATAATAAAAATAAAAAATAAACACAACAACAACATCTGGAATTTTGTTATTCGGCCGTTGACTAATCAATAATCATATACCTGTGTTTAACTCACCCGCTTTTAATTTTTAACGTTTATTGCTCTCACCATTTTTATTGTTTACCACTCCCACAATTTGTATTTATATATTTTTGTTTCATTTTTTGATTTTTCCAACTATATGCAATATATAAATAAATAGCTACATTTTTATTTTTACAGTTTAGTAGATACTCCTGATGATGGCCTAACAAGCCGAAATCGTAATTTTGCGAAATATTTAACAAGTGTTTTTAAAAATTGTGTGTATTAAGTGTGTTTCGCTGAAAGTGTAAAAAGTAATAGTTATTTTTGCTCTAGTTTGAACTCGGGCAGTAGTACTATCGATTTGTTCTCTGATGCGTCCTCTAATTCCTTTCGTTTTCAAATATTTCTCTCGAGGATTTACAGTCTGCCATTTGGAATGTTAAATCGAAATCTTCTGGTCTGGATAACGTCAATTTAAAATTCGTTAAGCGAGTTTTCTCTTTCGTCTCAAAATACTTGTTACATATCTTTAATTTTATTCTTACATCCTCTTCCTATCCAGATCAGTGGAAGCTAAATAAAATAATCCCCATCCCAAAGATCAGTAATCCTTTAGAGCTATCCCATTTGCGACCAATTAGCATTTTAAGTTCTCTCTCTAAAGCTTTCGAGATAGTTGTTAAAAATCAAATTCAATCGCATCTAAATAGCAACAGTTTAATTAGATTCTTCCAATCTGGGTTTAGAAAATTTGATAGCACTTCTATACTTCGTTATTAAATGTATGTAATGATTTAAGGCGTAATATGAATAATAGGGAATTGACTTCTTTATCTTTGTTAGATTTTTCTAAGGCCTTTGATTCTATTAGTCACAGACTTCTTTTTAACAAACTCTTATCTCAGTTTAGATTTTCATTTTCCGCTGCCAGATTAATTTTTAACTATCTTTCTAATCTTTCTCAGGCAGTTTTTTTCGACAATTCTTTGTCTGATTTCCTTCCTGTAATTTTCGACGTTCCTCAGGGTTCAGTACTGGGTCCTCTATTGTTTTCTATGTACATTAATGACACAGAATCCTCTATTCACCATTGTTCATTTCACATTTTCGCTGATGACTTCCAAATTTATAGAAATAGTCGTTTAGATCAGTATTCTATTGATAGGAATATTTCTCTGATAAATGAAGACTTAAGTAATATCGCTAGTTGGTCGGTCTCTAATAGGCTCGTTTTAAATGCGAATAAATCTCAGTCGATTATAATTTATAAAAAATCGTTAGACACCTCGTCCTTTCCTGGTATTTTCCTGCAGGGTTCGCTAATTAGGTATTCATATACTGTTAGAGATTTAGGCTTAGTTATTAATAAAACTCTTTCTTGGAGTGACCATTTAGTTAGTAATAGTAAGAGGGTCTTTGGCATGCTTAGTTGTTTGTATAAAGTAGTAGGATTTTCTGATAGTCAGTACTCTAGCCTTGTTTTAGGATGTAGTTTATCTACCTTTCACGAATTTCGCGTTTGTCTTTTTATTTTTAAACTTCTCAAAGCTAAGAAGCCTTGTTATCTTTATAGGAAGTTACTGTTTAGTAGGTTTCATTCCTCAAACTTTCGCTTGATTCCGGCCAAAAATGGTTGTAGGTCGCTAAACAAATCCTTTTACGTTAGGGGAGTTTCTCTTTGGAATTCAATTCCATTCCATGTCAAAATTTTTGGAGTGGCGTGATTGATGGGCAATACGTAGTTTTTAAATTTATTATTAATATTATTATTATTGCTATTATTGTTAATTTTTAATATTATTTCACCTCTTGCTGTACATTTTATTGTAAATGAGCTATTGCTCAAAATAGAATGTGTATGGATCAGGTGGAAATTGTTTGAAAAAATTTAAGAGGTTTTTCTGCCTAATGAAAGCAGCTTCATTATTTTTTTTTTTTTACTTTTCTTTTGTTCCGTTTACTCTGTTTCCATCTGTCCTTATCCTTTTAATACTAAATTATTGTTAAAGTACAATAAATAAATGAAAAGCCCGTTGCGATTCTACGCCAGTAGGTTTTATTGTACTTAAATATGAAAATACCCGTTCCAAATAGTCTCCTCGTGATCCCCCGTTTTCAAACAAGGACATTTCTTTTGTAATCTTTCAGTAAAATGTCTCACATCGTACTGGTTGTTGTCGTACTAAAAATAGGGTTTGCCCATTCCCGGGAATTCCCGGGATACGGGACATGACTATGCCTCAATGCAGTTTATTCCGGAAAATATTCATAACATTCCCCAATATTCTCGGGAAACGGGAATACTTTTAATTTCTTAAACTCCTGGGAATTTTATTCCGGGAATTCCCGGGATTGCAACCCCTAATTACTAAGGCCTTTTGAAATAGCCTTATTGATTTCATCAGTTTCTCTTACAGCTAATATATGTGTTGCAGAAGGTTCCGTTTCAGATGGAATTACAAGCGAGTCTACGGTTGATGCGCTGTCATCCGAAGTGCTGTCTGAAGTAGCAGTAGCAGCTGAGCAACCTAGTGATGATGCATTGAGCCGATCGAGTAAATCTATAATTGATTTTCGACATTTGTTTGCTGTAGGTACGGTAACAATTTCCGAATTACAATTAGCTTGAATGTTATGTCTAGTCTACCATCATGAAGATATTGCATGAGCCCGCTTAGCTCTGTTGGACGTTCGGTTATTCTAACGATAAGAGCTTCGTTCAAATTGGGGTTAAATTTATTATTTACCTGTTTTAATTTATTAATCATTTATTGGACATGTTTACAATGCAACATAACCTGTAAGACAAATCTTACGAATCAAAGGTAACTATACACTGGGCATATTGCAATCGTGATTTATCTCCAAAATTTGTGTCCAGTTGGAATCTAAAATCAAGATAAAAATGTATAGTTAATGTTTGTTTATTTTTATATTAATTTGTAAACATGTACTTAACTTTAAAATTCATTTGTTTATAATTCGTTAAATGACATTTACTGTCAATGTAGTAATAACATAATAAACGCGTTTGGTTCTCAATCGAACACACAATACACATAGAATGCAGAGCACCTATCACAAATATTATGTACTATGTAAAATCAAAGATTCTAAAACTTTATACAAATAAAAATAAATTGAACTTTTTCTTCTTGCCACAACATCTGAGCGAACAACATCTCATTGCAAAAGCGTAAATATATGTTATAGTAAATTGTAATTTCTAATAATAATTAAATAAGAACTAATAATATATTGTTTAATAAATAAAACTTATTACTAAAATCGCATTGCACTAAAATTAATTTATTGAACTTTAACCTAACCTAAAAATTGTGCAAAAACTTTAGCGATTTTAGACATGGTCCTTCGAGCCGGATTGCCACGTGTAATTTGGTAACTTGTGAGAATAACTTGTGGGATACACATTCTCTTAAATACAGTTTATAATTAATAGTGAACTAACAATAAATAACTAGTGCGAAAAACATTAATCTCTGCTTTTAATTCACGAGCAAAATAAAATAGTGCGTTTATCAAACGGGAAGTGAAAAGTAGTGCGCATAATAACTCAAAGTGTGAATCAGTGCAAAACAATAATTGTGACAGAAATCCGAAGTAATTCGAATTAATAGTGCAAAATAGTCAAACCATTTCTTATCACAAAAAATATAATGGCGGATGACTTGAAGAGAAAACGTGGGTATCAAAAAGGCACATTGACCAGAATAGAGAAGAATGCAGCGAATACAGCCTTTACCGATACAGCTACCGCTATAGATCTTACGATACAGTTAGAATATTTGGAGAAAACGTTTAATAACTTTCGAGAACTGGACGAAGAAATTTGCAAGGCCGATAATAATGAGAGTTTAACCGATATGATAGATTTCGAGAAGCGGTATCTAGCGGTAAAATCAAAGTTGCGCTCTCTGTTAAAATCAAAAACCGAAGAAGATGTAAGTGAAAAAGTGAATGCATCCATAAGGCGGTTATCCGATCAGCAAGGCGAACTCAAAGCGAGCATCCAAAATATGTCGTTCGTTCAAAAGGATGAAGTTAAGCTTCCGCCAGTGCAGGTGCCTGTATTTTCTGGAAATTACGCGGAATTTCCAACGTTTCGTGATTTGTTCGAGGCGTCCATTCACAATGTTGCTAACCTTTCAAAGGTTCATAAATTCAAATACTTGAAAAGTCTACTAAAGGGACCAGCTTTTGACCTCATTCGACACATTAATGTAACCGATGGAAATTATGAAGAAGCGTGGGGGAAGATTGTAGAACGATATAATGCGAGAGACCAGATTTGCAGCGCGCTAATTCAACACTTCTTGGAGCAACCAAACTCGAATGGTTCACCTAAACTCGTAAGACAGTTAGCAGATAAAGCAGACGAAGTTGTAAGAGGGCTTAAATCACTGGGAGAGGAAGCTGAGACACGAGATGTATGGATCATTTATCATTTGCTGCAGAAATGTGACAAGGAAACAAGGCGAGCTTGGATGTTGAAAAATGAAGAAACATTTCCAAAACTGCAAACATTAATAAATTTTCTGGTAAAGCAGAGTAATGCATTTGAACGAGCTGAAACAATTCCAATCAAACGAAATGTGCAGAAACTTCCTGTAAACAACCTCAACGTTAATATAGAACAGAAGTCTCTAACAAATCAGGTGTCCTGTCCAAAGTGTGGTGATCAACATTATTTATTTAACTGTGATGAGTTCAATAAAACGAGTGTAACAGAAAGAAGAGGATTTGTGGCGGATAAAAAACTTTGCTTCATTTGCATGAAATCGAAACATTCTGCTTAACACTGCAGATCAAAACATAGATGTGCACATTGCCGTCGACGTCACAACACATTATTGCATATGGAAGAAGCCCATCAGCCTACATTACCCAGTCAATCACAAGCTACTACTAATGCTCATGTAGAAATCACATCTTTAACAGCTGAATTGGCAACTATGAATCTATCAGTGTCTATCTTACCAACGGCACTAGTGAAGGTAAAGGATGGATTAGGAAATTGGCACTATTGCAAAGCGATGTTAGACTCCGGGTCACAAGCAACATTTGTCGATGAGAAACTGTCAAACAAGTTGCTGTTGAAAAGGAAAACTGCGCGTATTGCCATAAATGGCTTAGCAACGAACAATTTAATTACTAAAGGCATAATAAATCTTGAAGTGTGCTCTAGAGTTAACGAAACAAACAGAATTAACGTAGAGGCACTTATTCTAGACAAAATTCCGTTAGTCATTCCATCTAAAAAACCGGGCGATATAAATTTAGCACATTTAAAATCTTTGGATCTTGCTGATCCTAGCTTTGATACACCGGCAAAAATCGACCTTTTATTGGGCGCCGATGCATTTTTTACAATTTTAAGAACGGGAAAGGAAATAATTAGCGACACTTTAATTGCACAAAATACACTTTTTGGTTATGTCATTTCAGGAGTTAATCAAACTGCTAACAGTAAAGAATCTATTTCTCTCCATCTCAACCTTGATATGAACGTTGATGAAACACTTGCGCGATTTTGGCAACTCGAAGAGATATCACCGAACCAACAGTCACAAGAAGAGGAACATCCAGCAGAAACACATTTCAAGGAAACATTTACGCGAAATCAAGACGGCAGATTTATTGTTCGTCTTCCGTTTAAAGTTAAAGATGTTTGCCTCGGGAATTCATACGACATAGCTAGAAATAGATTTTATGCAGTGGAACGAAAATTGAAGAGAAATGCTTCATTCAAGGTCGATTACAATACATTTATGCGAGAATATATGGACTTGGGACATATGAGAGAGATAGTTTCAGGTCAGGTTAATAATCAAGAAAATAACTACTATCTGCCTCATCACGCCGTTATAAGAAGCGAAAGTTTGACGACAAAACTGAGAGTGGTGTTTGATGGATCCTGCAGAACAAGCTTTGGAACATCATTAAATCAAAATCTGGTAGTTGGCCCTACAATTCAACCCACATTGTGGAGCATTTTACTTCAATTCAGAGGTTACAGGTACGTCTTAACCGCTGACATACAGAAAATGTATCGCCAGATTTTAATTGATTCCTGCGATGTCGACTATCAACGCATTTTATGGCGAGAAAATGAAGCAGAGAGCCTAAAACATTTTCAACTTCTTACGGTAACTTATGGCACGGCTTCAGCTCCGTTTCTAGCGACAAGGTGTTTATACCAATTGGGCGAGGAAGAATCAGACTTGCAAATCAAAACAATTATTCAAAACCATTTCTATGTGGATGATTTGCTTACTGGAGCTCAAACCACTAGTGAATTGCAAAGCATCAAAGCTAAACTCTCTACAACATTAGCATCAGGTGGTTTTCCTCTTCATAAATGGGTGTCTAATATTCCAGAGATGTCGGAGAAAGATCAACCAATGCAAGAAATGCCGTGTGACAATGCAACATCCGTAAAGATACTTGGGCTACAATGGTTGCCTTCATCAGACAAGTTTACATTTAAAGTTCAAGAAACATCTCAAAGGAAACAAACTAAGCGCATTATGCTTTCTGAAGCGTCACGTGTGTTTGATCCACTTGGGTGGGTCTCTCCAGCTATCGTCGTTTGTAAAATACTATTTCAGCAACTGTGGCTAAGAAAACTCGAGTGGGACGATGAGCTTCCTGAAGATATTAGCAGTCAATGGATGAAATTACGTCGAGAACTACATCATTTTGAAAAAATTAAAATTCCTAGATTCATCGACCAGCAAACACAACAAGCTACTGTAGAATACCACGGGTTTTCAGACGCTAGTCAAAATGCATACGGGGCAGTGGTTTATTGCCGAATTCAGTACCCCAACAATGAAGTCAAAATATCGCTAGTGACATCTAAAACGAAGGTTGCACCTCTAAAGCCTATATCTATTCCTAGGCTAGAATTATGCGCAGCTCAACTTCTTGCGAAACTCATCAACAGTGTAGCAGTCGAGTGTAACGTATCAAGGGACAATTTATTTGCATGGACTGACTCCATGGTAGTTTTGGCGTGGTTGAATACTCATCCCAGTAAATGGAAACAGTTCGTGGGCAATCGCACGGCAAATATTTTGGATCTTCTACCAAGAAAACACTGGAGATATGTGCCCTCAGAGAGCAACCCGGCAGACCTAGCATCCAGAGGTGTTTACCCATCCAAACTGATAGATTCAAGTTTATGGTGGAACGGACCAACTTGGCTTACAGAAGATCCATTGATGTGGCCGGCAGTCAGTAATGTGGGCACTACTCCAATCCAAACACAGGAAGAGTCTAGACCTGGTGGGAGAGAAATTATCAATTTGGCGATTAACCAGGACGAGCATTTTATTGAAAACTTGTGCACCAAAACAAACAATTATATGAAATTGATGCGCATCATTGTTTACATCATGAAATTTGTTAAACTAATCAAAACTAAGCAGTACACGAAATTGATTAGCGCTGAAGAAATCATAGCTGCCGAGAAGATCTGCATAAAACACATTCAACTAATCACCTATCGAACCGATATCATGTGTATTAAAAATCAACGGCAACTTGCAAGCTCCAGCAAGTTAAAAAATGTATCTCCATTTTTAGACGAGGATGAAATTATGAGAGTCGGAGGCAGACTGGAGAATGCGGAACTTACCTTTGATGAAAAACATCCCATGATATTACCAAGTTCCCATCCAATCAGTACCATTCTTATTCGTCATATCCATGAATCTAACCATCATCCTGGTCCAACATTAACTTCCTTCTTACTTCGACAACGCTACTGGGTTGTCAATTGTCGTAATACCGTGAAAAAACTAATTTATAATTGTCTCATTTGTAGAAGATATGCGGCAACAGTTGTAGAGCAAAAAATGGCTGGACTTCCAAAGGTGCGAGTGACAAGAGCCAGGCCATTCGAAAATGTTGGCATAGATTACGCGGGACCAATCACTATAGCAACCAAGCGTGGAAGAGGAGCTAAACTCTTAAAAGCATATATAGCCGTATTTGTTTGCTACTGTACCAAGGCCATACATTTGGAATTGGTGTCATCTTATACGGCAGATTCATTCATTGGCGCATTAAAAAGGTTCGTGTCAAGAAGAGGTATACCAGCCAACATATACTGCGACAACGGTACAAACTTTGTGGGAGGCGACAGGAAACTTCGTAATATGCGGAAATCGGCAACACATCTCTACGATGATATCAAAAAGGCCATGAGTCATCCAGAGTTCATGGATGAAGTATTATAGTACTGGGCGAAGAATAAAACAATGTTCCACTTTAATCCACCTTTAGCACCAAATTTTGGCGGACTCTACGAATCAGTTGTCAAAATGACAAAAAACCATTTGGTCAAAGCTTCGGGAAAGACCAATTTAACCGCAGAAGAAACAGCCACTTTATTATGTGAAATTGAGGCAATTCTTAATTCTCGTCCGCTATGCCAAGTACCAAGTGATGACAGCACGTATTATTCATTAACACCGGGTCATTTTTTAATTGGAACATCGCTGAAACACATTCCTGAAACATCCAAGGATACAACCACAAATCTTGGAACTCAATGGGTGGATATTCAAAGACGAGTAGAAATATTTTGGCAGCGCTTCCAACTGGAATATTTAAATTCTCTACAGCAGCGTCAAAAATGGTTTACAATAAATGACAATCTTCAACGGGGCGAAATAGTATTATTGAAGGACGTCAATCTTCCACCTTCTCACTGGCCATTGGGCATCATTGAACAAATTCATCCAGGAGACGACGGATTAGTTCGCGTAATAACTATCCGTACACAAAATTCAGTTTATAAGCGGCCAATATCGAAAGTCATCAGACTACCTGTGCAAGTGTGTAAGGAGTAAGCTCCTTACAGGTGGGAGTATGTTTACAATGCAACATAACCTGTAAGACAAATCTTACGAATCAAAGGTAACTATACACTGGGCATATTGCAATCGTGATTTATCTCCAAAATTTGTGTCCAGTTGGAATCTAAAATCAAGATAAAAATGTATAGTTAATGTTTGTTTATTTTTATATTAATTTGTAAACATGTACTTAACTTTAAAATTCATTTGTTTATAATTCGTTAAATGACATTTACTGTCAATGTAGTAATAACATAATAAACGCGTTTGGTTCTCAATCGAACACACAATACACATAGAATGCAGAGCACCTATCACAAATATTATGTACTATGTAAAATCAAAGATTCTAAAACTTTATACAAATAAAAATAAATTGAACTTTTTCTTCTTGCCACAACATCTGAGCGAACAACATCTCATTGCAAAAGCGTAAATATATGTTATAGTAAATTGTAATTTCTAATAATAATTAAATAAGAACTAATAATATATTGTTTAATAAATAAAACTTATTACTAAAATCGCATTGCACTAAAATTAATTTATTGAACTTTAACCTAACCTAAAAATTGTGCAAAAACTTTAGCGATTTTAGACAGGACAGCAATATCGGCAGTGAGTAAATTTACATCCCGGGGACATAGTGCCATATGATAATAATAAATCTAGTATCTAATATTTATCTGACTTTGCATCTATTAATGCTTTCTGAATGCACGATCTAGGTAAATAAAAGCGCTCAAACATTGATAACATGCTGCTTCACCTAGTCTTACAATTATTTATAAGCGAAAGTCCCTTCCCGAATTTCCACGTATACGTATTTTTGCAGGATGCCATCATTCTTCGTTAGTGATCGTCTAAATAGACTGACGATTTTCCTTTCTTTAGTGGTGACAGGCCCTACTCTAATATTAGTCACCATCCTTGGCCATCTGGCGTGTTATCGACTAATGCATTTTCACAAACGATTTGTTATCGCTCTCTGTCACATATTCTTCATCAACATCTTGAAAGGGTTCTAGGTGCTCTTGAGTTTCAAAATTTTGAGCAAAACATAGTTGTTGATTCACTGGTAATAATTTAATAACTGTTGCCATTCTCCTTGACATTGAATCTACCAACCTCTTTGTAGTTGTCGGCTCAATTTTAGCCCACTCGGTTTGAAGTGCCAGCTTAAGCTCCTCTTTATTATTTATGTTGTATTAGCGAATCCTTTTCTCCAATTCATCCCATAGATGTTCTATGGGACTCATATCTGGGGACTGCGGAGGTGATTTAAGCTGTGTTGGAACATTATACAATAACCATTCCTTTACAACCATTCAGGTATGCTTAAGGTCATTGTCTTGTTGAAAGATAAACGACCCTACCAGACCCAACTTTTGCGCGCTATTTCGTAAATTGTTTTTCAGAATGTTGAGATCACCAAATTTATTCATTGTCGTCTAAATAAACGCTAAATCCCCCTACACCATGGCGCTACTTGCTCCGTGTTTTACGGTCCCAACCATATTTCATTTTTTCAGCTCACTATTTGTTGTCCTCCAAACCCGTGTTCGATTATCATTACCGTGTATATTAAATTTACTCTCGACACTAAATATAACTGAGTTCCAAAAATCTTCCCGGTAATTTACGTGATTTTTGGCAAATATTAGGCTTTTCCTTGCATTTATTTTATTTATGAATGGCTTTCTTCTAGCAATACGACTTCTATAACTACACCGAGAAAAAAGTCTGTAGTATTTCGACAACTCTTACGTAGTAGATTTATTAAATAACTGTTATGTAGTTAAGTTTACTATTTGATTGTAAATTCAACTATGAAACATATTTGCTTTTACTATACTTCGGCGATAAAACAGTTACTTTTCCTATATAGTTAATTTTAATAAAAAGTTAGTTGATATTACTAAATTTATTTTATTCACCGTTTTTGATACTACTAGATTCTAGTTGAAAAATCTGTTTTCTTATTTAACACGCTATCTATGAAATTGTTTATACAATTTTTGAGTGAAAGAAAGCAAAAAAAATGTTTTAGTAAAACTGTGGTTGTTTCAACTAGCACTTATTATAAACTACTAACTCAAAAAATATTAGATTGTAGTTATTTATTTCATTTTATATTAAAAATCAATACAAGTAAGTTTGTTTTTACTAAGATTTGTCAACAAAAAAAAAAAACATTTCTATTAGAATGCACCTGGTTGAATTAACTATAGCCTGTATTTATTAAAACTAATTTATAAATTACTAAATTTTACTAGACGCTTATATTAAAATCAAATACAACCATACCACATTTTACTATTACTTTACTGGCACATTTTTTTTTATTTTCTTAATATTACTAGTTAGTTAGTTTAAACTACTATATGCTTGATTAATATCATTATATATTAGTGACAAATTTATCTAATGTCAAAGTTTTATTCGTGATTAACGTGTGTAATTTTTCCAACTCTCTCAAACCAGTAAATTAGTATTCTGTTTTATTTAAACCTTTCGTTTAATATTGATAATGAATTGTTTTCTTTGCTCATTTGTGCTACACTTTTATTTTTTATCAAAACCAAAACAATTACAATCGATGAATTAAATCAACGAAAACAAATGTTTAATTATGGTGAAACTGAAATTGGAAATATTTCCCCCGAAATAGATTTAAAAGCGTTGGAAAACAATAATATCAAATGCTCTGCTCGTGAAATGATGACTATAGTGCACTTTTTACCGCTTATAATTGGAGACAAAGTAGAAAGAGGTAATTCTGTTTGGAAATTTCTACTTGTTTTAATTGATATAATCGATATTATTTTGAAAACATCGATAACAAACGATGATTTGCACAATTTACGTTTACTAATTAGAACACATAAGGATATGTATCAAAATTTATTTAAATTGAAACTGAAACCAAAACATCATTTTTTGGTTCATTATCCTAATGCTATTAAATGTAGTGGGCCATTAAGGTATTTATGGTGTTTTCGTTACGAATCAAAACTTAGAGATTTAAAAATAATTGCGCGCGCGATCACTTCTCGTTTAAGTTCATGTTTGTCTTTATCTATAAAATCAATTTTAAACTTTAGTTTCTTTTGTATGACAAACAATGCGCGGGGAAAGGAGTTAGAATTTGAAGAGATATCCCTCACAAAAAAAATATCAAATAATTTAAACATTGAAAGTTTAGCATACAACGAAAAATTAACTAATTGTGTAAAATTTAAGAATATTTTGTATAAAACTGGTTATTTTCTAACCAATATTCAAAGTAATAATGTTTTTTTATTCAGAATTGAATATTTATTAATCAGAAATAAACAACTCTATGTATATTGTAAAAATGTGAATATAATATCATACGATTCTCATTATAGATCGTATGTTGCTGGGGAAATAAATAACGAACTACATCTTAAGAGTATTACAGATTTTGTCGGTTTTCCGATTCATTTGTATTATCTACCAACAGGAATTAAAGCATTTAGACTTAAAAATTATATTTAATACCACTTATCTATGTATAAGTTTACTGAAACAGTACTTAAAAAGAATTTCAAATAAATATAATTAATTGGATATTCTAAGGTGTGTTGTATTATACGAATTAACAAAAATTGATTCATTAGATATTATTAATTTGTTAAGTTGGATTAAGTAATCTTGACTTTGCATCAGATAATTTGTTAGTTTTAATACACAAAAAAAGAGAAAATGTTTACCAGGTTAAAATATGTATTTTGTATTAACTAGTGCAGGGGCGTCCAAGCCAAATGAGTATTCTTGACAGATTTTCAAAATAACTAGAGCATTAAAACTGCGATAAGAATAGAAAGCCAACTGAACAACGCGGTAATTATTTATGTATCCAGGGCCAAAGAATTTATCACTCCGAAATAGACGTGAAGATCACCGCAATAGTTGTTACATATCAAAGCATGCGGAATAATGGAAATAAAAATTGCGGTGGTCTTCACACCCACCCCAGAATAATAAATTCTGTCGCTATGGATACATAAATAGTTACCGCGTTGACCAGTTGGCCTATTTTTTCCAATCGCAGTTTTATTGCTCTAGTTATTTGGAAAATTTGCCAAAAATACTCATTTGGCTTGGACGCCCCTGAACTAGTGGTACCGACTCTAACCGCTTCACAGCCTTTATACTGCTGCTTTGCGGCAGCAATTGCTAGTCGGTAATATTTTCTCAGGTAGGGACATTTCTTAAATTAAGATTTGCCGGTTAGATACCACCTACCAGCAGAATCAAGTTTACAGGACGGCTTATGTTCGTTATACAAATATATACAATAAAATCCTTTTTTTGGTTTTTTAGCTTTTTTTAATTTTTATTAATTTTTTAATAAAACCCCATTCTCATTAATTCATTATACCTAAACATAAAGCTTAAAAAGGAGAATTAAAAAAATATAAAATTTTAAAAACAAAAAGACAACACGTGACCACATCAGCCAATTATAACACGTTTTCGATGAAGAGAAGAGAGGAATATGTACCTACTACAAAATTATTTACGTATAGTTAATAGTACTAGATAATCGACTCCACTTTGTATCATGGAATATGCAAATAGTTGATTTTACTACAAAAATAGTTGAACTAATTTCATACATTATAAAACATATTATTTTCGTTGTAATTAACTAGTCAAATTTATTATATTTTAAAATTGAACTAATCAATTTAACTATATATACAATATTTAGTTGAAATTATAAATACGAGATACATATTTCGTGTTTGTTCAAGATTGTGCGTCATTTGTGTGCAACTAACAGAGGTGTTAGGACGAAGTGGTTTTATTATTAAAGGAATTAAGGACGAAGTGCTTTTATTATTAGAATTTAGGTAAGTAATAAAATATTGCATTAATACGTTAAATATTCGTATTAATAAATTATTGACTGATGAATTATTTTACTACTGTATATAAATGTATAACTGTTATACCCCCAAATATTTTTTTTGTGTGACGTTTAGCTCAGATAAACATGGATGGGGAACAAGAAAAACACGTGTCTTCATTGAACGAAATAAGTCAACCATAGTTTCAGCAAAGTTTGAATGTAAGTGACGATAGCAATCAAAATATTCTAGACTCGTTTCAAACAGAAAATATGATCATAATCAGTCCATCTTCGAATAATTCAAATATTAGTGATATACAAAAATTGTATGATTTGAAAATGTTTGAACACCTAATTGGTAAGATTCGCACAATAATTTCTAATTAGTTCTAGCTACATACTATAAGCTAGCCCCAGCACTTAATAATGAATTCTGTTGGAATTTTGCAGATTTAAAATTTTCATTCGAGAGCCTGATTTCAATGGAAAGGGAAGATTTATTAGCGTTAATTCCAGACTGTGATCTAGGAGTTCGTATATTGTTTCGAACAAAACTTTTGGAATTGAAACGAAAACATGTAAGCTAATTCGTAATTTTCTATTATTGAAGTGATATATTAATACTTATTGTTACAGAAAATCGATACATCTAGTTGGTACCAAACTGCAACAACAGACTCCTGCTCTAAATCGTCAATGGTTTCAACGTGGTTGGAATCTCTTCCAAGTCCTACGTCTACAGATTCTCTTAAGGATTTCTTTAAAAAATTTGTAAGCACTTCATTTTGCGGTAAAATGTTCAAAGAGAGTGTTCAAGAAAAAAAAGTTGATGAATGACAATTAACGAAATTAGACTTTGTGGTAATTTAATCAGCGAATATTACGAAGGAGAAAATATTGTGAGTATAATAATATTTATAATATTATAAAGCATTTTAGAATTGCTTGAATATTAAGACGAAATTACACGAGTCGCTTTGGCTAATGATCGTGGATGAATCATCTAAATTGAATCGAACCAGATGATCAATACCGCTGATTTGTTTACACAGGTCGATTTGGATGATTCAGCCGCGATGTTTAACCAAAGTAACTCAGAAAAATCTTTCTTTATGTACTGTACATATATAAACATTTCTGTTTTTTTTTTGTTTTTAATTTTTTAGGACTTCTACTACCTCTCAGCAAAAAATAAAAAAAACCCGACGGGTATTTTGTACGCTAAAAATATAAACCTCACGTCGTCGTAGAGAAAAAAAAAAACGACAGCTTAATATTAAAAATGTCGAGAAAACTGTTACGGCCGATACTGGTAGCAACAACGAAGAAATGGAGCTGCATCAGAAATGGCTGTGTAATAATGATGAGCCGTGGACAGAGGTGCTTGAAAAATGGAAAATTACATACAATTATCGGCAACAGTTTCAACGTCAGGAACCCCTTAATTCAAAATTTTTGACAAACTGGCCAAGATACATTCACAGCTTAGGGCACACTCTGGTAAGTAGTTTGCACTTAAAATTATTTCCGTATTTATTTAAATCAAAAAATCTTGTATATTTCAGATCGAACAGGATTTTACAAATATGTACACTGAACGAGAAAATTGTTTGATTGGAGCTTTTAATTCTTTCATAGACTACGCTGTTCCAGTTTTTAAAGAAAAATTAAAAGATAAAAGCCTTGTCTTGACGGAATAATTAATTAGAGCATAATTTGATTTAGCAGTGTAATATTACACAGCTAATGTAAAATACGAACATAATTTAACCATTTTTAGTACATATTAGTACTATAATTAATTATCCTAAATACGCATAATTAATTGGAACATACTTCTACTTCTCGGAAAATATGGGTGGATCGCTTCGATCAATTTGTCAAAAAATTTAAAAAATGAATGTTTTCTGTTTTCTATTGCGTATATGCGCGTTTATTTTATTTTACAGACTCAAACATTCACTGATTAGAAATAAATAAAACTCTTCGGTTTCTTCTTTTTTTGTTTTTTTGGATTGTTAATTTTTTTTCAAATTCAAATTAAAAAGCTTTACAAATTCACTTCATTGCTAAAAGTAAATAACATTCATTGACGCCTATTTCAAAATTTGACGTCTAATAACAATATCAAAATAACTAGTTTGCGCATTTGACGAAAGGAGGGAGGGTAGTAGTTTACTTTTACCGTCAAGACGATAACTCCAAATTATGATCATAAAATTAATCTTTAGAACAATAATTAATTTTGCCGTCAAGACAAGGCTAAACATTGCCTTAATTTACTGTCTTTGTTGGACAAAGACGCTAATGATGGTAATTCTGTATTATTTGGTAATATTTGAAATAATATTAACCTATTGCTTTAATTTTTTTTTTAGATACATCTGTTTTTGTGTTAATACTGTCAATAGCTGGAATTTTGAAACCAGTACTCATAACCACAGAAAAGAAACAAAGGTGGAAGCCTTCTATAGTTGAAGCACAGCAAAGCCTAATTTTGCATATTTGTACTCAAAACGATATTAAAATAGAAATACAAAAAGTTCGTGAAAAGTACTCTAAATTGGGAATCACTTTGCAACCATTGGTCATAGCTGTCGGTAATAACACTGTTAATTTAACGGAATTTTATGTGGTTTACGACCGAATAATGTACAAGTTTCCAACACTGTTGAAAGCAGTAGACTCTTGTTTCAAAATTTTCCAAGTTCTCCATCTGGAATATCCTGCAGCATCAATGTTGGTTTGGAATTTTATTCAAAGATATCTCTATAACATAGAAACAGAGTACGATGCAGTAAACAGCTCTATTAATAATCTAATAAACTGTTTATTACCAAATTAGTTGTATCCTTAAGGTAAACATAAGTTTAATTTTAGTACTTCGTACTACATAGCATTTTTTTCAATTTTGGCCTTACGAGTTTATAAAAAATTGTTTAAATTTAAAATTTAATTTTATAAACTTTTGAGTAGTCGATCTTTTCTTTAATCTAACTTTAAATTTCCTTTATTATTACAGAAATATACACAAGTGTATAAAAATTAAGGTTGAATTTTTTAATTGAAACATATTTTTTTTATTTTTATTTGATTATTTTAATTTCAAGAAGAAAATTTTGACTAATCGATGGTATTCTAGAAAACGACTTAAATCAAAATCTGAAATGTTTTGTTTGCAAATACCTACCTATATGTCGCCCACTTTTACGTCAATCATTAGTGAATCAAATTGTGGAAAATTCATTCTATTTTTTTAGTTGTCAGTTTTTGAGTTGTGTCGGTTTTCAATAAAACTATCGAAATGTAGTTTTTAATAATGTAAAAACTGTAACCTATTTATATGAATTAATGTAATAAATCATCATTCCTGTGATTCAGAAAATAAAGATATGCACTTCGAATTCAAAAATAATGCGTTATTATGTTTTGTTCTGTATTTCGTATTTTACCTCTCTTCAGTGTTGACTTAATTAAGTTTATTCTACTATGTATTTCATTTAAGTTAATTTTATATCTTAAGGTTCACCCAAAATATTAAATTTTAATTTTATTTTAATCAATTATAAGTTTTAAATATTTTAAAATTAGTTTCGAAAAACTGCTTTAATATTAAAAAATTGTAAACTAGAATTTACAACTAAAGAAATTTTTAGAAATTGTTTGTAAAACTTATGATTAATTAACAAAAAATTTAAAACTAAGGCTTTAAGTCATAATTGCAATGGATAAAAAAATAAATAAACCAAGTAGTTGAATTGATTAGACCCAAATAGTAATTTTAACTGTAATCCACTAGTCAAAATGAATGATATTAAATAGTAAACTCAAATAACGGATATAGTCATTTCAAACATTTGGCGTTATTGGTTTTAACTAGAAATATAATTAAAATTACTTTTAAAACATAGTGTATTTAACTAATCGTACTAGTTATTGTAAATAGATTTCTAATTTTTGTTTTCATAAATAATAGTTATTGTTCTAGTATTGTCGACTATAAATCGCAAAACATAGTAGAAAATACTACAAACAATTATTTAGCAAAGATACAAAACCAACTACAATAAATTATAGAATTTACTACGAATTTAGTAAAAAAGCAAGGATTTTTTCGCACTAGATTTGTGTAGCTAAAATCAAAGAAATTTGATCTTTTTCCTAGTTGCGTGAAAGTGACCAAAAAAATAATTGAAAACAGATAGAGATTTATTTAAAACAACAAATTTTTTTTCTCGGTGTAGCTCCGTGTAGCATGCGCGTAATTGTAGTACGATGACAAGTTTTCCCAGTGCTAATATTTAATTCTTTTAAAATTTTATTTACCGAAATTTTACGCTCAATCTTTACTTTGCGCACAATGTTTCTAGTTTCCGCATTATCAAACTTCCTAGGTATCCCAGTACGAGGCTTTGAAACCACGAAACTATTGATGATACCGTTTCTTATTATCGTTTGAATGGTAGAACAACTTTTACTTACTGTCCCGGCAATTTGTTGCAGTGAATTTCCCTCAGCTCTTAGCTTCATTATTAGCTTTTTCATTTCTACGCATGTGTCTTTACTTTTTGTTCTCATTGTTTATAACAAACCAGTCACTTCTGTAACTTTCACAATAACTCACTCACTAATAAATAACTTTTTTCGTACTAATACAAGGACTAATTGAAATATTGCAGTGATGAAGCAATATATACAAAAATAACGGTACATTATAACCTTGTATGTAAAATTATGCATCATTTTTGTTTCAGTTTTTTTAATGGAAAATTTTAAAGGAATTTTCTGGAAATTAAAACAAAGGATTGTTTGTTTTTTTTTATCTTATTATAATTACAATGTGTACTACTTTTGTTTCTGGAAAATTTGATCATTAGTAAAAAAGGTTCCTGTATATGTAAACTTTTGCACATATGTAAGTGTATATCGACAAATAATGTAATGTAAAAATACATGTGAAAATCAGCACTGATATTGTGACAACTCATCTAGGTGCTGAAAAAATACACATGAAAATAGGACCAATCATCAAATGATAATGCAAAGTTCTCTCCCCCTCCGTGTGACTGCGTAGCTTGTTTCTTTCCTTTAATGTCTTCAATTAAAATATTCCTAATTCCTTGACTGTATTGCAAACCCATTTTACAAATAGTATTAGGTGAACTTTGTACAAATTGGCAATTAGCTTTGTACAGAATTTTTATTATATTTGGGCCACACTTGACGGATAAACACAACAAAAACTACGCACAATTAAACTTTTGCACAAAATTTGGTATTAAATAATTCAAATTAACAAATTTTGTGTTCACTCGTTGATGGCTGGTAAAAAAGAGAGAGACCTTTTTATTTTATTTCAATGATTAAACAAATTTGGTTTTGACATAATTGATTTTGCTTGTGCTGCTTAGTACAGATGGCCAAAATTCTACACAACAACATTTCGAGAGTATAAATTTAAATATAATTGGTTTAGTTTTACGGTTAAATGGCGGATGGCCCAAGTTCTACAGAACAATATTTATAAAGTTAAGTGTACGTTTCGACAGCAAAGTTCGTATATGAACACATATTTTTTTATACACACATGTAAAATAACAATCAAAATAGCAACCAAAAAGTACTAATGCGGAGATGTTTTTCGATTTTAATTTTTAAATTAGTACTAAATTCTAAAATTAAATCATGTGCAACCCTTCACTTATGAATGTCAGTTCTCTTGTTGATTATTTTGTTATTACTAATTAATAAATAATTAAGAAACATAATTATATATGTATGTATTCATTTTATGGACATTTTGGGATTAAAATAAAATCACGTACAGAAGTATTGATATTGATAAATTGTTTTCATTAAACGTCAAAAAATAAGAACAAATACATACAACAGAAGCACATAAGAGAAGCACACAACCATACTAAAAAAATTTCCCTTTGCTAAAATAGCAACGAAGTTTTCGGTCGAAACGTACACTTAGTCTTGGTTTCGACCGCAAAGTTCGTTGTTATTTTAACAACGGGAAATATTTTTTTGTATGGTTGTGTGGGTTTTCCGTTTGGGTATGTATTTGTACTTTTTGACGTTTGATACAATTTTGAACCTGGTTAATGAATGACAAAAGTTTAAGGTTGAGTGGAATTGCTGCTTGAAAATTCTTGAGATTCGCTCAAGCTATATTCTGAATTTATTAATTCAAAATTGACTAGAATACTTTAAAAATATACATCTATAATTAATATTTTATTTATAACTTTAAGCCGCCATTTTCGTATACATATATGCCTTTGGAATCATCAGCCGCCATGTTGACATTTTGTAATATTTTCGATCTAGACATTTGAGTAATCACAAATTTCGGCGCGCAGCTCGCCAAAATGCGATTTAATTATCACGAATCACATTTTATCTGTTACAGATGGTCATGCTCAATCCTAAAAATCCTTAAACCTGTTTAAAATGGACAAATAATATTCTACATGTCGTATAGATCGTGATATTTGTTCATTTTAGTACCGCAATTGTCGCTAGTCTGAATTATCTTTTCCATAATAAATGAGATAATTTACACTAGCGCACCTAGCGTAAATGATGGCGAAATTGATGTTTAGTACAAGTGCTTATCATGATCTATAATTAAAACATTCAACAAACGTCAAAATAAAAATGTGTTTACAATATAGGGTGGTTCAATAATTTCGTAGGGGAAATTTTGTATTTTAGTACTAATGTAAAAATAACAACCAAAAAACATCTAGGCATTGTGCCTGTTTAGACGAGTACTTTTTGGGCGCCGATTTTCCTCGTTTCTTACTTCTTTGCCTACAAACTAATTTTGGAGTAGGGATATTTCAATGAACGTTTTCAACAAAAATTTGTAGCGCTGATCGTGTTGTTACACACCAACACATATAAAAATATTTACGGTTATATTTTTTTATTTTGACAGGAGCTCATTCTAATTTTCTTGTTACAAGCGAGAAGGTTAAAAAAAAAATTGTTTTGATAATTTGTTGATATTTATCGGTAATAATATGACTGAAATGGATTGGAACAAAGAGCAAACACTCTTTTTAATCAATGAATTTAAAAAATATCCATGTTTATACAATCCATTGGATATTAATTTCACAAATAAAAGTAAGCGATCGGAGAAATATAATTTAATGTTAGATGCAATAAAACAAATTAGGCAAAATGTAACAGTTGCACAATTGAAAAAAAAAATCAGGACCTTACAATCCCAGTTATCAAAAGAACGCACTAAGGTACACAATTCAAGGAAAAGCGGTACCGGTACCGATGATATTTATGAACCCAAATTGTGATGTTTTTCTGAATTATCTTTTTTAAACCACTGTAGTGATTCTACACCAAGTTATTCTAATATAGATGTGTCTGATGTAAGTTTTCTTAAAATTAGCTTTTAAATGCAATTTAACCACTATTTCTTATGTTATCATTTTTATTTCAGAAGGGTATTAACGACAGCGTCGAAGTACTGGCCTTTAACATGTATTGCACAATTACGAATACTTGAATGATTCTATATCTATTCTATTAAAGTATGTTTAATTTTTAATATTTTCAGAAATCGAGAAAGAATCAGACAGACGAAATGGAGAAGCAAGCGATAGATGCATTAAAGTTTGCATATAAATGTATGGAACCAGCAAACGAAACCCGCGAAGAAGAATTCTGTCGCTTCCTGTGCAGCGAACTAAAAAAAATTAAACTGGAGTTAACTTTCGAAGACCTAAAAAAAGAAATTTTGCAACTGGTATGGCAGCGTACAACAGAAGAAAACCATCTTTTGCAACAACAAATTTCATTCAATCCATTTAAAAATGTAGTTGACAATTATCGTGACCGTTGTACATCAAGCACGACCAGATCCTCAAGTTCACCATTTTCCACCATATCGACAGCTTCAGTTCCTATTGTTTCTCCCTATATAAATTCATCTGATTCAACCACTCCATCATCCTCAATTTCAATGCTAACCCCGTCACCAACCTCAATTCCCTTCCCATTTCAATCACTACCTATAATTCCAAACACATCACCAATCACATTTAAAGATTCACTTCCATCATCAGTACCAATTCCAATCCCATCACGTTCATTTCCATCTGCAGACTTAGTTTCAGTTCCAATCCCATCACCAGCTTCCGAACGTATACAAATATTAAGTATTGAAGTAATAAAAGGAAAGGATTCATATATACAATCACTAACAACAAAACAACCCGCCTCTACACCAATTTCGTCGGCACCGTTGAATTCAATACCATATTCTTCAATACCAAGCACATCAACAATATGTCCAAGAGCGTCTACACCAAAAGATAAATTAGAATTAGCTATGGATGATATTTTTGAGGATATCATTATAGAAGATGAGGAATTAATTGATGATTATTATTAATAATATTGATTCTGAATTTTTTTTAAATAAATATCAAGAGCAAACATAAAATTAATTTATTTTTATTTTATTTAAATTTTAAATGACCCTCCGATTCCTCTTGTCGTACCGTTTCTTCCTGAGACAATACAATTTGAAAATTATTATGAATACATTTTGGGCGGTTACTATGATAAAAATCGTTTTACAAGGCGTTTCTCGGGGTGTTAATTTTATATCTGATTGGTTTATTTTATTGAGTTTATATTCAGTTTAATCCAGCAACGCAGCAACGAGAGAGAGTTAAGTTCTTTTTCAATAGTTCTTGTGCTTCTATGATAATTCAAATATTTAATTAAAATTATAATTTATTAAAATTAATTCATGAAATTTTACATCATTGATATTTTTCTAAATTTTGCCTTCACCATTGAAATATTCAGTGAATTGCTCTCTCACATTTTCGCCTGTTTTACAATTCGTCTGTTTAGAATGTCCCTGTGCTGTTTGTTGTGATGTTGTAGTGTGCCTTTGGAGGCTTGTCGCAAAATATTCCGTTACCAGTTCAACATAAACAAGTTCTTTTAATTTTTAATTAACAATTTTTATTTGGTTATTAGATCTTATTTTTTTGTAGGCTTTAATTTATTTAGTCCCAATTGTTGGGCAATTATAATGAACTACGATGCGCCTTGTTGAAGAAAACGGTTGCGATTATTTTTTATTTACGTTACATATTTTCTTATATATCCGCGATTGTTTTTTTCCGCGGCAATCGTGATTATGAAAACCTACATTTTTAAAATTCACCAAACTACCCAAAGTTCGCACTCGTCGCCGTTCAGATGGAGACTCGCGCAATGAAGTGCAGGTACGTATAGTGAACGCCACATTACCCCCTTACGAGTGAATCATCGATGAGCGAAAACGCGAAACGTGCTGGCACTTTCGTATTCCTTCCTGCTCTGGTCACCGTTGTTTTGGGCATAATTGTGGTTGAAGCTGTTGTCTTCAAACATGATTTTGTTCTGTTAACAGCACCGGTTGGTTTACTGCCGGTGGATGGTTGTATTTCCAGATTGAATCGAATTTTGGTGCTGCGCGTGTTGCCCGGACATTTCTCCGTTGGTTCTGCGACATCAATTCTTCGATAGTTGCCATTTGGTGGTGCCTCGATTGGGTTGTCCTCCGTGAAACAGGGTTTTAACCTGTCGATTGATATGTTTCCGAGCTTCCCTTTGATGTCCAAGATGAACGACTTTTCGTTCCGATTGACAACGCGAAATGGACCCTCGTACGGAGGCTGCAATGATCTTTTACTCGAATCCGTCCGTAGAAATACGTGTGTGCATGTGTTTAGTTCCTGCGAAACAAACACTCTCTGGTTGCAGTGACGTGAGGGTGGAGTCGGACGAATCTTGTCGAAATGTTCCCGCAACTCTTTAACGAAATCGGGCTGGTTCGTGATGCATTGTTTCTCCACCAACAAGTGGCTTGGGACCCGAATTTGTTGACCGAAAACCAATTCGGCCGACGTAGTCTTCATATCTTCACGATAGGTTGTGCGCAGACCCAATAGCACAGTCGGTAAAACGCGCGTCCACTCGCTCTTGCCATGGCACATTATTGCTGCCTTTAGAGTCCTATGCCATCTTTCTACAAACCCATTACACTTCGGATTATATGCAGTAGTCCTCTTATGTTCAAAACCGAGTAATTTGGCGAATTCCGCAAACAGCTCGGATTCAAACTGGGCTCCCTGGTCCGTCACTATTGCGGCCGGCACTCCGAAACGAGCGATCCAGTTGTTGAATACTGCTACGGCGACGGTCTCTGCTCTGATGTTTGGTACTGGAACTGCTTCAGTCCATCTAGTAAATCGATCGATCAGAGTGACACAATACCTTTGTTCTTCGGAAACTGGCAGTGGACCAATGATGTCTAAATGAACCTCTGCAAATCGTTGGGTTACCGGATTGTAGTTTCCCAACGGGCTTTTCGTGTGCTTTGCTACTTTTGAGCGCTGGCAAGCTAGACAGCACTGTGCCATTCGTTTAACATCCTTCTTGATGCCTACCCAAACGAACTTATCCGTCATTGCCTTCACGGAAGCTAGGACTCCTGGATGCGATAGGTTGTGCGTTGCTTCAAAAACTGTTTTTCTAAAATCTATTGGTATATAGGGGCGCACCCTACCTGAGGATACATCACAAAACAATGATTTTGCTGAACCAAAAGAAATCGGAAATTCCTCGAATCTCAACTCAGTTGATGATTCTCGCAATTCGCTGAATTTTTCGTCTGTCCGTTGCGCGTCGGCTATAGCACAGTAGTCAATGGACTCAGGCATGCTGATGCTATCCACTCGTGAAAGTGCATCCGCCACAACATTTGAGCATCCTGAAACATGCTGAATATCAGTGGTGAACTGGCCGATGAAATCCAAATGGCGGAACTGCCTTGGAGATGCTTTAGCTGGATTCTGGTTAAAAGCATACATTAGGGGTTTGTGGTCAGTGTACAATGTAAATGACCGCCCTTCCAGCATATGCCGGAAACGCTTGACCGCTAAATAGGCGGCCAATAGCTCTCGATCGTAGGCGCTGTAACGCTGTTGTGTGCTGGATAATTTTGCTGAGTAAAATTGTAATGGTTGCCACCCGCTGACGTTACCCTTGCCTCACTGTTGTATTACTGCTCCGATTGCTGTGTCGGATGCGTCTACCATCAGTGCTAATTTAGCCGATGGCGAAGGGTGGACCAACAACGTGGCTTCGCCTAGTTGCTTTTTTGATAGCTCGAATGCCTCTTCTGCCTCTGTGGTCCAATCGATAACTCGGGTATCGTTTTTCCTGCTTCCTTTAAGATAATCGTTTAATCGTGCCTGGCTCCTGCTGGCGTTGGGAATGAACGATCTATAAAAATTTAAGATACTCAAAAAACGTCGTAATTCATTAATCGTTTTCGGCAGTGTCATTTTTACAATGTCAGCGACGCGCTCGGGAAGTGGCTTGATTCCCTCTTTCGTAACCTCGTGCCCCAAAAAATTTATTCGATTCTTTATGAAATGGCATTTTTCGGTGTTGACCATTAATCCTGCGTCATTTAACTTCTTGAAGATGATTTCCAAGTGTTCCATGTGATCCGCAGTAGTCCTGGATGCCACCAGTATATCGTCCAAATACGCGAAACAAAACTCCAAACCTTGCAGCACTGAATGCATGAAGCGTTGGAACGTATTTCCTGCATTTCTCAACCCGAACGTCATACGGGTAAACTCGTACAATCCAAACGGAGTGGAGATGGCCGTCTTCGCGATGTCGGACTCTTCGATTGGAATCTGGTGATAGGCACGGACTAAATCGATGGTTGAAAAAACTGTGGACCCTTCTAACTGATGCGTGAAATCTTGCAAGTAGGGAATTGGGTACCGGTCTGGCACTGTGACCTTGTTAAGCGCCCGATAGTCTCCGCACGGTCGCCAGTCACCGTTTTTCTTTGGCACAAGGTGCAGTGGACTGGCCCATGGGCTATCGGAACGCCTGCAGATGCCTTGTTGAACCATATACTCAAATTCCCTTTTTGCTATCGCCAGTTTCTCTGTGCTCAGACGTCTAGGTTTTGCAAATACCGGCGGCCCCCGCGTTAGAATATGGTGCGTAATTTGGTGTTGGACTGGCCTAAACTCGTGCGTTTCGTGTGTTATGGCTTTGTATTTTGATAATAGCGGTTTGATTCGGTCATCGATCGCGCTGGAGTTAATTACCCGAACCGTAGGTGCTTCTTCGTGAGTTTTAGCCGCTAGGGAAAATAACGAGGTTAACGGATCTAACAATCGACTGTGCTGGATATCGACCAGCAAACCCGATTGGTTTAGAAAATCCGCCCCAATTATTGGTATTGTTACTTCCGCAATAACGAAACTCCACGTAAATTGCCGTCTGAGGCCCAGATCTAGGTTTATTCGCCGGTTGCCGTATGTCTTGAGCTGTGTACCGTTGGCCGCATATAGGTAAAAATCCGGGTTGTGTCTCTGCCGGTCTTCTGCTGCTACTGGAATAACTGATATGTCGGCGCCCGTGTCTATTAGGTACGTACGATTAGATGTTTTGTCATATATTTTAAGGCGACAGTTATTAGTGTTACCGTTGCAAGTCGCCGTTTGCGCCGGTGTATTTAGTTTTTTTCCTTGAAGATTGTCCAGTTAGGGCAATTCGTCCTCCAATTGCGGGCGTCATCCCCAAACCTATAATGAAAAAAACATAAACGCGGCCCGCTATCGCTTGCCGATGTTGCTTCTCGATTGCTTGAGGAGTCTCTCCTGGGTGTCTGACTCCGCCCCCTACTATTACTCTGGGACCGATTTTTGTTGTATTTCCGATCCATGCTGTCGAGGCGCCGAATGATTTCGTCAATTTGGTAAGACAATGCTGAATCGTTATTTTGAACGGTTGCTTGGTTTGCAGCGACGGACATTACCTGGGCCTGTGCCATTGTTTCTAGCAGACGGTCTGCCAGTTCAGCCAATTGTGCTGCGGATAATGAAGCGGCAGTGGGTGCCAGAATCTCTTGAGCACGTATCGGAAGGCGTTTGAGCCAGATGGTTTTGATGAACTCATCATTGACGTCAGATCCCCCGCTGGCTTTCAATTTGCGCAGCAATTGAGATGGCCTCATATCGCCCAACTCAATGCCTTGCAGGAGGCGGTGAATCTGCGTTTGTTTCGAATCACACAATCTATCCAGAATCGCTTTCTTTAAATCCGTATAGGGTGTGCTCGATCGAGGTCCGATGATTATATCACTAACATCATTGCTAACACGATCGTTCAGCGCGCCAAGCAAGTGGTGATATTTGGTGATTTCGCTGCTCACTCTACCCAGTGCGAACTGAGACTCGACGACGTGAAACCAAATTCGAGGGTCCTGCGTGGTAAGCGGTATCAACTTCGTGGTTAGCGCAGCGACTGCTCCCGTAGCTTGTTGTGCCTGGCTGGTCGAAGGCGTCGGGGTTTGTTCGTGGGAGTGCCCGGTCAACGCTCGCCTGACTTCCTCCTGAATTCTACGCTCTAGCTCAGTTTCCATCATTGCTCGAGAGTTTCCTTCCTCTCCATCCTCCGATGTAACTGGGTGGTTTTCGTTTACGGATCTCTCTGGAGTGTTTGACATATTGAGTGGCGATTTTCCTTCACTCGGTGACTCACTGTATTTATAAATGTTTCACTAACCTTTATTGCACAAAAAACATATATATGCCGCAAAAATAATAATGATAAAGGTGTAACGAACAAACAAAAATAAATAAACGAAATGACCAAATATGTAATGAAATTACGAATGTTATACTATACACACGGGCAGCGAAATGACGTGAAAATAAAAATTTGGCAACGCAACTCTGGGCGACGACAAACGCAGAAAAATTCCGGTAGTTTGGTGAGTTTATTATATTGTTTTAAAATGGTGAATTGCCAAAAAGGCCGATAAGAAAATTTATAAGGCAAATTTACAATAATAAATAATCGCTTACCCGAATTATTCTTGAACCGACACCATTATGATTGTGCGCTTGGCGTAGTGCTGTTCGTGTGTTGCTATTTGGATGTCGAATTGACGTCCGGATCTGGATTCCAGGGTTGTCCGCCTTGGTTGAACGGTTGGCCTTATTGCGGCAGTAAAAACTGTCCACACTTTAACCGACCACTTGATGCTCCAATACCGTTTGGATGTATCGTCTAGGACTGAAGGATCTGCAAACTGACCAACTTAATGCTCCCGATGCCGTGTGGGTGTATGGGCTAGGACGGGATAAGTTATGAAGCTCTGGATTCTTCTTTTGGCGTTCCGAAACCAGTACGGTGTGTAGGGCGGCCTTTACATTTGTCGCACTCTACAGGAAAACGTCCGCTATTTATTGTGGTATGCTGTAATTAACGTGATCTATTTATCGGTGGCGGTTTGCTTGTTCCTTTTACCCCACCGATCACGTCGGGGTCACCAATTTGTAGTGTGCCTTTGGAGGCTTGTCGCAAAATATTCCGTTACCAGTTCAACATAAACAAGTTCTTTTAATTTTTAATTAACAATTTTTATTTGGTTATTAGATCTTATTTTTTTGTAGGCTTTAATTTATTTAGTCCCAATTGTTGGGCAATTATAATGAACTACGATGCGCCTTGTTGAAGAAAACGGTTGCGATTATTTTTATTTACGTTACATATTTTCTTATATATCCGCGATTGTTTTTTTCCGCGGCAATCGTGATTATGAAAACCTACATTTTTAAAATTCACCAAACTACTCAAAGTTCGCACTCGTCGCCGTTCAGATGGAGACTCGCGCAATGAAGTGCAGGTACGTATAGTGAACGCCACAATGTATCATTTTCTTCACTAATATTAATTTCGGTGTACCATTGGCTCTTAGTAATTAAAAAATTGTGCAGTACACAGCAACACAGCACAATTTTCTTTACTTTGTCTTCTCGCAAATTAATCGGTTTTTGAAATATTCGGAATCTATTATGGCGTTCTATGGTCTGCCGAGCGCGGCTTAAACGGCGATTAAAGACTTTTTTGTTTTCGTCAGTTGTCGTAAACGGGTAAGGAGTCATCATTTGGCCAGACAAAGCAAATGCATTATCTGCGACAAAGGTATGCGGTAATAATCTGTCGTTTCCAATAGCTTTATTAGGCGGTAAATATTTTTGAGGTGATTGTAAAATATAATTAAAATTGGATCGCTGCAGTACACCAACATCTATAAATATAAATTTGCAATATGCATCTGCGAGTCGTAATAGTACTATGCTATGGAATCCTTTGTAATTGTAGAAAAGCGGAGCATTGGTTTTTGATGGTCTAAAACTAATGTGCTTGCCATCTAAAGCACCTATACAATTTGGAAATTGCCATCTTAAATTATAGTCATCCGCAATTTTTGTCCACTCATTTTCTGTTGTCGGAAACTGAAATATAGTAAAATAGTTGTTTGGTAAATTTTAATATTTTTTTTAATGTCTTATAGTAATTTTTATGAATATATTTAGAAAAATATGAAGCTGTTTAATTAAGACAGTATGAGTGACAAACTTATTTTAAAAAAAAAAAAAAACAACTTGCCTTTAAAAATTGATCTTTGAAATGATTATATATAGCATCACAGACTTCTATATAATAGCTGTTGATAGATACGGTTTTGACAAAGTTGAGTTGTAGTCAAGTTCCATATACGACTCGCCTGTTGCCAAAAATCGTAGAGTAATTGCCAATTTTTCTTCAGCACTGATTGCCTTTCTCATGTTAGTGTTTTCCCTCTCAATGTCAGCTCTAATTTCACGTAACACAATGTTGAAACTACCTTAAAAAATTCTTATAATCACTGGAATTTGGTTTAAGTTCTTTCAACAAAAATTGTATATTTCCATCTAGTTTTCTGGACTTTCTATAATCTTTAATCCAGCAGGTTCGTGTTCGTTTAGATTTTTTTTTCTGCTTTTATGGCAGCTGCCAAAAGCAAGCAAGCAGCACTTGACGTCGCTATCGCTGCTGCTGCAACATTTTTTTTACCAAAAATGTGTTTGAGGAGGTATTAGCCTCTGGTTTTAAATTTAAAGACTGATGCATATTTACAAAACATATGTATATTATAAACCTCAATCAAGAAAATCTACACGTGGAATAAATGTAAATTTTTATTTTCAAATTTTCTAGAATGTAATATACACATACATAGACAAGTAACAACAAACAGTCTAAACGCGAGGTGTTGTTGTTACAACACAAAAAATCGATGAAGAAGTACTCGTCTAAACACACTCATTAGTACTGTTTGGTTGTTATTTTGAATGTTTTTTTTATTTGTGTGTGTTACAAATTTTGTGTCGATACACAATTTTGTTGTATATGTATACTATCCGTGTGAGAAGCGTTGCAAAAATAACAACGAACTTTACTGTCGAAACGTACAATAGTACACAATAAATATTATTAAGGTAAGTATGCAATTAATGTTATTAAGGTAAGTTTATAAATGGGAATCAATTATGAATTGTAATGAATTATACAGGGCGTTTTGTTCTTGAGTGCAAATATTTTCAGGGATGATTCCTTAATTAATTTCAAGCAAAAAATCGTTCCTGGAGGGGGGGGGGCCCATTTTCAATATTTACTGATACAGTGCATTAAAGAAAAATTTTTTGGGGTGGTACCTTCACGCATATTTTTTTAATTACTCCAAAGCTAGGTAGGTTAAGCCAAGCAAATGTAACATTATTTTTAGGGATCAGAATTACCTTTGTTTTAATGTATTACCTAAGTGCGTGGCGCATTCCGTTGTTTAAATATTAATGTTTAAACTTTGGATTTTATTTAAATATCACTAAAATTTTGCGTTTTTCATAGCTTTTTACTCATAAAACATAAAAATATTAACTAATTTTTAATTTTTGCTTTTTTCTCATACAAATATCTACAAAAAACTCATAGAAACATTTGATGTACGTTTCTAGATAACATTAGAAATTAGAATACAAATGTGTCATATCAATTCAAAATAAATTAATTTTGTATCTTTTTAAGATATTTTATTAATTTTCGTAAATACTTTTTACAGTAAGTGCTCAAAATGGCCACCTCTATTTTTATTGCATTTTAATAACCTTTTCTGAATTGCTATCGATACATTTTTATTAATTATATTAAATAAATAAATTATGTTTTTAATTGTATTTATTAATTTTATTTTTAGATTCCTTATTGTGAAATTTGATTTGATTTTTTTATCTTGCGATCAAGATCGATTTCGATATTAAAATATCATCGTCAGTTGGTAATTACTTTTTCTATACTACAAATATAACGGCTATTTTTTCTTCTTTATATACAGAAAAAACATTCATACTCCGTGTTTACGTTGATCAGAATTTTTTGAAATAATACACTTTAGTTGAACAGCTTACATTGATTTACGAATTTTGTAGAATCAAATCGTATAACTTGTTGGTTGTGGTGTTAATTTTGGTATTCAATAAATATCTGTTGTTTTTGTTTTTGTAAATTTCGATTTCTTCCAAACGATCCATTGCATCCCCTTTTTTTAATCTAAACAATATTTCCATATTCGAATCCAAATTTATGTAGTTGTGTTGTGTTTCATGTGCTGTGCGAAATTCGAATCGGTTCTGATCTTTCCTATACCTGTTATATGCTCTTTAAACCTTTGTTTAAACGATCTACCAGTTTGACCAATATAGAATGATGGGCAATCAGAACAAGTTAATTTATAAATACCGGTATCTAAAATTGTGTTGTCCTTAAGTTGAATTTTTTGTTCTAAAGAATTTCGGTTTTTGAACGCAATTTTATAGCCATAACTTTGGAATATTTTTTGTAAATGTTTACTGGAATTTTGATCATATTCTACGCTGATATACCTGGTATCCTGACCACCATTGCCGAAAATCAACGTGGTAAACTGTTGGTATTCAATTTTGCTCCGATATGCCGCATTCATGCTATCAATTTTATCAGGTTGATAACCGTTCTGGCTAGCGATCAATCTGATAACCCTCAGTTCATCATTATAATCCTGTTCGGACATCTTAATACTATTCAATCTTCGAATCAAATGGTTGTAAGCTGCAATTTTGTGAGCATATGGGTGATTGGAATTTGCATGGATGGTATGACTGGTCTGCGTAGGTTTTCGATAAATTTTAAATTTATGTTGATTGAAAGAATTTTCTATGTTTAAATCCAAAAAAATTATATTTTTGTTTTCCTCAATTTCCAAAGTGAATTTAATTTTTTGATGAACACCATTTAAGAAATTTAGAAAATTATCCAACTGTCTGGAAGTACCTGAATATAAAACCAGAATGTCATCTACATATCTGTGCCAGTATTTAACATCTTTGTAAAACTTATTTTTGTTGTTTAAAACGTAACTATTTTCGAAATGGTTTAGATAAATATTGGCCAAAGTACCTGATAAAGGGCTACCCATAGGGAGACCATCAGTCTGAATGTAAAATTTATTCTGAAATTTGAAATAATTTTGACTGGTAATTTCTTCTAGTAATTTGATTAACTCTTCTATGATCCGAACATCTACATTGTTGTTTACTAGTATTTTTCTAGTGATTTCCAAAGTTTCGTTAATTGGTATATTGGAGTACATATTCGTAATATCAAATGAGGCAAATTTAGCATTGGCTGGTATTTGTATTCCCTCTATTTTATTCACCAGTTCCATATTATTTTTTACTGAGTGGTCGTTATCGATTTTGATATTACTAAACATCCATTTGTTTACCAATTTCGCGATTTTGTACGTCGGAGCCGACATACATTTTTATTATCCAAAATCTCCCTTATTTGTATTGCAGCCGCAACAATTCTCTCGTTTAGATCTTCTACATTTACAATTTCAGATGAATAAACCAGCTGTTTCATTATTCTCCATAGCCAATTCCGGCTCCGTAGCCCACAAATTCAGATTATCGAAATTCATAATACTGTCCCTCGTAAACTGTGATTCGTCCGACCATAGAATATTGGGAAAAAGTTTCCGTCGACCGTTTGCCTTTGTAAAAGTAGGTCGCAAAACTCTGTTCGTTTCTCAAAATAAGCGGGCAAAAGACTCTGGACGGGTGTATAATGGTATGGACGAAGATTATTGTCATGAAGAATACTCCAAATTTTATAGTTTGCCATAAAATATAATGAATATCAACACTTCTTTCTAACGGCTGGATATATTTTATCAATCTTCTTTCGTTCGGGTGTTCAGCCAATAAATAAAACAACTTCAGTTACGACGACGTTTCGGTAATTTTATTACCTTCTTCAGGTCTATTTACAGATACAAAATACAAGAAAGTTTTAGAAAAAGTCATAGAAAATAATTTGCAACGTATAATTTTTCAACATACCGTTAAATGAAAACAATTTAAATAAAAATCTCTCCCATATAATCGTGTATGATATACACAAACAATAAAAATAGAAATAGATTATATACACTAAAAATAGAAATTGTGGTCCTGTTAAATTTTATAAAGAACAACCGAAATATTATTGTTTTGAGCGCTGATAAAGGGAATATGTCAATGATTATGCTGAGGTCGGAGTATGACGCAAAAATTATGGAACTGTTACAAGACCAAGATACGTACCAAACACTAAGCAGAGATCCAACATCTTCATATCAGAGCTCAAACAACAAAAAAATTAAATATCTATTTTCGAAAGAGTACATACCGAAAGAAATCCAAACTAAACTCACAACTTACACATCAGTTGCTCCAAAGTTTTATGGACTACCCAAAGTCCATAAAAACAATCACCCACTGAGACCTATTGTGTCGTTCATTAATAGTCCGACATACAAAACTTCCAGATATTTGGCTGACTTGTTGAAGGTAGCAGTTGACAATGAGAAATATAATTGCAAAAATTCGTTTGAGTTAGTTGATTTCCTTAAAGAGCAAAACATCCCACAAGGATACGTGCTCATAAGCCTAGATGTTGTGTCACTTTTTACAAATATTAATCTCAGGTTAGCGTTAGAGACAATTGCTAGTAAATGGCCAACCATAGCACCACAAACGAGAATTCCGAAAAAAGAATTTCTAGATATTTTAGATTTCTGTTTAAAATCAGCGTACTTCAGTGCTGCGAACATATACTACAAACAAATCAATGGTGTTGCAATGGGGTCACCTCTATCACCCATTGTAGCAGACATTTTGATGGAAGTTTTGCTCGACACAGTTCTGAATGCCACTAATTTCAACATTACATTTATTAGAAAATATGTCGATGACCAGAAGACAAAATTAATGATATACTTTCTATATTTAATAGCAACAATTTCGGCCTCAAATTTACTTTAGAATTGGAAATGAATAACAAATTACCTTTTTTGGATACCTTATTAATTCGGAAAGACAATGGCCAAATTGACACCGTCTGGTACGCAAAAAACTTATAGTCTGGTCGAATCCTAAATTTTAACAGTTTCCATCCATTAAGCCAAATTATTAATACTGATTTTGGGTTTATAAATCGGGTGAAGAAATTGACAACAGACACATCAGTTGATACCGATAATATAATCATAAATTATCTGTCAAAAAACAAATACCCGAAATACCTAATCACTAAATTGATTAATCGTTTTAGCCAAATCAGCCGTTCCCATAATGCTATAAATAATAACAATAACGTTTCCAATCCCGTTGCCTCCACTAACCAAATTCTAACATACAAATCCATTATACAGGGTGTTCGGCACATGGACCGACACAATTTTTTGGGGGATTGGTTGGGTCATTAGCTAGTTTTCACCGATACGACCCTAGGTCCTAAGTGACACGGTAACTGAGATATGAATTTTTTTCGTGTTTTATTTAAATTACCTGAAATTTCGCCTTTAAATCGTCATTTTTTTTTTTGTTTGTGATTGTAATAGCACGAAATAACTTTTATTGTATTCTGCAATGTATTTTTAGTCTAAATAAATCACTATTTGGTACAAATGGCTTCAATAAAATAAATTATATGAGCTTCGAAAGTCTTGAAAATGTGTAAATGTATGAAAAATTTCTACTTCTAAATTCAATATAAAAAAAAATAAACATTATTTTGAACATAGGTTTGTTTTAAAATGTTGTCTAGTTTATACTCTTTCCAACGGTATGCTACATGTTGGAGAAATTATTTATAGTATGGTCAAAATAAGAAATAGAAGTTGTCAGGGTCAAGAAAATTCTTTTTATCTTTATTTTGTTTTTATTAAATATGAGTTATAATATTTGTTCGAATTGTTCTTCTCTACTCCGTATGCATGCACGACACATTTTCCTTATTTCAAATGTTGTTGTGCGAAGTCGCATTTCTCTTTTCATTATTTCAAATGCAGCTGTAGTTCGCTCCATTAAAATTTCTCGTGAGGGCATCTCTGTTGCATAAACCAATTCCTTTGCACGTCCCCAAAATGCCTAAGAATTTCCAAAAAATCCCAGAAAATGCCCAAGAATTTCTAAAATTCCCAGAAAACTTCCAAAAAATTCCCAGAAAATGCCCAAGAATTTCCAAAAAATCCCAGAAAATGCCCAAGAATTTCTAAAAATTCCCAGAAAATGCCCAAGAATTTCCAAAAATTCCCAGAGAATGCTTAAGAATTTCCAAAAATCCCCAGAAAATGCCAAAAATTTCCAAAAATTCAAATTTTTGGGAATGTTTGGAAATTCTTGGGCATTTTCTGGGAATTTTTGGCAATTCTTGGGCATTTTCTGGGAATTTTTGGAAATTCTTGGGCATTTTCTGGGAATTTTTGGAAATTCTTGGGAATTTTCTGGCAATTTTTGGAATTTTTTGGAAGTTTTCTGGGAATTTTAGAAATTCTTGGGCATTTTCTGGGATTTTTTGGAAATTCTTGGGCATTTTCTGGGAATTTTTGGAATTTCTTGGGCATTTTTTGGGAATTTTTGGAAATTCTTGGGCATTTTCTGAGAATTTTTGGAAATTCTTGGGCATTTTCTGGGAATTTCTTGGGCATTTTCTGGGAATTTTTGGAAATTCTTGGGCATTATCTGGGAATTTTTGGAAATTCTTTGGCATTTCCTGGGAATTTCAGAAATTCTTGGGCATTTTCTTGGAATTTTTGGAAATTCTTGGGCATTTTCTGGGATTTTTTGGAAATTCTTGGGCATTTTCTGGGAATTTTTGGAACTTCTTGGGCATTTTTTCCAAAAATTCCCAGAGAATACTTAAGAATTTCCAGAAAATGCCAAAAATTTCCAAAAATTCAAATTTTTGGGAATTTTTGGAAATTTTTGGGCATTTTCTGGAAATTTTTAAAAATTCTTGGGCATTTTCTGGGAATTGTAGAAATTCTTCGGCATTTTCTGGGAATTTTTGGCAATTCTTGGGCATTTTCTTGGAATTTTTGGAAATTCTTGGGCATTTTCTGGGAATTTTTGGAAATTCTTGGGCATTTTCTGGCAATTTTTGGAATTTTCTGGAAGTTTTCTGGGAATTTTAGAAATTCTTGGGCATTTTCTGGGATTTTTTGGAAATTCTTGGGCATTTTCTGGGAATTTTTGGAATTTCTTGGGCATTTTTTGGGAATTTTTTGAAATTCTTGGGCATTTTCTGGGAATTTTTGGAAATACTTGGCCATTTTCTGGGAATTTCTTGGGCATTTTCTGGGAATTTTTGGAAATTCTTGGGCATTATCTGGGAATTTTTGGAAATTCTTTGGCATTTCCTGGGAATTTCAAAAATTCTTGGGCATTTTCTTGGAATTTTTGGAAATTCTTGGGCATTTTCTGGGAATTTTTTGAAATTCTTGGGCATTTTCCGGGAATTTTTGGAAATTATTGGGCATTTTCTGGGCATTTTTGGAAGTTTTTGGAAGTTTTCTGGGAATTTTAGAAATTCTTGGGCATTTTCTGGGATTTTTTGGAAATCCATGGTCATTTACTGGGAATTTCTTGGGCATTTTTTGGGAATTTTTGAAAATTCTTGGGCATTTTCTGGGAATTTTTAAAAATTCTTGGGCATTTTCTGGGAATTTTTGGAAGTTTTTGGAAGTTTTCTGGGAATTTTAGAAATTCTTGGGCATTTTCTGGGATTTTTTGGAAATTCTTGGGCATTTACTGGGAATTTCTTGGGCATTTTTTGGGAATTTTTGGAAATTCTTTGGCATTTTCTGGGAATTTTTCAAAATTCTTGGGCATTTTCTGGGAATTGTAGAAATTCTTGGGCATTTTCTGGGAATTTCTGGAAATTCTTGGGCATTTTCTGGGAATTTTTGGAATTTCTTGGGCTTTTTCTGGGAATTTTTGAAAATTCTTGGGTATTTTCTGGGAATTTTTGGAAATTCCTGGGCATTTTCTGGGAATTTTTGGAAATTCTTGGGCATTTTTTTGGGAATTTTTGGAAATTCGTGGGCATTTTCTGGGAGTTTTTGGAATTTTTTGGGAATTTTGTGGTATTTTTTGGTATTTTGTTGCTTTTTTGGGAATATTTTGGTAATTTTTGGTATTTTTGGAAATTTTTAATTAACAAAAAATAACCAAAAAATACCAAAAAAATACTACCCAGGATTTTATTGTAATTTTTGGAATTTCTTAGTCATTTTCTGGGAATTTTTGGAATTTCTTGGGAATTTTTGAGAGTTTTTGGCTTTTTCTGGGGATTATTGGAATTTTTTGGGAATTTTTTGAGAATATTTGGGAATTTTTTGAGAATTTTTGGAATTTTTTGGGCATTTTCTGGGAATTTCTGGAATTTCTCGGGAATTTTCGGAATTTCTTGGGAATTTTTGGAATTTTTTGGGAATTTTAGGAATTTCTTTGGAATTTTTTTTCATTTTTGGAAATTCTTGGCAAATTCTTGGGAATTTTTTGGGAATTTTTAGGCATTTTTTTGAATTTTCTGGGAATTAGGATACATTTATTTATTTACCAACTTTATACTTATATACAATCTGGTTACAATTTCAGTAATACAATAATACAGGGTGTTCGGCACATGGACCGACACAATTTTTTGGGGCATTGGTTGGGTCATTAGCTAGTTTTCACTCATACGACCCTACGTCCCTGACACCGCTAGATTTTTACGTCTGGGGACGTGCAAAGGAATTGGTTTATGCAACAGAGGTGCCCTAAAGAGAAATTTTAAGGGAGCGAACTACAGCTGCATTTGAAATAATGAAAAGAGAAATGCGACTTCGCACAATAACATTTGAAATAAGGAAAAGGTGTCGTGCATGCATACGGAGTAGAGGAGAACAATTCGAACAAATATTATAACTCATATTTAATAAAAACAAAATAAAGATAAAAAGAATTTTCTTGACCCTGACAACTTCTATTTCTTATTTTGACCATACTATAAATAATTTCTCCAACATGTAGCATACCGTTGGAAAGAGTATAAACTAGACAACATTTTAAAACAAACCTATGTTCAAAATAATGTTTATTTTTTTTTATATTGAATTTAGAAGTAGAAATTTTTCATACATTTACACATTTTCAAGACTTTCGAAGCTCATATAATTTATTTTATTCAAGCCATTTGTACCAAATAGTGATTTATTTAGACTAAAAATACATTGCAGAATACAATAAAAGTTATTTCGTGCTATTACAATCACAAACAAAAAAAATATGACGATTTAAAGGCGAGATTTCAGGTAATTTAAATAAAACACAAAAAAATTCATATCTCAGTTACCGTGTCACTTAGGACGTAGGGTCGTATGGGTGAAAAACTAGCTAATGACCCAACCAATTCCCCAAAAAATTGTGTCGGTCCATGTGCCGAACACCCTGTATATGTGAAAGGTCTTAGTGAACATATTTCTAAAATTTTACGGAATTTCAATATAAATTGCCACATTACTTTATCGGCTGGAAATCCACTTAGAAATATTTTTAGTCAACTAAAGGATAGAACTCCGTGTTAGAATTGAGCCGTTTATTTTGAAAGTGGGGCAAATCCACATTTTGTTGAAACGAGAAAATGAAGGAATAGAAAAACAATAAATGCAAAAATATACGGGATTTTGAATTTTCTTATTTTTTGAACAAGTATTAGGGATTAATTTTTTTGAATTTTGACTGTAAATTGTTCACCGTTAGAAAGATTATACTTTTATTTGTCTATTGTTATCATTAACTTAAATTTTTTGAAAAGTGGACTTGCACCACTTTCAAAATTAACGGCTCAATTATTGGGCGATTTTTAAAGCAGTAAAACGCACTTCACCAATAATTCAATATATCCTTTTAATAATTAATAATTCGAATAAAATTCATTAATAGAACACACTTCATATGTTTCCTTTTTATAGACTACTAGAGAAAAAATATAACTATGAAGACCATATTATACTAACAACTTAATTATATAAAATAAAGAATAATAATTTAGATTAATATTCCAACACTCCGCCTTAATCTAAAATTATCCTACTTCTTAATTTCCGAACTGATCTTTAGCCAGTCCCTTAGTCAATACCATGTCCTCTGTTGGGCAAAAACGGCAAACGACTTCCTTTCTATCAACATACTCTTTGACGAAATGAATCTTGATATCAATATGCTTAGTGCGGCTAGTAAACCTTTCCGTCTCAATCCATTTCAGTACACTTTGATTGTCCTCATATATTATTGTGCAATTATCTCCATTCCAGTTCAAATCATTTAACAATCGTTGGAGCCACTTGGACTCTTTACAAGCTTCTGCTAAAGAAATGAATTCCGCTTCTGTACTCGATAAAGTCACACAGTCCTGTCGTTTACATGACCAACTGATTGGCCCACCAAGCAAAAAAATATAACCCGAATTTGATTTACGACTCTCACGGCATTCGGCCCAATCTGCATCAGCATATCCGACCAAATTATTTTCTTCATTTAGACTACCAAGCTTTAGTTTCAAATTTATTGTGCCCTTCAAATATGTAATCACTTTCTTTACTTGATTCCAATCTTTTGTCGTTGGTTTGGCCAATTTCTGTGATAAAATTGTAATAGCAGCTGGGATATCAGGTCTGGTATTAGTACAAATATAGAGCAAACATCCAATAGCAGCCCGATATTTGTCGATGTCAATAAATATCTCATCACATGGATCTTTATGATATGTTGGACTAAGTGGAATATCTGATTCCTTTGCTTCATTCAATGTAAATTTTGAAACAACATTCTTTAATATTTTTCTTGGTCCAACAAAAAGTAGTCACCATTAAATATTACTCTCATCCCTAGATAATTATTAATTTCGCCCAATTTTTCAATCTCAAAGTGTTTTCTTAGTTTATCCTCAACTGCTTTTGAAAACACTTTCGAATTACTGACGATTAAAATATCATCAACATAAACCAATACATATAATGCTTCCTTTGATGACGAATTTTGATATGTATACAAGCAATTGTCTGAAGTGCTTTGTTTTAAATTACATTTAATAAGAACGTTGTGTAGAGTTTCATTCCATACGCGAGCGGATTGCTTTAAACCCTAGAGGCTTTTCTTGAGTAAACATACTTTGTCATCTTCACCTTGTTTTACGAAACCAGTTGGTTGACGCATATATATTTCTTCTTTTAATTCTCCATTCAAGAAAGCGGTTTTTGCATCATAATGATACACATTCATTTTTCGACTAGCAGCAACTGACAATAATGTACGAAAAGTAGTGTGACGTGCGACTGGTGCGAACACCTGATCATAGTCAGTTCCAAATTTCTGACTAAAACCCTGAGCAACCAACCTTGCTTTGTACCTTTTTAAATTTCATTTATTTATTTATTTATTTTTTATTTATTTACCAACTTTATAATTATATACAATCTGGTTACAAATTTTTCAATAATACAATAATATATACTAAAAGCAAAGTAAAACAAACATGAAAAATTACCAATAAGTTAAAAGAACATTAGACATCAATTTCTTAAATGCCTCCCTTGACAGATTAAAATCGAAAGCCGTTCGAACTCTATTAAAAGAAACAGTAGATTGATAAATAGGCTCACATTTACCGTAGTTATGCCTAATGTAAGGCAGCTTAATTTGAAAGTCTCTAACGCGAAAGGTCCGTAACGGAATATATATATCGTACAATACCAAAATCTCAGGACAGTCAATTTTAGACATCAACAAGTCTCTAACCAATAACGCGCCAATTTCGATTCTGCGGATAAAGAGCGGCTCAATATTTATTAATTTACATCTACCACGATACGGTGGAAGTATAAAAGCGGGTAGGTTCTCATCTCTGCGCAACCTTCTCAGAGCAAACCTTAAAAAGCGCTTTTGAACACTTTCAATTCGGTCTGAATAGTTACTATAAAACGGATTCCAAATTGCTGCACCATATTCCAACAACGAACGCACAAACGAAATATATAATATTTTAATAGAATAAGGATCTTGAAAATCCCTCGAAAACCTTTTAATAAACCCAAGCATGGAATTCGCTTTAGAAATGCAAATGTCAATGTGCTTATTGAACGATAAGTTCGACGTAAATGTTATACCTAGATCCACAAACGTATCAACCTTATCAATAATGCAGCCATCCAGGAAAAAATCAAAACTAGCGGGCGCGATTGCACGGGTAAAACGGATTGTTTTACATTTGGAAATGTTTAGGGTCAAATTCTGAGCTGTGCACCACATACTAAAATTATTTAAGTCGGATTGGAAATCTCTTGCGTCATTGATGCATGAGATGGTTTTAAAAATTTTAATGTCGTCCGCATAGATGAGGATGTCGGAATAACTCAAACAATCAACTACATCATTAATGAATAGTATGAAAAGCATAGGACCCAAATGACTACCTTGAGGCACTCCCGAGGTGACATTAATAACTCTGGATGTGAAACCACCAATCTTTACTATCTGAGTTCTGGAATCAAGATAAGATCTGATCCAGTCCAGTGGGAGAAAACTACAATGCAAGGAATCAAGTTTCCTCAACAGCAAGTCATGATCAATCTTATCAAAGGCCTTACAGAAATCAGTGTACACAACCTGCACAATTTTCCCCCTATATAAGGCATTTGAGACGCAATTGGTAAGCAAGAGTAAGTTAGTAACAGTTGATCTGCCTGGAAAGAAACCATGCTGTTTTGGAGAGATAAAAGTTTTCACATGAAAAAATAATTGTTCTTTAACAAGTTTCTCAAACAACTTGGGTAAGACTGATATTATACAAATACCCCTATAGTTCTCAATGTTACCACGAATCCCGGATTTGAAAATAGGTTTAATAAGCGATCGCTTCCAAAGAGTAGGGAAATATCCCTCTCTTAGACTTCTATTAAATAGAAAGCACACCGGGGCTGCAATTGCGTTACCGGTCAATTTTAAAAATAAAGGCGGTAACAAATCAAAGCCGGCACTATGGTTAATGTCAAGATTTGACAATTCCGATAAGATTGTATCAATTTCCAAACGAAACATTGAAAATTTCATATTGCTCGTGACATTATTCAAGCCGCAGAAATTAGAACCTGAATCTGGATTATAAACGCTCTCAAAGAAATCCGCAAACAAATTAACCTTATCTAGAATGTTATCACAGACTCGGTCTTTCAAATACATTGTGGAAGGGTAACCATCAGATTTTCTTTTATAGTTAACAAAATGCCAAAAATGATTGGGTTTCGATTTAATTTGTGATTCCACCTCCAAAACATAATTACTGTAAAGAAATCGGTTAAGAAATATATACTTTTTACGTAAAACCTTGAATGAGTTGTAATTTACTGTATTCGGATAAAGTTTATAAAGTTTATGAGCCTTATCCTTTCTATTTTTCAAATTTATCAATTCACTGTTATACCCTTCTTGGAGCCTGAAACAACCAGTCTAGGAATGAATGCTTCAATGCCCATATGAACAATTTTATAAAATTCGTCCAACATATCGTCTATATTATTACAATTATAAAATAAAGACCAATTATACCCGTCAAGAAATGCACTTAAAGAAACATAATCGCCCATTTTAAAGTTATAGATGACAGAGTCAGTATTATTTTCGATTAATTCACTGTATTCAAACAAAACTGAAATATTCAGCGGCAAATGATAAATACTTGAAGATCCAGCTAAATCATCACAGGTTGTGACGGTCATTTCATGATCAATTGGCACAAAGGCTAGGTCTAGCACGTTGTTACTGGAATTCTTCACATTGATACATTGTTTCAGTCCCAACGAAAAAATTTCAGATATGAACCTCTCCACATCATCGTTCATGTTTATGGGAGTTAAATTGTCATCCATATACTCCCATACAATACCTGGCAAGTTAAAATCACCAAAGATAAATAAGCGGTCCTCAGGTTGGAGGATTGTAGTAATATTAAGTTTCACGGTGTCCAAAAACATATCATAAACCGCAACGCTTGAATGGCATGGTATATATGCGACACAAATTATCAGCGAGTATGAATGAAATCGTAAGCGCACAGCAACAACTTCAGTACCACTGTCGGGTAACGTTATCGGCATAGATGAATATTTGTTAGAGACAGCTATTATAATACCACCACCTCTGGCATAAGTGTCCTGCTGTAAATGTCTGTCTCTCCGATAAACAGCATAAGTTGGTGGAAAATACTCCTCGGTTCTATAGTGAGCAGTCAACCACGTTTCCGTTATGCAAATAACGTCGTAATTTTCCTCCAAGATTGACAGATATAGAGACTTAGATTTAGTTCGAATGCCGCACGAATTGTGGTAATATATATTTAATAATGAATAAGGCTGGGGATTTGTTCGCTTAAAAGATGGTGTAATGGCAGGCGCAGATGTTATTGTTTGGAAGGAAATGTTACCCCGGTCCGGTTTTTTGCCACACGTGGATAGCTGGTAAATGGCCGAATTATGACCCCAAGTGGCCAAGCCTCAGAATTATTGAGCATATTGTAATGGGTTTCCTTCAATCCGATTTTAAATGAGATGAATGTTAGTGATTTATCGATAACACGATCCTTGGCTAGTAATAATTTACATTCAACGTCCTCTGGTGAACAGTCCTGCAGTTTATCACAAATGTATTCCACAATTCGCTCAGGAGTGACAGATGGATCAAAACGACTAATATATAAAAATTTTTTGTTCGGCAAAGGTACAGTTCTAATCGAGTCGATCTGAGTGCCAGTACCCACAACTACTTGTGTTAGTCCTGGCGAAGTATAGCTAATGGGATTGGACACTGTCTCAGCTACTACTGCAGATAATGGTTTATTAGCAATATCACTAGTGTTTTTATCCAGCAAGGCATTGATCAATTTGCGGTTTTCAGCAACCTCCGTTTCAATTTTTTTCAAGTCCAATTTTTCGGCAGCTCTGTCAACAATCACGTCAATTTTTTTTAAGAGCTTTGTCATATCCTTATTTATGAACCAAATTTTACAGCTATTGCAGAAGTAACATAAATTCGCAAACTTTTTCATAGAGTTAATAGCGGCGCGATCAATACCACAACAATCATAGCAAAATCGTACGTCACAAAGTTTGCATGAAACGACGTCAGTAGTAGAAAAAACTTTATTACATGTTACACAAGACATTATCAGTATTAAAAATTCACTGTACTAAAATATTTAAATTTCCATCAGAATCTGTTTTCAGCTTATACACCCATTTACATCCAATAGTATTTTTACCTATGGGTAAATCAGTTAGAGACCAGGTATCATTGTCAATTAAAGAACTTATCTCCTCCTCCATAGCCTGAATCCATTTATCCCGTTCATGACTTATAACTGCATCATTGTAATTTCCTGGTTCACCATTCATGACTACATTTACTTCCTCAATAAGATATTTAGGAGGAATACCTTTATTTGGTCGATTTGAACGTCTTACTGTTTTTGAATTTTCAACACCTGATTCATTATCGATAGAAACTGTGTCATTCATTGTATTTTCTTTCCGGGTTTGTGGAATTTCGAAATTTACATCTATACATTCTTCAATGTCATTCTGTCCAACACTGGACTTATCAATGCCATTATTATTATTTAATTTACAAGACAAATCATTAACATCATTCATAAATTTAATATCTCTTGAAATCAAAACTTTCTTCGCTGATGGCACATATGTATACACGGTATGCTTTTGATTCAACATCAAAACCTAACAAAATTGGTTCGTTCGTCAGGAACTTTAATGAAGCACTTGGAACCAAAACGTCTTAGATTCATATAAATAGTCATAACTGCTTCACCCCAGAAACATTTTTCCATTTTTGCATCTAACAAAATACACCTAGTCATTTCGATCAATGTGCGATTCTTCCTCTCCGCTACCCCATTTTGTTGAGGTGAATATGGAGCAGTACGTTGAATTATAATACCTTCTTTATTTAAATAATCAATTACAGCATTACTCATGTATTCGCCACCTCTGTCACTTCTAATCGCTTTTATCTTTTTACCAAACTGATTTTGAACTAACTGATGAAACTGCTTGAATTTGTCAAATGCTTCAGACTTTCCCGATAACAGGTAAACGGTTGTATATCTTGAAAAATCATCTATGAATGTAAGTATATATCGCTTACCCGCAGGTGTAGATGATTGCATATGTCCACATATGTCGGTATGAATGAGATCAAGAATATCATTTGATCTTGAATTTGATTCCTTAGGGAATGGTACACGTGCCAATTTACCCTCAATACACACTTCACACTCATGAATGCATTCTGGATTACATTGTGAAATTGACATACCTTCAACAAGTCCACTTGTTGGAATATTCTTTACCACCTCAATGTCTCGATGTCCTAATACACGATGCCATTGATGTACACACAATTTTTGCTTATTCTCAATAAAATTTAACATATTGTTCAGCGTTTTCATAATATACAAATTGTTCTTAATATCACCAACTCCAATCTGATGTGTTTTATTTGGTGACCATATTTCACAACTACTCCCAGAGAATTCAACTTTAAAGCCTTTTTCCGTTAACCGTTTTACAGAGATTAAATTGCTTTCAAATGATGGAGCATACAAAACGTTTTCGATTATAACCTTCGTTGTTTTATTATTGTTATTTATAAAATTAACAGAAATTTTTCCTTTACCAGTTGCTTGCACTTCATTTCCATTTGCAACAAATACTTTTTCTTTGTATGAATTATCAAAATCAATAAAAATTTAACGATTACAGCAAATATGGCAAGTAGCACCGGAATCTAGAATCCACCCATCACTTTTACCAACCAAAAACAAGAAATCGTTGCATTCAGCTTTGTTTTCCACTACATTTGCATTATGCTCATTTTTATTCGATTTATCATCCTTTTGTGATTGAAGAAACTTTCTACAATTTCGTTTGAAATGTCCAACACCACCACAATAATAACATTTCAATTCCACACTGCCTCTATTTGTATTTAAAAATTGTGGTCGTTGAACATAATTATGTGTTGAAACTTTTAATGCAGAACCTTTTTCACTCGTACCACTATCACGCTCATTTCGTCTCCTATATTCTTCTTCTATATTCTTCTCTATGATTGTTGATTGAACATAGTTGGTTGATAAATCTTCTTCGTTTTTACTTTCCATCGCTATTATTAACGTATCATAGCTACCAGGTAATGAACCAAGCAATGTAGCATTCATAAAAATATTTGACGTTAGTTTTCCATCACCCAACGCCAGAAATTATTGAAACAATTCATTCATATTTTTGATATGAGCCTCAATATCACCATCCTCATTAACTTTTTGCACCATAATTTGTCGAAGTAAACGTACTCGACTGCCTGGAGTATTCCGCTCATGTGTTTCTTTTAATGTATCCCATGCGGCTTTTTCTGTCGTTTTGCCACGTAAATGCACATATTGCGACTCATCAACCATTAAATTTATCGTATTTAAAGCTTCGCCATTCTTTTCATCCCAGTTTTCATTTGCGTTAACAGGTTTCACATCTTTCACATATGTATATCCATAAACCTTGCACCTTTAATATTGCTTCAGCGCGGAAAGCCCAATTAAAATAATTTTTATCCGTCAATGGTGTGAAAGAAAATTTCGCAGTACCAAATGAAACAGCCATCTTCAATTTTTATATCCGAAAAAATCAACTTCTAATCGATGAAATATTTAAAATATTATTGTCGTTATTACATCTTTTCCCATAACCTGTTAGAATTATTGGGCGATTTTTAAAGCAGTAAAACACACTTCACCAATAATTCAATATATCCTTTTAATAATTAATAATTCGAATAAAATTCATTAATAGAACACACTTCATATGTTTCCTTTTTATAGACTACTAGAGAAAAAATATAACTATGAAGACCATGTTATACTAACAACTTAATTATATAAAATAAAGAATAATAATTTAGATTAATATTCCAACACTCCGGACTTATTGCGATCCAATTTGGTATATTTAATACCATGTAATAGCTGTAACTTGAAATACATTGGTACTACCAAACAGCTACTAAAAAATCGCATAAGTCAACACAAATCGGACACTAAGGTACCTATAAGAAATCCGCAAGCTACTACATTGTGTCAACACACACATGATACAGGTCGTATATTTGGGTTTAGTGAAGTAAAAATTATAGAAAGCGAGAGACTTTATAAGAATCGTCTTTTCTTAGAAATGGTTCATATTCTGGGTAAACGAGAACCTTTGGTTAATAAAAAAAATGATACAGACGATCTCAGCAAAATTTATTCCGGTATAATTGACACAATTTTTAAATTATAAAATGGAATTCTTTAATATGTACTTAAATTCTAAAATTGTAAATAATATTTGGATTATTAGGTAGTGACTTTGAAAATTTGAAATGTTTTGAAAAATCCTGGAATGTCTTGACTTTTGACATAAAAAGAACAATATTGTTGTTTTTTTCTTTTTGAGGACTCTAGAAGAATTTTAAAACAGGACCACAATTTCTATTTTTAGTGTATATAATCTATTTCTATTTTTATTGTTTGTGTATATCATACACGATTATATGGGAGAGATTTTTATTTAAATTGTTTTCATTTAACGGTATGTTGAAAAATTATACGTTGCAAATTATTTTCTATGACTTTTTCTAAAACTTTCTTGTATTTTGTATCTGTAAATAGACCTGAAGAAGGTAATAAAATTACCGAAACGTCGTCGTAACTGAAGTTGTTTTATTTATTGGCTGAACACCCGAAGGAAAGAAGATTGATAAAATATAATGAATCGTAAAAACAAACGTCTGATACTGATTGAATGTTCATTTCTAGCCACTCGAAGCACAGAATTATCACTATAAACAGATAAAAATGGTACCGGGTTAGTATCCACCCGATGATTAACCACACCTCTAGTTTCACGCAATCTTCTAGACGTGTTGGTGAATGTTTTAGTAAAAAGTATTTACGAAAAACTAATAAAATATCATAAAAAAGCTACAAAACTGATTGATTTTTAATTGACATGACACATTTGTATTTTAATTTTTAATGTTATCTAGAAACGTACATCAAATGTTTCTATGAGTTTTTTGTAGATATTTGTATGAGGAAAATCTACAAGAAGGATGCGGACAAGCCGGGTGCTCCGGAATCTGAAGAAGCTGCAGGAAGCTCATCTGGGCTCCTCCAAGAGGGGAACAGCCTGGTGGAAACCACCTCTACAGATACGGAGTTGACAATGTCCTTGGAGTCATTAAGAAGAATCTCAGAGGACTTCACATCATCAGGGGAGGACTCTGATGATACATTGGTAGGGAAGGAAGTCTAAGAATGGTGACGTTCTTGCAGATTAACCTACACCACTCAAAGGCAGCATCAGCTGCTCTACTTTTAAAAATTGGAAAGGAAGGGACGGATATTATCTTGATCCAAGAACCTTGGGTTGCTGGTGACCGGGTACTTGGACTCAAGACACCCTGTTATAGATTAATGCACACGGAACAAGAAGGTAGGGTTCGGTCGTGCATTCTCGTTAAAAATAATATAAATTGTTTTCTGCTATCGAATTTCAGCAATGAAGATGTGGCAGCGGTCAGCATTGAGGTCAATAAACGAAGCCTCTGGCTAATATCAGCCTACCTAGCCTATGATGCAGTGAACATTCCACCAGTCATTCTGGGTGAGGCAATTTTGGAGGCTCAGAAGCGCAAGGTTGGAGTCATCCTGGGGAGTGATGTAAATTCTCATCACACAATCTGGGGAAGTACGGACACAAATGAACGAGGTGAGTTACTCCTTGATTACATTCTAAGTACTAACCTTCATATATGTAACATAGGCAATAAGCCGATTTTTATAACTAGAAATAGACAGGAGGTATTGGATATTACACTCGTCTCAAACTTCTTGACGACTAGTCTATTAAATTGGAAAGTGTCGGAAGACCACTCTTTTTCTGATCACTGTTATCTTCAATTTGAAATGAGCTTGGTCTTTCCGAACAGCCCTCTCTACAGGAACAGGAGGAAAACCGACTGGGATATTTTCAGAACTATTCTGGGAAATTCACTACCAGCGCAGGTGCCTGAACCTCCAAAAACTACGGTAGAACTCGATGGCTTAGTGGACGAACTGTCCAGCGCTTTTAATGAAGCGGTACTAGGCTCTTGTCCTCTTAGTAGACCTAGGGGCAAATCTCGGCCACCTTGGTGGTCAAAGGAGATTCAACAAATACGTCAACGGTGCAAGAGACTCTTCAAAACAGCAAGGAAAACAAAAGCCGCTGTAGACTGGGAATCCTATAAGGAAGTCCTCAAAATTTACAAATATCAGCTAAGAAGCGCAAAGAACAGATCTTGGAGACTATACTGTGGTAAAATTCAGGAGACATCAGAGATGTCCAGGCTTCGCAAGGTACTATCTACTAGCCCTTCCATCCCAAGCTTCCTTCAAAGGCCGGATGGAGCATGGACCACAAATAGTATGGAATCGCTGGAACTACTATTGGAAACTCACTTCCCTGGTTGTTCCGCATCTGCACCTACTATATCAGAAGGTAAAAGGGCTAGTAGCCTCGCAGGCCAAATTATTAGCAGAAGAAAGATTCTGTGGGCGATAAGCAGTTTTAAACCATACAAGTCGCCAGGACCTGATGGTATTATCCCTGCGGATATACAAAAAACTACGGATCTAACCATTCCCTGGTTAGAGATAATTTTTAGAGGCAGCCTAGAACTATGTCACATTCCCAGTAAATGGACGGAAGTGAAGGTTGTCTTCATACCTAAGGCGGGAAAACGCTCACATTGCAGTCCCAAAGACCTTAGACCGATCAGCTTGTCTTCTTTCCTTTTCAAAATACTGGAAAGACAAATAGAAGCTCATATTAGAGGCACGATTATGCCGGAAAAGCTGTCCAAATCTCAACATGCTTATTGCAAGGGGAGATCTGTAGAAACTGCTCTTCATTCTCTCACATATTTTATTGAAAAATCTTTCGAATATGGAGACTACGCGATGGTAACCTTTTTGGACATTGAGGGAGCCTTTAACAACGTGCTAACAGGGGCTATAACTCGGGCACTTTCGAATCTAGGAGTGGAAGATTCTCTTAAGGACTGGATAGATCAGATGCTAAGAGGCAGAATCATAAATGCCAGTCTGGGGAAATCCTCCGCCAGAAGATTTGCAAGCAGAGGCACGCCGCAGGGTGGCGTACTGTCCCCCCTTCTCTGGAACTTGGTCATAAATGATCTATTGCTGAGGCTGGAGGATACTGGCTTCAAGGTGGTTGCCTATGCGGATGATGTCGCTATTGGCGTTCGGGGAAAATATCCCGGGACACTTAGCGAGCTTATTCAAAATGCTCTGGGCATTCTTTCACTATGGACCAATGGTTGTGGGCTAAATGTGAACCCACAGAAAACCGAATTGGTTCTCTTCTCTAGGAAATATAAAATTCCTCATGTCGATCCTCCTACTTTCAATGGTTTCAACTTGGCTTTTACAGGTGAAGCAAAGTTCTTGGGTCTCGTCTTAGACAGTAAATTAAACTGGAAACCGAATATTACGGAAAGGGTAAAGAAAGCTACGGTAGCGCTATACTCCTGCAAAAATGCAATTGGGAAAGGTTGGGGGCTGGATCCCCACATGGTCCTTTGGCTATACACAGCAGTAGTTAGACCCATTCTTCTGTATGGGGTAACAGTTTGGTGGCCTGCTCTGGACAAAACTGTCAACCTAAAGTTGTTGACAAAAGTTCAGAGAACAATCTCTCTGTGGATCAGTGGTGCAATGAGGAGCACATCCACTCAGGCACTGGAGACTCTGCTATTTCTAACTCCTCTAGATATCATGGGAAAACAGTGGGCAGCTAGCACTGCCATACGACTGAAATCCACCTTAATGTGGACCTGCAATAACACAGGGCACTCATCTATACTTTGTAACAAGGGGCTTCCCAAGACCACCGACTATACTGTCCCGTCACTATCTTTTGATAGAAAGTTCCGGACTATTATACCATCTAGAGAGGACTGGATGATGGATACAGTTTTGGAACCAGGAGTTTTGAACTTCTTCACTGATGGTTCAAAACGGGATAGAGGAGTAGGGGCTGGGGTGTTCTGCGAGGAACTCATGTTAAACCTCTCCTTTCGTCTCCCTGACTACTGCAGCATTTTTCAAGCTGAGGTAACTGCGATAAAGGAAGTCGCGGACTGGTTGAGGTATAATGTAATATCGACTAGTGATATTCGCATATATACGGACAGTCAGGCAGCCATTAAAGCGCTTCAATCACACCTTCTCACGTCGAAAGTAGTCCAGAGCTGTCTCTCATCTCTTAACGAGATGACAGATCAGTTCAACATCCATATCATATGGGTGCCAGGACATTTCGTTAGTACGGGGAACATGAAAGCCGATGAACTGGCTCGACGTGGTACAACGGACCACATTTCAAACAGCAAAAAGGATATTGAAATTCCCCTTGCGGTATGTAAACTGCTGCTTCAGGAGGAAGCCAGTAAGTTGACGAATGACAGATGGTCAAATAGTACCTCATGCGTAATAACTCGGCAAATCTGGCCAAAGTTGAACTTGGCGAGATCCAAACAGCTGATCTCACTTCAGCGGAGTCAGATCAGTGTGGTTGTTGGAGTGATTACGGGGCACTGTCTCATAGGCAGACATGCAAGTAGACTTGGTTTCTTCTCACATGACTACTGTCGTAGTTGCGAGGACGAAGAGGAGGAAGAGACAGTACTTCATCTTCTTTGCACCTGTCCTCGTCTGGCACGAAACAGACTGAATTTTCTAGGGGCACACCTTTTCAACGACCTGGCGGAGCTCAGCGAGAAGGACGTCAGGAGTATCCAGCGCTTCATAGCAAGCTCAAAGTGGTTTCAATGAGTTGGAGGAAAAATTTTTAATTTGTGGTATGGCTACGGACCTTTTTGTGTCTATGCCTGGTCCTGGTGGACCGCCACCCAAACCTAACCTAACCTAACCATGAGGAAAAAGCAAAAATTAAAAATTAGTTAATATTTTTATGTTTTATGAGTAAAAAGCTATGAAAAACGCAAAATTTTAGTGATATTTAAATAAAATTCAAAGTTTAAACATTAATATTTAACCTTCACTCTGTGTATTGGGGTCAAATTGACCCCAGTCAATTTTAAAATGAAAAAACTGCGTTTCTTATTATTTAAATGGCCCATGTCCTATAAGAAAGCCTCAACTAATATCTTATACACGCAATACAATGAAAAGCGTGCCCAAATTACTTGTAAGTTTGGTAATTACGATAGTCTGAAATAAACCAAGCACATTTCTGTGTACTGGGGTCAAAATGACCCCAAGCTATTTTCAGGTGATATTTTCTATATAAATAAAAAAATGACTTACTTTCTATGTTTATGCAAATGTATTGTATACGTCTGTGATGTTTTGTGCAATTTTTCTGCTAATTAGTAAGTGAGACTGAGAGAAAAACTGCTCCGAACGATCAATGAACGATATTTCTGGTTTAGTTTGTGTTTGTAATTCAAGGTGCTTACCAGTAAAAGTAGTTAGTCCTGGTTGAAAATATAGCTATTATAGCTCGAGAAAGACAGAGCAGCCAAGAGCTCCGTAAACTATTCGATAGAGTTTCTACTCCTGAGGTGTCAGATGAAGAGGAAATAGCGAACGACAATATTGTTGTGAATTTTTCCGACTGCGACGTGGGTGAACAAGCTGAGCTGATAAACGTTTGTGATTCCGATGAAGATGTGCATATTGAGTCGATAAATTTTGATGTTGATGAAAACTTGGAACCTGGCATTGACGATCGAGGAAATGAACAAGAACATGTTGGAACACGCGTTCTACTACTACGAGAAAGAGAAGGCTTGACGGTGCAAACAGCAAAAAATCTAACCCCTCAATTACTAGCTTTCCAAGAAATCATCCCAGAAACATTGGTGAATATTTCGTGGCTGAGAGTCTGAGACCATTAGAAAAGCGTGGCAGTTTTATACAATGAATAGTAAAATAACAGAAAACCACCGTGCTTGGTATGATACTAATTTGGTGGAAATGTTTGCTCTGATTGGCATTTTAATTTACGCCGGCGCTCATAAGAACTGGGACGAGCGATTTTATTAATTATACCGTCTTGACGACCGATCGTTTCATCGAGCTATGATATTCTAGGAGAACCTTATAAACCATCATCAAATTCAACCATTGATGAACAATTGGTTCTAACTCGAGGAAGATATTCTTCCCGACAGTCAACCAGGGAAGTATGGGATTAAAATATTCTGGCCACGCGACGCAAAGAACTCTTATTATTGTACGCAGAAGTACTTGTTGATCGGCAACCAAGGAAGCCTCATTCGGTTGATTATACCTTGAATTTAGTAATCGGATATCCGCACCGTACGACAACATAGAAAGAAAAATTAGCATGGACAACTTTTTTATATTTGTACTTTAGCCTATCAATTTTTACAGAAAAAAACTACACTAATTGGAACAATTAGACAAAATAAACCCGGTTTGCCAAAGAGTTTACTAATAAGGGGGAATTAAAAAAAAGGACAACTAAATCTTCAACATTTTGTTTTGATAGCAGCCTAACACTTGATAATTTTATCCGAAAGAAAATCGTTCCCAAAATAATTTTTTATGCAACTGGTGCAAGCCAGCTCACCCTCGAAAGTTAAAAAAAAATGTAAAAACAACAATAGGTTATAAAATGGGATTATAAATTGTTAGGTTAATAAGACGGGAATCAATATGCGAAGAAGTGACGGCTAAGACCGTTAGCAAACAACCAATATGTTACTTGCGCTCTCGATCATCTGATACGAAAACCAGAACAAGATGTCATTTTTGTGATGAGCATCTTGTCAAAACCACACCAAAATCCTATATCATGCATCAAAGAACAAGAAATGGTTTCGGATTAAGATTAAGTGGTATCAGATGACACATTTGGTTAAAACACAAATTTGACTAATTAAAGTGATTTTTTGTGAATGTATGTAATTACTTTTTCAATAAAAATATAAATTTGTAATAAGAAAATAAACAATTTGTATTTACTTTCCCTGTTAAATGTATGAAGTTATCCATGGGGTCAGATTGACCCCTATCCACAGACAACGTGATAGAAAGCTATACACAGAGTGAAGGTTAAACAACGGAATGAGCTACGTACTTACGTAATACATTAAAACAAAGGTAATTCTGATCCCTAAAAATAATGTTACATTTGCTTGGCGTAATCTACCTAACTTTGGAGTAATTAAAAAAAATATGGGTGAAGGTACCACCCCAAAGTAATTTTCTTTAACGCACTGTATCTCAGTAAATATTGAAAATGGGCGCCCCCCCCCCCTCCAGGAACGATTTTTTGCTTGAAATTAATCAATGAATCATCCCTAAAAATATTTGCACTCAAGAACAAAACACCCTGTATAATACAAAAATAATAATAAAAACTAATGAATTATTGTAATTGATACTTGTTGTTACATGTTAGTTGAACAAACTTGGCAAATTATTAAATCCGTGATTTCGGGATCCCGAGATTGCAGTCCCTAATCCAGTATATAGAGGAAAAGGAGCATTTTTTTAAAATCTGTATATTGGTTTTCAAGGGACTGAATAAAAGTGTCCAAAATAGAGTGTCCAAAATAAAGAGTTGTCCAAAGTTGGAGGTTTTGCTGTATATGTAGATGAAACCAGTTTCTTTTCCCGACATTTCTAGGATTAAATAATTACATTAAAATTAAATTAAAATTTTTAAATTGCGTTTTCTCGAAATTTATGTGTTTTGTGTTGTGCCGGCATTCTTATTCGGACGCCTTTTTTGGTTTATATTAGGGCGGATTACTTACACAGGCCAAACCCTAAATCCGATTCCAAATTTTAATCCACTTGGGGGCGGTAGACTCAAGGTGGCTACCACTGATACCCCCCTCTAACAAGGTCTACAATAGATATAGATTTATTTACATAATATTTATAAAAAAAAAAGATACGTAAATATAGTACATTAATAATTAATCTAATCAAAATGTTGTTCGAATATTGCATTCACGATTTGATCGTATTTTCAAATTAAATGTATCACCATTATTACGATACGAAGTGTGTAAGACATACGTGCGATTAAAATATAATATAACAACAATAATAATTATAAATGAAAAGAGACACGTGAAAATTATTTCTGTATTTTTTATATAGTTTTATAAAATCGAATAACAGTCGTCGGCACAAGTAAATAGTTGAGTCTTTGTATCTTTTCTTGAAAGAAAAGTTTTATTTTAGTTTTATTTTTTCCTTCTGCAGAGAGAAGAGAATTAATATATGTATTGTTTGATTGGTATTTCTATTTCAAATATGAAATTATAAATAATAATAATATTTATGTGTATATTATATTATATTGTATATATACAATATATATATATTTATTTATTTATTACATATAGTATATATATTTATATATTTTTCGTTGTGCAATACGCGATAAAAATACGCGATATCTATACACATTGAAATTATATCGTACATGAAGAAAACGAGTAAATTCATTATTTTCTTATACTAAACTATTCAAATATTTCTTATTTAAATTGTGTCGTGTTTTTATTATAATAATATTATAAATATATGTATATATATATATATATATATATATATACATATTATATATATACGAATATATTATATATTTATATATATAATAATATCTTGTTTAGATTATAAGAGAAAAACAGTTTGCTAAGTTGCTTTATTAAGATCGGAATTATTTTTATAACATATATTAACAAATAAAAATAAAATAAATGAATTTTTTGTCTTACTATATTTCTTAAAAATAAAACTACATATAAAAATTCTTGAAGGTTTTTTTTTTTTTATTTTTTTTTTATTTTTTGTAAGATTGTCGATTATCTTCGTCGGCGTTTTTGTTAATTTTTCACACTGTGCTTTATATTTTAAGTTTAGTCTGAATTATAAATTTGAACATCGCGCACGCGTCTCTTGTCTTGAAACTAAATAAAAATAAAAAAATATTAAAATATAAATATTTTCCGGTTATTACAAAATATATATATATATATTAACTTAAACCAAACATTTTTCTTTTTTCTTTTTTTTTTTTGTGAAAATATAGTTTTTAATAAAAATGAAAGTGTGGTGATTTTGTAGATATATAACGAAAAAAAAAAAAAAATATTGTTTGAGTTAAATTTAAAAAAATTAAAAATAAAAATTATGTGACAATTTATATTTTTACATTTTAAAAATAATTGAATTTATTTATACATTTAAATTTATTTATGTATATACATATTTTGTTTTTCAATGATAATCATGTCAAATTTGTATTATAATTACAATATAAAATTTAAGTGGAAAAAATCGTTTTATGCATTATTTACATAGAAAAAAATAAAATATATATAAATAAGTCAAATCAATAAGTGAATAACTCAATACTACTTACTATACATATATAAATATAATTTAATTACGAACAAAAAAAAATATATAAGTTTTATTTTATATAATAATAATATTAGTGATTTTTAGTGTGACTAAAAAAAAATATAATGTTATTTAAAATGGCAAAATTAAGTCAAATTTATTTAGTTTTAATAGAAATATTTATTACACTATTAGTGGGAATAAATTTTGTTGAATCAAGAGGCAAACACGCACCATTATTAGTTGAAGACGGAAGTTCTAGACGAAATAATCGGCCAGCAGGTAAATACAATTTTTAACACATTTGATTACTGACCTACCGCAATTCACCCAATTTTCAGTTAATTTTTAATTAAATCAAACAAACTTGGTGTGGTATATGCTTTCCGCTTCGGTGGAGAGTATTTCAAATTATACAGTCAAACCTAAATTGATTAAAAATGACAAACGATCAATAAAGATTCCACTTAATTATTATACATATAAAGATTCACTCGAAGAAAACAATTCACATTTCTAATATTACTTGGTAAATTATAGTCGGACAACCATTATTCCCTGGAATATATCCATACAATTATAATTTTATTACGAATTTCTTTTTTTTTTTTTTACATAAGTACTAAATATAATTTTCAGTTCACGTTAAAGTTACACTGCAAGTTCCTCTTAAAGTAAGTAAAAAATAAAATACAGGGTGAACCACAAAAAAGTGAATCAAATTTTTTTATTCTTTTTTCAATGACATTTTCCCGAATGAATAATATGTTTATAGTAGATGGATATAATTCATTTCTCGTTCACCCTGTATATTATTTTTTTTTACTTACTTAAATAAATTTACAATATATATAAATTCTGTTTTGTAAGCCGATCGTGTATAACATTTTAAATTTTCTCTAGTTTTTTGCGTTTTTCGTTCTGTTCTCACACTTAAATCAATTCGTATATTGTACGTACATAATAATAATAATAATAATGTGACTATAGAGAAGTACACAAACTGAATAAAAAAGTTACAAAAAAAAAAATACCCAACCTTGTAGGTTCATTTTAGAGTAGCCCGAAATAAATGTGTCATTGCACTTTTTGCAACGATTATTTTTAAATTAAAACTAATTTAGATTAATAAAAAATAAAATAGATTGCGCACTTGTACACTTGTAAGTATATATTATGTATATATAAGAAGACGATGTCTCGCGCAAAAAATTTTTTCATATAATTAATTATTATTATTATTATTATTATTGGTTGCCAACCACCAATATCCCGTTTAATATTAAATTCTTCGTCACTAAATTTTATTTTATATACTTATTATGTACAGTACGAAATATGTACATACATATGTTGTATAATGTACGTTGAAACAGAAATTTTGTAATAAATTCAAATCTTACTAGTGTATTACTATTATTATTATTATTTTTTTTTTTAAGTTTTCTAGATAAAATAAAAATAAAAAAAATATTGTAGAAATAATCGTAAAAATTTATTAATAATATTCATTTTTATTATGTTTATTTGAAAGTTGAAATTAGAAATTATTATTAGTTTTTTATTATTATTATTATTATTATTTTGCGGAAAGATAATTGAGTTCTGTAATTACAGATTTAATTGGCGTCGATGATTTTGTAAATATTTCTTATACATAAATATAAACCGTTTCAATATACTATATATTGTACGCCAGTACATATTTGTTTAGAGACCTTCAGAACAATCTTTCGATTTTTATTTTTGCACATTTTACAATCCATGTAAGTGATATGTACAAATAATTATATTTCTGCGCATGATCGCTTCGATTCAACAATATAACAAAAAAAACAACAAACTAAATGATGTAAACGTTCTAAGTTTAACAAATCGCTATACAACTATGTATATATATAGTCGGGATGACGTTTGATTTTTCACAATTAAATTACCAATCGAGCATAATACAGTATTAAAATATTGTTTATAGGTAAATAAGAGCATTGCACCTACAAAATAAAGTTACCTCACTTCTTAAATTATACATATTTATACGAGTACATATCAATCAATAAAAGATAAAAAAAATTCTAACTCGTTTGTACTAATGATAACAAAATAACATATTTCTTTAATACATACATACATTAATTGTTTGTGATAAGCGCCATTTTTCATATTAATAATACAGTTCTCACATTTTTTTTTTCCGGAATTTCTAGATTTTTACCAAAACCATAATATTGTTATATTGGCACGTGAAAATCATAAAAATTGACTTAAATCTTAAGCCAGATGTTTTAAGATTTTGATTTTTTTTCCTATTTAACTTTATTTTTTGACTAATTGGGAAATGTGACAAGGTTGTATTATAAAATTATATATACGAGAGGTTTTTCTATGGGCGGTACATTATTTAAAAAAAAAAAAAAAATCAGGTACTAAGGTTTTTTGATACAAGTCTTAATTTGTTTATATTGGGAATTTCCAAAATCCTAGAATTTCTTTGAATTCCCCAAATCGGATGATGATTACAAATGAACCCTTTGCATATATTATGTACACATTTTAATTTGATTAATATAACTTTATACCTGTAGATATTCAAAATTTGTTATCGTTTTAATACTGTATATATTATTGAAGTCAATAAAACATACACCGCATGTTATAATATGTCATAAGTTTGATTAACTGATTGTATATAGTTTATATTTGTACATACACATATAGTTGAGTCAATTATATCACCTAATTTTAAGTGTCATTTACATCTTATCTTAAATCATTTTTTAATTTAATATTATTATTAACACATTTGTGACAGACAGTTCACCCAATATGTACATATATTTATGTATAAATAAACATGTCGCGCGGTCTCGCGCGCATACAAAAAAAAAAAAAACATTGAAGTTTTACCCTAATATTTAACCGGAAATTTAATTTTTTTTTTTTTTTTTTTTTTCAAAATATTTGTAATTATCGAAGTTCGATACGATTAACATAATAAAAGTGCGCGCACCCGCGTGCGCCCATCCCATCATATCCCAATATTCTGGAGTTGACTTAATAATACTTTTTATTATTATTATTGTTATGAGTATAAATTTTATCCGCGGACGGACAAAATAAGCTTTTAATAAACTGATTTATTTTTATTCTGAGTATAATAAACTCGTGTGTACAATGAAAATTTTGGCGCCTAATATAAAAAAATAAAAAATAAAAAAATTGTTTGTCAAGTATATAATGTTTATCAATCATATGGCGTGTTTTAATTTTTTTTTTTTTTTTGTTTTTGTTTTTTTTTTTATCTACACACGCGGAGCAAGGGATTTTCTACTATTAAAATGTTTTCTAACTCGCTTGCCATTTGTTTAATTAAATTTAACTTTATGACTATGTATTTTTTGTTTTAAATCTATTTGAATTATGACATAACGAGCGCACATATATTTTGAGAATAATGCGCAAACAATATTTGGTTCAGGGGCAACATTGCATATTTTTAGATGTTCTTCCGATTTTGTTTGTTTGTTTGTTTGTTTGGAATGTGATTCACGGTATAAGTGTTTAAAAATACATATACATAATAATACATACTCGTATATCCCGGTTTAACAAATACAAAAATTAAATTTAAAACCCCCCCGATTATTAAACATTAAAATAATTTTGATTGATAGATGATAGATCTATCATCAATTATTGTCAAATATTATGACATTTTAATTTGATAACACAAACGAAAAAAAAAATGTGTATATTTGCTTTTGATATTTCGTCGTTGTTTTCTTCGTTTAGTTGGTCTTCTTCGTAAAAATTCTATTTAATCATTGCCAATAAAATAAATAATGAAAATGTCAATAATTACGTCAAAAGAAATTCAATGAACTTAATTTGTCTTATTAATTAATTTACCTTGAACTCAATTAGGTATTAAACATTATTGTTATTAGAATCTAATTTTTAAACATATTTAACAAAAAAAAAAAAAAAATGTGATTTTAACATATAGCGATTAGACAAAGGCAAAGGCGCATACCTGCTAAATGATTGATCAAATTTTTCTTCTTTTTGGCAAACTACTTTTTCTCACCAGCACAATGCCATTTTTTTACATTTTTTTTTTTTTTTTGCGTGTCTACTAAGAGTCATATTGTCTAGTTTCGACAAGATATCGTATACATAAAATATGTATACGTAATTCTTGTACATTGGGGTTTAAATAAAACAGTTATTTTTAAAACTTGTGTCAGTACAAATTTTTTTTATTTTTATTTTTTTTTTTTTTTTTTTTATTAAAAGAAAAGACGAATATTATACGAAAAGTTTAAAATACAAATTTGATTTATTTTTAAATTTTATTAGTAGTTGTTCCATTTTATAATACAATATTCTTACATTGACGTCCCATAAGTACGCAGACGTTTTAGTTAGTCATTATGCACTCGGTGAAAATAATTTTTCAATCTAAAACTACTGTCGTCGTGGTTTATTATGTAAATTAATATTAAAATTAATCGTAGGAACCATACGAAACAAAAACTCCAAAAGTGGGTATGCGCTGTGTGCCTCATGTCGATTTTTTCGACTAAATTCTTAATAAACTAAATAATGCGACATTATGCTACTAACCACCAGACGGCTAACGAAAAGTCTCCTCGCAAGGATGCTTTTTGTTTTAGTTGTCATTTTTTATTGAGATTGCTTGGATTATACAGTTTATTACGAAAATTTTTGAGTTCTGCCACAAACTAGCAGCAAATTAACAACTATAGAGTAAAATAACCAACCAGATTTATGCAAAACATCCCGTTGGGCTCTATCTGATTGTGCTCTGATTCAGAAAAACAACCTTACGATGGTTAACCTATAATGTGCAGTTAAATGAACATCTCGCTCGTTTTTAGCTTTAGATAAATTTGGAAATCCGTACCCACAACACTTTCTGTCAAAAATAATTCGGAATTCTAACACGTATGATCTTTCCAAATCGGACTTTGCTTGTAGGGTTTTCGGATTAAACGAACCCGTTTCCGAATTAAGCCAAACTAGTTCCAAAACTATACATTTTTTCGAATTAAAAGGAACATTTCCCAAATTCAATGAAAACTTGTACGGAATGAATGAAACCTTTTCCAAAATAAATAAATTAAAAGTTAAACAAATAAATACCTAAATCACCAAAAATGTTTATTTTTGTTTTTGTTAAACAAAACACTCATTTAAATTCATTAAAACTAAGATGAAATTGGATGAAATTGGTCCATGTAGCTGCTGCTTTTCGAACCCAACTTTTGATCACACCTTCTAAATTAGAGTCTCTCATAATACTTAATAAACTCATTTCCTTTGATTGAGAAAGTATTTTCTATCTTACTAAATATCAGTTAATACGGAGGAAGAAACGTTACACGGTTTTGTACTGCATAGATCAAGTCATCGGCGTAACTATAAGGAAGCAACAGCATCTTCAACAATCCGATTATCAATTTCTCTATTGAAAAGATTGTAAACGCACTCATCGCCTCTTTCTCAGCTTGTAAGAGCACAAACTGACCATCTTCCTTTCAAGGCGAGTACTTTAGCAAATCTATGAACATTTTGCGTCCCGGTTTTATCCATATTATTACCAATTTATAATGGTGTATTATTTTGCCCCATCATTTAGTTTTTTGATAAATACAATAATTTTCGCTATAAACCTTCAACTAATTTCAAAATTGATTTACTTTTTTCAAAAAATTAACCACAGAACTACAAAACCAATACACTATAGAAGACCGTTCGTCTTTTAAATAATATATTGTTCGGATTTATTTCCGGTAGACAATTGGTTACGTTTTGTATATTACCGTTTGGAAACTGCAAAAAATCGTATTTACAGCGAAGTTAGCGACATTTGTACGTTAAAGAAAATATCGCAGTTCGCTGGTTCCATCTGCTGGAGAAAAGCTAAAACGAATAACATTATTTTTAAAAGTCTATCATGTATCATTTTGCCCCGCCTTATCCTAAAGTAATCTGAATTGACATTTTCGGGGGTGAATAACATTATTGAGGTAAGTTTTAGTTCGAGTGATAATTTTGCTTTATAATGTTAAATTAAATATTTTAAGGCATATACTGTTAAAAGGCACCTCAAGAAAAAACAAACAATCCGCTATCGAATAGATCGTGGAAAGGTATCGAGTTTGGTGATCAAAAATGTACGATATCGTCTAGGAATTGTTTCGCATGTAAATGACTTTATCTAAGTAGCACAAAATCATAAAAGGTTTCATCTTCTCTTCTGTCTGCTTTTGCAGATTAAATTAAATTAATTTTCCCAATGAGAACCTTTGCTCTTTAACTTTTCCAACTTTTCCAACTTAAATTCAACTATATACAAATATTCGATCATAAGTTAAACTTTTTTAAGTCATAATTAAACTTTGTCCGAGAGATTTTAACTATTTTCCTAAAAACGAGTCAGTTTTATGATCGTCAATAATTTAATTTAAATTGGAAAATTCCAGCAAAAGCTATAATACAATATGGCCTTCCTCTCAATTACATCGAAGGACATGCAAAGAATTTATTTGATTTAGAAGACATGATCAAATTTCATCTTATACACCATGACACTCCCCCCTGGTGTTATAGGAGAATCAATACGTGTTTTATTTCACAATGCGTGTATTGGTTTTAAATTTATTTAATTTGGTTATACATATTACTGAAAAGGTTTAATTTAATTTGAAAAGCTACACCTCAAACCAAATTAATTAGCACTAGCATAATATCGGTGTATGGTTTTCCTTTGGAACGTCTTCACCACTATCGGTGGCGATAAAAAATTACAAAACTGTCATCTGTCAGTCGCTCTTGCTACCTGTTGCACTATCATGCCATTTGTAAATAAATTATACATTTTGCACTTACTTTCTTTCTTTGCAATTACGGTTCTGGCTTGATCCCCTATTAAAAGAAAAATATCTATCAGAATGCCAACTAGTTATCGGACCGAAACAACAGAGGAATGATGTTTCCGATTTATCAGTGTATCAGCGCCGATTATATATCGTTATTATGTCATATAACGGAAAAGCGCCTAAGGGTAAAACATCTCACCTCAATTTTTACTAACGATCTTAGATACGTTTTTCAGGGTTTATTATCCATTTTCATCTGATTCTTTCTTGGATTAAAAAGCATTCATGTTACCGACGAACAGAAGCTTTTAGTTTGCTTTAGCAAAATAATCTGTTTCTGATTTTGGGCTTAAAGAAATAAATTAATTTAATGTTTTGTAGGCAATTGTACGAAATATTGAGAAATTTCCAAAAAACACAAATTAACATTGTAAATAAACCAGCACACACAAGAAGCCAAAACGAAAAGTATTTACACGAAATTTCAAACAGTAAGCCTGGTTATTTCCGTCAAAGAATAATAACTTTCTGTTAACATCCCAAAAGAAGCTGTTAAGAATAATGAAAAGCCAGGCACAGTTTGCCTTAATTATCCTTCTGCCATCTATGAATAACCGGCATGAACTAGTCAACAATTTAGAAAAGCCAATGATTTAGTCGAAAAAATCGGTATGAGGAACACAGTCTTAACATTAAAATTGAATTTGCTCAGAAACAAAAAAAAAAAGGAAAACTCATTACAGGATGTAATCTCATTATCGACAACTCAACAATAGCCGTCTTCCAATGAGCAAAATTTGCTACTTGGAAGTACTTGAGAGTTGATACCCAATGGAACGAGAAATTGAGTAACACAAGTAAAATACAGCCCACTGTTTAGTTGTTTTTTTGGTTTTTTGTAAATTTGTTTATTATAGTAATGGCGATATTTAAAATTATATTCAAAATATGACAACAAAAATGGACATGTAATAAAAGCAAAGCATTGATATTTACCGCATTGATATTTAAACACATTTTTCTTAAAAATGTATCACCAACGATAAAATAATTTTGTATTAATTTTGACATTTTACATCATCAAAAAATAAAAAAACTCGAACGTAATAAAATACTCTCGAAAAATATCGAAAAAGGTCTAAAAGCCATCTATTGGAATTTTCTCAACTAAAATCCACTAGCGCAAATTTTATGCGTAACTACTTCTATTTTCTACACCATCGTATGAGCATGGGTAGTTGTGAGTAGATACAAGTACTTGCGAGTAGTTTGCTTTCGCCAATGGAAGACGCTTAATGCCGTCTATACAGGGGTCGGCACTCGAAGTGTTACACCGATTAAAAATGCTGTAAATTTGTCAATTTTTATTTTTTTTATTTCAAAACTTCAGTATATCGTAAAAACATTTCCAATTTAACAAAAAATATGCGTTATTGTTCGATTTAGCCACTTTTAGCTCGGATAATAGCATCGAGTCTGTTCGAGAAGGCTTCACACGCTGCACGAATGTGGTTTGATGGTATTTTTGCCAATTCTCGGCGAAGAGCAATCTTTAAGGCGTAGACCGTCTCATATTTTTTAGTTAATACTTTGGCCTGCAGAATGAACCATATGGAAAAATCTATTGGGTTTGAGTCCGGAGGAATATGGTGTCCATTGTTGTGAAGAAACGAAGCTTGAAACTATTTCTTGTAAAAAACGTTGAGTTTCACGAGCTTTATGTGATGGTGCCGAGTCTTGTTGAAACGCTCAATGATTTCTACCGAATTGGTTACGTGCCCAAGGTAAGGGTTGGTTTCACAGTAGATTTGTTGATTTACCTTTAGCCCTGTTCAATGAAAACGAGTGGTGAGCATCCTGTGGTAGTTACCGCGGCCCAAACTATCACTGTTTCAGGCGCTTGCTTTCGCTTAGAAATTCGCTGGTCTAAATTGTCTTTTGATTTTCACTCTAATCAAACCCAATCGTTTTGTTTGTTTATTGCAGAACCGTAAAAATTGTTTCATCGGAAAATACCAAATTCTCAAGCTAGCTATCAACATGCAAGTGTTTTAACACCTTTGCTCTTGCTAGTGTTAAATCTTGCATTTTTTGTATTTTGTAGCGCTTCAATCGTAGTTCATTTTTTAATATGCGCCCCATGCTACGAGCAGACACATTGCAATTTTTCGCCAATTGAACTGCGCTTTGTCGTGGATTTCGTTGAATTCTGACCTTCACTTTTCGAACCATTTCTGGCGATGTTGCTGTTTTTGAATATCCACCTCAATAGCGTTTTTTGATGTTACCAGTTTCATTGTAACGTGTAATGGTCCGATACACAAACATTTTGTTCACATGTAAATGTCGTAGCTCATTAACAATGGCTGGTTGCGATTTTCCAGCCAAATACAAAGTAATAACACTGTTGCGTTTGAATTCCATTTCGATAACTTTTTTTAACTGCGACGTAAAACGATTTGCTACTCATTTAAATATAAGGAAAATGTAAATGCCAACTTAATTTTGCAACTAGTGATTGTGTTTTTTCTGGTTGTTTTTGGTGGGGATTTCCTGACTTTGGAAATTCTCGCTTCCTGATGCGTGATGTTTGAAACTAAATTGGTGATTCAGTGTTATGAAACAGTCAGGTATTTCGAGAATTTTAGAGCCTATTCAAAGCCTATTCATTTTTTTACCCGATAAGATCCGACGGTTCTATTCTTATTGCATATCGTTGTTTTAAGCTTAGCCTTAACTTGCTTAGTAGTATTAGTAACATTAAGTTACTTGACAAATGTTTCGATAATTACACGAATTTTCGAAAAAAAATTCTTTCCGATATTATTCATTAATATCCAGATTTTTCTGTATTATTGAAATTGTTCAAAATCAGTCGACATTCACATAATATAGAGATTTTTCCAATTTTTCTGGCGTAATCGAAATTATTCCGCGGTTTATTCTAGATTTCTTTAGTGTTTCGACATTCATAGGACGACTATTCTTTTTTTAAAGATTTTCGAATTTATTTGAATTTTGTAAGGCAATATTCTGCGGTTAGCATTGAGTTGTAAGACCTTGCAGAGTTACACACATAAATCTAAATGGTGACATTTAAATGATTTTTTGAGATTATGCCAAAATTTCGATATGCACGTATAGGATTTCCTTTGGTTTTACATAACTAACAACGGATAATTTGATATTTAAGAACTTTAAAGAATATTCAAGATACATTATAAATTCGACATTTTTGAGATTATTTCGGAATTCTTGATATTTTTCAAATAATATTAGAAATTTATAATGCTTTATCGATATATTTAGAACTCGTCATAGCATAGAGTTGCAAGATGTTTCGTTTTATTTGAGGCCTTTCAAATGAATCATATTCTGTTTCACCTACTTTTGAACGATGGCCCGCATATGTCCACAAAATTAAATCTGAGTAAACCAATTGGTTTTCTTACACATGGAACGCTCGAAAATATAAACACATTTTAGTGAAGGATATTAATTACATTGAGAACAAATATTCTGAATTTTTTCCAAAAAATACACTTTGTTATATTAAATTTCTGAGTAAAACGATTTGAGTTGAAAAGCTTCGATAAGTGAAAGCTCTTTAAACATTTTAACGAAAGACAGAATTTATGGAAAGATACAAAAATTACCGAAAAAATATAAATAAATTATCAATATTAAAGCTCATTGAAAACAAAAACGCTAAGTTAATCCCAAAATACAACCTTCCTTTATAATATCAAATTTAAAAGTCAAATGGATTGGTTTGAAAAGCTCTTAATAATTTTATTGAGCACAAATATACTCCTACCCAAAATTCCGTCATCCCTTGTTTTATGAAATGTCGAAGTTAAATGATTTGTTTAAAAAGATTCAATAAGTGAAACCTCTAAACAATAAAGTTTTTGACAATTTTTTTATGCTTTATGAAATATTCTTAATTTATCCCAAAATTCCGTACTTCTTTTTAATACCAAGTTTCCTATAGTGAAATGGTTTGGTTTCATTAAAAGCTCTTGAAAATTTACGCATTGAGAACAAATATATTAAATTATCCCTAAATTCCGTTACCCTATGTAAAATCGAATTAAAGAGTAAAATGGTTTGGCTTAAAGAGCTTTTCTAATTGAAAGCTTTTAAAACTAATAGTGCTTAGATTAGATAAGATTAGATAAGTTGATTAGTTTTAGATTAGATAAGTTGTTTACTTAGATAGTTACTAGATAGTTGTTTACTTAGATTAGATAAGTTGATTAGTTTTATTCGATCCCGTTGCTGCGGTTTGGTACCTGATGTCGGAAAACCATTTGTTTTGTTAGAAAAATAAAATCGATTGAATTGACACTAGGTAACCTGCCACCTATCAGAATTATGGTGAAAGTCTATTGTAAGACACAATTTTTGATCGCTGTCAAATCTTATTTAAAATTAAAGAATAAATGAATATTTTAATATTTTTAATAAAGAATATTTTATTTAAACTTGATAACAATTGCACTGAAGAATTAGCTGTCAAATTTTGTCTTATAAAACGTTTTCCAAAATATAATCAGAGATGGCACTGAAATCACTTTACCTAGTGTCAATTGCGAGAATCACGCATAACATTTGAAAAGACCTACAAATGATTTCCAATGAAACACTCGCCAGACCCTTCACTTTCTTAAAAGAATAATGCCTGTCATCTAAGAGAAACGTCTCTCAATATGTAAGATAACCACGTCTAGCCCTCTCTCTCTCTTCAATTGTATGTGAAAACTAAAATTTATATTTTTGACAAAAAGGGCATCATGAACATAGTCAAATATGCGGGATGAATTAAAACCCCACCATTGCCCCTTTTATATTTTGTCAATCAATTCACACAAAAATTTATGAAATAGATGGTTTTAACATATTTTCGTTTTGTTAGCAACACAATTGACATTTCCTTGATTTTTAATTGTCAAAATTCCCTCAAATAATAGTAAATTATTAGTGTTGCCTAAAGGATTCTGGTTTACGAGATATTTGTATGTCAATTTATACCTGAAGTAACACGACAATTGTCACGTCAAATGAAGTGCGACGACTGCGACTGAGGGAATAAAGGTGTTAACTCAAACTGCGTACCGAGTTATAATCTAAAAAAAAAATACAAACCGTGAATTTTTGTTTGTATTAGTGCTTTTTATTAGTATGATTAGTGAAAATGTTTTGAATTTCAAAGGCGTTTAAAGTGCTTAAAGTTTATGTATAAAAGAGTTTATTATTTATTTCAACCAATAAATTCAACCAAACTTTGTTGGACCATCTATTTATGGTGAGATAAATGTGTTTGCTTTTGTGCTCGAAAAGTACAAACAGTTTTAGAAAACTTTATTCAATTTGTTAAATAAGTTTACTATTAAAAATTATTGTTTATAATTAATTGGTAATTGCTATTTTATTAACACCTTAATAATTGTGTACATATGTGCTTATGTGTTAAAATCTTTATCACTATTTTCACCGTCAAAAATCATAAAGAGTATCGTTGTTTGATTTTGTTTGATTCTTATAATGCGCAATGTCTCAGTATCGCAGTAAATAAACCTAAAATATCTGTGGAGAGTCGGAAAACTGCAAAGAAAAAACAAATGATTACATAAATATTAAACTGAATTATGAATAAAAAAAACTAAAAATATTATGATTGTCATTAAGTTACCATATTTAAAAGCAGGATGTTAAGAAAATACTGAAGGTATTTTTATTAATAACTTTTATATTCTTTTACACTTAAAAGTTTAAATGTGTTTGCATTAATGATTTTTACTCAAATAAAAAAAAAACGTCGCCAGGTTTCACTTATTAAGATCGAGCGGGCTAACAAGCAGACAAATGTCATGTCCTATCGAATACAAAAAAAAGTATTTTTTTATCTGTACATACCAAAGAATTCGTAAGAAAACTTTTCGGAAGAAAAAGGAATTAAATTGGTAGACTCCAATCGTCAATAATGTGATTCTGGTAACAGTTTCAATTGTGATCGACTCTCATCAAGTGTCAAATTTAATTACTTTGAATTTCACGTGTTATCACCTTAATTCCCATAGTCGTGTCATTTCAAGTGACGTGACTATAATAGTCGTGTCACGTCACTTGAAAATTGACGTTCTTGAAGGCGAATTAACTGACACACTGCAACTTGAAATACATTAGGCAAATTAAAAATAAAATCGTTTTGTAAAAACAATATAATTAATATAAACCATTTAAAACAGTGTGCAAAATTACTGAAAAAAACGTTTTAACGTATATGTACTTACAAAAATCAAGTGACATCTATCGTACATATATAGCAACTGTAGACGTAACAAACTACTAACAGAATCGAAAAAGTGACATGATATGACTATACAGTCGTTGGTCAAAAATCTGCGCATCTATTAAAACCACTATTGAAAATTGTGTTTTAAAAATTCAATTTATTTTTAAAATTTTGTGAAAAAATCGTGATGCATCGGCAAGATGTCAATGTACATAAACAACGTCTTCTAGAATTGGTAAAATATTTGAGTTTATTGATAAATCATTTTGAGTAACATCGAACATTAGTGAGCTGGTTATGGTAAATCGTGAACAATAATTGTATATTGACCCCAATTATGATTATCGTGTCGATATCTTTTCGACGGCAAAAATTGGTATGAATGTCGATATCAAAGGACTTTTGTCGTTAAAACGCCATTTTTTTTTTGTCGATGAAATTTTAGTTCATGACAAGACATTCTGTGGGCCATATTTAATAAATAATCTAATATCACAATTTACACTAATTTTTAAGTAAAATAATTCAGGATAAAATAATTAAAAACAAATCACGTAATTTAACACAATTACACGATATTTATAATTAAATAACTAAAACCAATCAAATTTTGTCGATTTTTATTGTAATTAAAATGTAAATAAAAACGTAAACAATAATTTTTGTCACTTTGACAGACGTTTTCTAAAAATATAATTCACGATTGCTAAGATAAAAAAAAAATCACAAAAACTCGGTTAATTTTTATATTAATGTGGCAACACTTCTGAGTCGTTTCGACGTTGTTAGGCAATACCAAATTGGAAACGACACGACAAGGCAAAGTCGTGTCGTTTGTTAATCAACACGACAACCATAATAAGGGTGATTAATTCATTTTCTATCATCATTTTTTATTTCGATATCGAGTCGACCATTTCGATGAAAGCCTATTTTTACGCATATTAAAAAGGCAGCTTTTTTCGTTTAATGATAGAGCGACAATTTAATTTTAACAAACGATTCGTTATCGTGAAATTTCGTGATATGTATTTCAATTCGATTTTATCGAACGATTCTATATCTAGGCAAAATTTTGATAGACTATAAATTTTTTCGAGTGGAGCAGTGTCGATCAGTGAAATCGTAAGCGAAATTTAGTATTTTTTAGACGATATCTATAATGTTTTAACCCAAAAAAGTTTTAGTTCTCGTTATTTCAAAGAAAAAAAAATATTGTGAAAGTGGATTCGCAACTTGAATTAAAAGCAGTAGCTACTCATTTTTTTTATTTTAAAGTGCTACTAAATTTCATATTGCATATGCATGAGTAAAACGTTCCCGCTACGCCACTGTATAAAGCATTAAAATGCTGCGCACTGATTGGTTGAAACAGCTGCCACTATTTTAAGGTTATGTTTGAAGGTAATTTTGCCGTAAAGACAAAAAAAAATACCGTTTAGAAAATTAAACAGCCTGCCTTTAAAGGGCCTAGTTGACCCGACAAGTGAATCGAGAATTGCATATAAAAGAAAAATGGAAACAATTTTTATAAATCAAAGATTTTCTTAGGATTTGTTTTACAAAAAAATTTTTTTTTGAAACGCTAAATAAAATACTATATTAAGTATCAAGCCCCGTAAATTGCATTTTACTGGACGAAGGGGTATACATGATCACTATCAGGTTCAATTTCCATTTTATATAATAACTGAAAACATTCTATTGCACAATGAGAATGACTAAATTCTTTTGTATTTAACGTCATTTAAAACAAAAATTTAATTAATTCAAATTTGCAAAGCTTGCTTAATTCAGAAATTGGAGCGATATTTCAATTTTCGCCATGATTTTTTTAGTAAAATTTTGGATCAAAAAATTGTGGCGAAAGTGAATTCAAACACAATGATTGTAGAAAAAATTAATACGTCTGGGTAGAGAATCATAAAACTGATTTGTATAAAAATCATGATTTTCTGGAAGATACCTTGATTTAACGCAACTGTTTCCGATTGTTTTTATTTGTTTTTCCGCGAGCTGCAGTATGCCACCTAATAACCTCGTATAACCAGGCCGACTGAGGTCTGACCATCGAGTTAGAAGCCAGTAAGACTGACTAGCAAGCATATAAGAATACACTGGGATAAAAGGGCACGTACTCCATAATTTAACAAATCAGTCGGCAAATCTAGCGGATTTGTTTACCACAAATAAAATCCCATACTCGATCGTTTTAGCAATGCAACACATTTTTTTTACTCAGCACGCGAATACTCAAAACGTAAATAACTGAAAATTTTGTGATTTGTTTCCCCCAAGTTTTACATTTCAATGCGGAGTTGGGTCATTATGAAAATAACCCTCATACATAATTAAAATGAAGAACACCCAAAAGAAGAAATGATATTGCTAGGACTTATTTCATTATCAGATACATTCAAAAAAAACGAAAACACGTAAGACCCAAGTTTGTAATCTGGAAATGGAAGATTTAATTTTACAATATCATGAAAAGTTAGTATTTACTTTTAAAATAAGAACGGAATCTCTATTTTCCAGAATCAAATTTGCAATCCACCCCGTATATTCATCGATTCGATTATAGCAATGAATTAAGCCAACCAAAAGCAATGATAATAATTTTAAAAAAACACAAATTTTTGAAAAGTGTTGAAATTTCTGTAAATCGTCAAAGTAGGAAATGAAATAACTCCCAACAATAAATGTGTCGAAACATAATTAATAAAGAAATATTCCCCCAAGTTCAAAAAATGAAATAACTCCCAAAAACGTGGAATAACTAGCAATTTTTATTTTTATTACTTCGCCTGGAAAGTATGCATAATTTTTTGCGAGTAATTACATACACTAAAACGACGAACTTTTATCTGGAACTCCATTTGTCAGCCATTTCAAAGCAGATACCGAAAATAATTTCGTTAACCAATGCTTAAATGCTTATATTTTGGCGAACACCTTCTTTGAAAACGGTAAATAAAAACTGAATTTACCGGTAATAAAAGCGATTTATTTGGAAATCTATACTAAATGTAAATACAAATTATTAGAAATTCTCCAGATTTCCAAATCCTTTACGGATTCTCCTCATTCGATTTTAAAATAATTTTATTGCGTTATGATTGTCTCGGATTTCCCGGATTTTGTTTGACAATTTTTTCAAAATTTTCGAAATTATGCAATTTTGAGATGGAGCTGACAGCTGAGTTGTGTGGTATTTATTAGACGATTACTGAGGATTCGGGGTCTCTCGAGGCAGTCAGGTAATTCGAGATTATTCGGTTTAATTTAAGATTGTTCGACACTATTCGGGAACCTTACGGACTATTCGACTTTGCTTAATGTTACTAATTTTCATAAATAATTCGATAATTTCACGACTTGCTGATTTACTGATTTGTCGATATAAGTATCCTCTCTTGAAATTGAGTATAAGTTTCTGTAAGTTATATGCCAATGAGAAAGCCTCTCTCTGTCCAAACCATTCAACAAATTCTAATTCCGAAAGTAGAAAGAGAATAGAAACTCATTGGTGCTTCCAGATTTTAGTTCAATATTATGTACTGGCCTGAACAACTATATAAACTTATAAGCCCCTCTCGGCATTTCCCCCTGAGTAAGCAATCCAGACTTATCAAAGTGCACAATTTTGAATTGAAATGTTAGGCTAATGCGTGATTTGAATTCAACGAAATTTTAAAAATGGAGATTATTTTATTTTTTCTATAATTAGTTGTGTTTGATGTACATATTTAACCTTTTCTAGATAATTTCTTGAATTACTTGAATAAATTTTCCTAAGAAATTGAAAATTTTTAAAATACAGTGAAACTTCCCTAAAGTGGCCACTCATGGAAAAATATTATATGGAACATTACAATACAAAGACTGACAAAAAATTATCAATTTAGAGAGGTGATCCAAATAGAGAGGTGATTAGTTTTGGAAGTTTAACTGTATTCCACGAGGATAAAACCCCTCATATTTATGACCTAATCAATAGATCGAATGATTTTTTAATCTGTCAGTATTTTGTGTAAATGCCACTTTCCTTTTAGCGTTCATTACTTCATAGGGGTGCCTGACCATCACCCTGTACAAATGTATCATGTGTATATTTACTACTGCTACTAACAAGAAAAGCAAAAAAATAAATTTTGCATCCCATCCCTGTCGAGAATTGAACCCGGTACTTTCAAAACCAAATGCCATAGAATTAAACATTGTGCTGTTTGGTCGGATAGCGAAATATCATGAATAACCCCTCACGATTCCTGAATACGAGATGAATTCAAATATAAAAGATTTGTATTTGAATTGAATCAGATTCTCTCGTTTCTTATTTAAATCAAATACGAAACTTATATATTCGGATTCGTGTCGTATTTAGGAATAGCTCCCCTAGTTATTTTTTTTTAAAGAGCAATAACAGTCGGTTTACGTTCTAAAAGTTGCACATTAGGAAAATTAAAAGTGCGACATAGCACGTTTTATTGAACCTATTGCCATCTATGAATTACTGGTAAGAACTAGCGAACTATTTAGAGTTGAACCGGGTTCGTACTCTTAAAATTCGATCGAAAAAATTCACCATTGACTTTCTAATAAAATACGTAATTTCAGTCAAAAATTTAAATTGCTTAAAAATAAAGTCACCAAAGTGACAAAGTCAAGAACAGTGACCTAGAGGCATATAGCATTAATAATCCTAGTAAAAACCATTAGAACAATTCGCAAAATTTCTAAAGAACCTAATTGAAAAATTATGATTAAATACTCCACAAGGGATGAAAGAGCCTTAAATCAGCTTAATCTGGGCACTGGTATTAACCAGGGTGTCCCTCAACCTAGTCGAACAAGCAGCTCGTAGCAACCTTCCACAACATTCTCTGGAACCAAAAAATAATTGAAAACAGCCCGTTGTTTTGTTTATGTGTCCAAATCCTGGTACATTTTGTAGCACCAAGAAGTATACAAAATATTAAAAGTTGAGTATATTTCAACAGATACAGCCAGCTAACTTCATGGTGTAAAAAAATGGTTCTTTATTCACTTTGATGCATTAAATTTCTATGTGTTTTCTATGTGTGACCCTCAATCAAATATAATCTGAGAAAACGTCTAAATTTTTTAAAATTCACCTAGAGTGGGGGTGTCCAACTCAAATTATCCAACTATTTTTTAATAACATAAGCTGGAGAATGCAAAGATTATTTATGAGCCACAAAACTTAGCTGTTTGGAATGAGTCACATATTTTTTCTGCAGAAGTTTGGTCATTATGCCACAAGGCAAAAACACTTCTGCGGTGGCCCTCACACTTATTCCAAACTGCTAAATTTTGTGGTGCGATAAACGATATTTTTTGTGACTTATAAAATGACAATAAAATTCTGAGTATTAAAAATCGATTCTGATCAAATGACTTTTACAAAATGTATCTGACAAATTGAAGAAAATTGTGGTCTTTTGTTTCTTTAATTCAAATGTGTGTGAGTAAAAATTAATTTGAAAATAATTTCGTACAATACGAATTCTGAACTGCTTTAAACGTCAGAGCTCATTTCTTCAGAATGGGGCATGCTTATAGTAACAATATTCGCCGCTGTTTTTAAATGCAGCACCCTCGGTACAGGTTACAATGCCAAATGTCATTAGTGTTTTGTATCGAAACTGTATGGTGAATTTAATAACACAAAAGAATTTTTATATTTTAAAATGTTTATAAGTCGTTTATCGGCGCGTTCGAACTTTGTAGCCATAAAACTAAACGTCAAACATTATAGTAACCTTTACCACGACGCTAATGATATCTGATGTGCGGAAACAAAAACAAACTCTTTTTGTACGCCCCATCGAAAATTTTCTGTGACAATATTTTGTACTAATAAAAAATGTCATACAAAATTGTCATTTCATCAGATCTACTCCCAGCTAATGTTTTTTGTTCGAAGCTTCTTGCTCTATTTTTTGAAAATTTAGCTCAAATAACCGTTTCAATTGGTAAGGATTACTTAAGCAAAAAAGAGCAAATTTTTCAAAAGAACATGCCAGATAGGAGATTTTCAGATCAAATTTACTGCTATGAGAGCAATTTTTTTATTTGCGAGCAAAATTTTGTCCGCAGCGCGTTACACTTTACACGTAAATGTAAAACTTCCTTTAAAAAGTAAAAACTTCTCTACTAATACATACTACCAAATATAGATTCTTGAATCATTCATTTTCGATATAATGAACAAACATATATGTACCGTTTACAGCCCTCAAGTACATAACACTTAACAATAGTCGTATTTTATTTGCCAAATTACATCAACAATTGCATTATCAAACTCCTCAATAGGGAATTTGTTGAATTCCTCCAATATTGGTAGAATTGAAATCCAATTCCATTTTGAAGTGGTTGTATGTATATTCAAAACTACGATATCCATATTTCGTTTTTTTTTAGGTTAGCCGTGAAAAATATATCATTATTTTGACAGATTTTTTGAAACTCAAAAATAACAAAAAATATTTATTACATAGGCTAGACGTAAACAAACCCACATGCCAATATGTTATTGTCGAAAGAAAATTAGCTATTTTATTTGATCAAAATTTTACTTTTCTTACCAGACATCTCAGTCTAGAACCCAAAATGGACTCATTTTTCGTAAATTGTTTGTACAAAGCATAACGATTATGTTCCACAACATATTATTTTCAATCGAGCAACCGATGAGTTTTTTGTTTTTATAAATTTATTTTGGGCAAAAACAAAAATGTAGTTGTTATTTGTATTTGTAACCAATCTTAAAAAATATCACGGAAAATCATTTGTTGGTAGCACGTTACTAAGGAGACAGACTAATGACCAAGTAATCAGCAACAGATATTAAACGTTTTGGGCATTAAAATTAGAGAAGAAAGTCTACTTTTCCCGCTTTTTACAGAAAAACAAATTTTTGAATTATACAAATTAAGTTAATATGAAAATTTAACAAAAAATCATTTTTGCAATGAACTTATCTGTGAAACCTAACCATGCGTTTCACACACGACTATGGGCCTGTTTGATAATTCGCACGGTACGTACGGTGCAGTGCATACTGTTTTCTTTGTCTACTTTGATTTATTTTTCAATGATGAAATAAAGGAAAATTTGTATACGGCACCACACCGTGTGAATTCGCAAACAGGCCCTTTATTAAAGCATTCAGTGTAAAGCGAAGTATTTTTCAACATTACCTAAAAATGATGAATTTGAGACATGACTGTTTCATGTTTAAACAAGAACCTTGCTCTATCGTATATGTTTATGTATTACGAATTTAGAATAATTTCACGTGTAAAATAACCCAAAACAAAACATTTGAAAGAAAGCGAATATTAAAAGTCGACGCCGCCGTCGCCAACGTAATCTTCGGTAACTAAAAATTTTGAGGCGAAGCATCCGGTATGAAAAAATTACTTTAATGAAGTAGTGACCCCATTAACTAATAAGCTTCGAGTGAACTTACCATAATATTGTGCGGCCTTGCAGTCGTATCAATAACAAATTGTATAAAAGTATTTATCAACAACATAAAAAAAACGTTTAAAACATTTTCCCGTAGAAAATTGTAAAGATAGCAGGTGATTAATGAAAGGAAAGTAAAATAAATTCAAAATTTCACACATTAAAAATTGTGTAGGGTGTCGAACAAAAAAAACAAAAAATAAAAGAATAACTGCGATTTAATAATCAATAAGTAGGTGATTCGTAATCAAGAAGACCACCACAAATAACCAAAAAAATAAACATAAAAAAATCAACAACAAATTTTATCAATTAATATAGTAATAAATATATTCAGGTTATTTTTTGTGTGTGATCGTTAATTTTGTCTTGAGACGTCTAGCTTAAGTCTAATAAGATAACTTATATTTTTTTGTTTGTTTTTGTGCGTTCGTTTCTATTCTAATAAAAACTCTCAACTTGACGTCGTTTCTCATTTTGTGAATACATAATAATATTCTTGTATGTTTATTTTTACAAATCACAATAAAAAATAAAAAAAATTAATTGTTTAATATTTTTTTGCTTATTGCGTTAACAATAATAATTAGTACGTCATTCTTTAGATTATTTTGTACCACGGATTTCTGTATTACTGATTGTTTAAATTGATGTCGTTAAAATCATTCTTCAATCTTCACGCAGTTTAATTGTCACACTGTTTATATTAAGAATAAAAATAATTATAACGTTGCAATGTTTTTTTTTAATTTATTACATATTATTTTCATTTGTTTTTCTATTTTTTTTTTCTAGGAATTAAATAAGTCTATTTGCACATGTTTAAAAATTGACAAACAATATAAATGTATTTTTTTTTTTTTTATAAATACATAGTATGTATTGTAATAAATATCTAAATTACGTTTAAATACATAAATCTAGTTTTGATAAATAAAAATTAACTAACAATTAGTTAAATGTCAATTTTTCAAATTTTTTATTTTACTTTTTGTCACATTATTTATGTGACATCATTAGTGTCTGTACAACTCATTTTCGGAAGTATAAAAATAATAAATAAATAAAACAGCAAGCATTTTATTTTTAAATTGTATAAAAATTTCTTTTTTTTTATTTTGTGACATTTATTTATCCCATCGCGATCTCACGAGCATAATTGTTATAGGGGTGTGTGCAAAATAAATTTTATAAATATATATGTATATGTTTATGTGTTTGTGTGTGTATTATATACGAGTACACAAATATAAAATATAAGTATATCCACATTCCAACAGGAAGCCATATATACACCAGTTTTTTCATCTGGTACAATAAACTAACATGGAACTATACGATCGCGACGCTGCTGTGTCACCGAACCATTAAATGGATTACCACGTAGCTGCTTGCTATATATTTCAATTTTTTTTTTTTTCTGTTTTCTTCAAACAGAATAAAATAAGACAATTTATTTTATTATAATTGTACTATGCACTTGGTTAAAAATAATTTGTGTATGTATATAGTAACAAATAACTCTTTAATGTCACCGTTTTACAATTTTACAATTCACGAAATTTCTCTATAGAACGCTGACATTTTTTTTTTAATTTTGTATGATTTACTAGACGATAAAATTTTAAGATACCAAACTTTTATTTTATTTTCGTACGCGGTGTGATAAGATATATATTATTATAAACAAAATTGTCTTTAATATGTAACATACAATTGACTTTAAAGAGAAAATTAAATTGGTTTCTACGTCTTTTTAATTAAAAGAAACAACACATTTATATAAAACAGAGAAAATTAATGCTCATTTTTTTTTTATTGATACTCTATTTTATCAAACTTACGGGGTTAATTGATAAGTAAAAGATCGCGTATTTTTATTTTTAATTATAACGCAGTTTTTTTTTTTAGCGAGGGAAAGTAATTTATTATTTTATTTATTGATCAACTGCAATAAAATATAATATATATGCGTACAGAAGGCATCAATTTATTGGCAGTTTTAAAATATTTTAGTAAAATGTACATGAAATCGAATGGCGTCGCGGATTTATAAATAAAATAATTTTATATATATTCAAACGTATAAAATATGTATATCCAATGAAAATCTTGACAAATGAACTTAAATGACCCTGATTTTAAACTGTTAATAAAAATTTTCTGTGTCTACATCGGTCAAACCAAAATAACGTTTGTGCAAATATTGGGGTAATATAATTCCAGTAGTTGATTCCTGAATATAAAAATATCTCTGTAGTATTTCAGCCCTACCAAGCAAGAAAAAAGCAATTGATGACTGGTAAAGTTGAAAAAGCGCCTTAAGCAGACAATAGTGAACTACTAGACTTCTAATAACAAAAATATGCTGTATGAAGTTATATGGAAATAGTGTCTATTTAATTTTAATTGTTTTTTATTAAATGTGTGATAGTTGGAAAATCTAGTTAATCTATTACGTAGTTGAAAATGTTACTTTTGTATATTTGATTAATTTGGTATGTACCACTTTTTCATTTTAAATCCCATTAAATTTTGCTTAAATATTGCATAAATTTGATATTAAGCTACTTGAACTAAAAGCATAACTGATTTAAAAATATCAAATTTTACAAAGAGGTATTTATAGTGAATTTAACATGAAATTTCTGCAATTTTTAAGTACGGTTTTCGAGCATTTAAAACGTTAAAACTGTTCCAAATGAATCAAATATACAAAAATCACACTTTAAACTACATAATAGATTATTAACTAGATGTTTCAACCATCACACTTTTACTAAATAACAATTAAAATTAAATAGACACTATTTCCATATAACTTCATATAGCAAATTTTTGTTGTTAGAAGTCTAGTAGTTCACTATTGTCCGCTAGAGCACACCAAAGCAAAGCCTCCTTTATGTAAAAGCCGTAAAAATCAAACTAATTTTAAAAGAAGTTTATTTTATGTTACGAGTATTTTCAGAGCCTTCTAGAGTATAAACTATAGAGCCATAATCATTATGACGTATTTTTGGAAGTTCTTTTAGTGGTATAACTTTTCACTGATTTCCATAGAAATCCATAGTAAAAATGGTGTTTTTTAGTTTCAAGTTTTTCAACGAATAAAGCAAAAATATTATAAAACGTTAACATAAAAATTTTCTACATATCTTTAACAAGAATATACTAGAAGGCTATGTTGGTATTAAGTAAATATTAATAGCAGAAATATTAAAATGAAATTATTTCTAAAATATATTTTTCGAACTTTCATTTTGAAAAATACATCAAAGTTGGCTCTGACGAATTAAAATAATACTTGCTAAATTTATCTTTAGTTTTACTAGTGTACGTCAGATGTCTAAGATTTATACAAAAAAATACGAAAAAAAATTATTTAATCACAAAATTATCACACGTTTTTAATATTTTGTGCATTTCTTTTGCTTTTCCTACAATTTTTGAACTTGAAATTTCCCCAGGTGGCAATTTTTGGTAGCACGATTTTACAAATTTTTTACTGCCATCTATGTATTGTATATTGACTTAATGCACACGATTTGTAGTAAGCTTCTCTTTTTAATTTGACCAGAATGCTGTTGTTATGAACATTTTTCTATATTTTGGTTTAGATAAATCAATTATTACAAGAAAATGAAAACGATTTACTTAAACGATGTTCATATAAGTTAAAATTCAAACATTTATGAAAATATTTCAGAAATTATAGTAGAGAATTTGTAACGTTTTCATTTACAAATTTGCCTTAGGAAAAAAAGTGTTACCCCATATAAGTTTTATGTGTTTTACTATGAAAATTTTGGTTTTTTCCTCGTTTCTAATTCCCTTATAAAAGCTTCGTTTATTACATTATGGCTTGTATGATATAATCAAGATTGCTTTGGTATTTTTCATTAATAAAATTTGAATCAAATGTGTTCAATTGTACATGGGTTCTTGAGGGAAATTGTAAAAAATATCCCCTACATTTTACGATTTCCCATAAGAACCCATGTAAAATTGAACATTTTTGATAAAAATTTTATTAATTGAAAAATATTCGTAACATAAAATATTTTTAAGTTTTAAGAAAATAGTAATTTGATTAATATACAATAATTAAAATAAAATTGTACAAATTGAAATTTTTCTTTGTGTGGTTTGTGAAAAAATCAGCATAAACTTATAAAAACGAAATCAATGATTTAAGATCTTGTTTTGTAAAATAAATTCATAATTTAGAAGAAATGTTTCGTTGTAGATGGGGCATTTACTATTTATTGCCATTTTTTTAAACAAAAATAAAGATTTTCATTTAAATTACCTTTAATTTTATTGTACACAAAGTATCCTCAAACTTTGTACGGTTTTAATGTTTAATTAAAATCTACCTTAAATAAAATTTTACGAAACTACTTGTTTTGAGCCGTAATACAACTAGTGAACAAATTAAACCCGCGCTGAAATTTCACCAAATGCGTAGCACGAGTTGAATTCAGTTCTGTCGAAGTGAGTTCGTTCGGAGTATTTGTACTACTTTGTGCACGGTTGGGCGAGTAAATTACACTAAGTAATTTACACGGTTCCTTACACATAAAAAACGTGTAATTTACATAAAACCATTTTATACATTATGTATAAGAAAACGTAAAAAACTTTACCGTAAATTAAATAAACTGATTATATTTAATTATTTTTATTGAATAAAATTGTGAAAACTTCGTACGAAATACATACAAAAAATTATTTTCTAAGAAAATGCTATATCGAATTCTGATATGAGATATCGAATTCTGACATCGTAATTTCAAACTCGGATATGATTTATATAATCACTTATCGAACATATTTTGTCATAAAAATACAAATTCTGGAATACATATCGAATTCAGACACGATATACCGAATTTTGATATCAATAACTCAAATTCTGATGTCACAAAATTAATTTCTGCCACGCCTTATCGAATTCTAATATGTTTTATCGAATACCGGCACGATATTGCGAATTTTGACATACATAATAAAGCTCTTATTTGAATTATTGAATTCTGACAACATAAAGTCAAACGCTGAAGAAATTTATCGAATTTTGATATGAGATATGGAATTCTTTGATATATAATCTCAATACTTCAGAATTCGATATATCATCCCAAAATTCCAGATGTTATGTCAGAATATGACATGATATATCCAACTCGAATACGAAATCTCAAATTTTGAGATTATGTATCGCATTCTGAAGTCATGAGATGATATATCAAATTCTGATGAGATCTTTCGAATTCTAACAAAACATATGGAAAAAGTTAAAATATCGACGTGACATATAAAATTTGACTTTGATATCGAATTCTAAAACCAAAAATTGAAATTCTGATATTATGTGTACCGAATGAAATTTGTGATTTGTACATGAAGAATTAAAACTAAACGGCAATATATAATCATTATTTTTCTGTACTTGTTCTATTGCACATATTGTACAGTTTTTAAATAATCGTATTCATTCAAACTTTTTGTTCATTTTACGGCGAACATTCACCTTTTCATAATCCCATTTATTATGTATGGATGTGATCTTAAGCCGCATTGGCAAACTGTTTGCCAAACCATATGTTTTTTTGCCAAATTTTTCAACAGCTATGGTAGTAATTGCTCCGTCCAGTTCTTTACCTTTCTTTTTGATGTAATATTGGGGACCTGGAAGTGTCGAGAAATCCATTTTGACGTAGGTCTCGTCGTTCATTACGAAACAAGAATCTTTTCTTTCGTTCAACCATTTGTTGTGTTTCTTTGCTCGATCGATCCCTCTATTAAATAGTTCAACACTTCTTTTGGGGATTTTTGACTTCTTGTATGTCCGTAGATTATTTCTGGTTTTAGCTCGTTCCACAATCGATTTGGTTGTTTTGGTTTTTCTGGCCAAATCTCGCACAGACATCGAAGGATGTTTCGAAATGACTCTTACAATTTTCTGATCCAACATTTTATTTGGAGCACCTGATTTTTCTCCGGATCCAGGCTTGCGTGATACAGAAAGATTGATTTGATATTTTTTTTTACATTTGTTACCGTATTACTGGTAACACCGGCCAATTTATCAATTTTTTTATTGGTATACTCGGGATGATCATTGCACAATCTAATTATTAAATCACATTTTTCTCCTTATGAAGCGTCCATTTCGAAACAAATAAAACAAATGCCCAATTTGACGTTTATTCGTTTTTTTAAATTGTTTTTCTACAAAATAACGGTACCATTTTTTTTCTTTTGCGTAGTAACCTATGAGATAATATAAATTTGGGAATCACAAATTTCATTCGGTACACATAATATAACCTATCGAATTGTGAGATAACATATCGAATTTTGAGATGATTTACGGAATTCTGAAGGCTTCATACAGATTTATCAAATTGTGACAACCTTTCAAATTCTGGAATGACATAACGAATTCTGTCATAATTTATCTAATTTTGACATAATACCTTATACAGACACAAAATTGATCGCGATATTCATTTATTTTTTTATTTTATTTTTTTTTTTTTTTTTATAAATAAAATATCCCGATTGTCAAAAATCGCGTACTGAAAACGAAATAATCCTGTTTTTTGTAAAAATGACAGACAGGCAAAAATCCTTTAATAATCAATAATTCGCGATTATTCGTTTTGTGTATGCCCACGGTATAAGATACCGTCGCGTCGTTTAGAAAGCAATAACTCTAATTTTGACAGGACAAATCGAATTCTGGCTTGATATATCGAATTCTAAAATTATTTATTGAGTTTCCCTTGGTATGTCAAATTACGACATGATATACCGAACTACCTGCATACTACATCAGAACATTACATATCGAATTCTGATATGATTTACCAAGTTTTGACATGATATATTAAACTCTGACATCATAAATTCAAATCCCGACTTAACGTATTGAATAATGCCATGATTGACACATTTAATACATAAATTCCGACAGCAAAAATGTAAATTCTGACATGATGTATCAAATTCAGACGTGATACCTGTATCCATTCTGGCATCATATATTCAAATTCTGACACGACAAATCGAATTCTGGCTTACTATCATGATATATCGAATTTTGACATATGATATTTAATTTATGGCATGACGTATCAAATTCTTACATGAAGTAACGAATGGTACAATTTATCAGATTCTGACAATATCTCGAATATGTGACGTGTCGATTTCTGACATGATATATCGAATTCTGGCATAGTACATAGAATTCTGACATCATATTAAAATTAAAATTCTGATATTGCATATCCAATTCTGGCATAAAGTATAGAGTTCTTTGTGATAACTCGAATTCTGGCATCAAAAATTCAAATCCTGTTATGAACTATCTATTTTTGGCATCAAAAATTCAAATTTTGACGTGACATATTGAATTTTGACATAATATTTCGATTTTTTTAAATTTATTTTATTCTGGTACGGTCTATCGACATGATGTACCGAATTCTAACATCAAAAACTCAAATTCGGATATGACATATCATATTCAGACATAATATATCGAGTTCTGACATCATAAATACAAATTCTGATATTGCAAATTTACTTAACTCTTACAACATTTATCGGATTCTGACACGATAATTCGAATTCTGGCATCAATAATTCAACTTCTGCCATGACTGGGATTGTAGCATAATATCTCAAATATGTGATATGGCGAATACTGGCATGATATATCGAATTCTGACATCATAAATGTAAATACTGATATTGTATATCTAATTGTGACATGAGATATCGAATTTTGACACCAAAGATTATAATCCTGGCATGGCATAATATTTCGAATTTTGATATGATATGTCGATTTCTGACATAATTTATTGAATTATATAGTAGCTTGGATACATATCTCATTGGGTTGATACAACTGGCAGTTAATTTCTGTTGGTTTTGTGGCTGCAGCCGTGGATGGATATATCAACTGATTTTTTACATTAAACGTTCAGCCAAGCCATCCAAGAGAAAGAACTCTATTGATTTGGACGTTACTCCTTTTAGGGTGATCGGTTATACGAAGGTTTTTGTTGACCAACCTCTCTAAAAATGATAGAAAATAAAAGATGTATTGATGACACGTTCCAAAATAACATAAGGAACAAAACTGGGTATTTTGATGAAAATGGTATAAAATTAATTAAGGTGAAGTTTTGGCATATAGCCAATTAGGGTATAGTTACCTTGGTTAATTTTTACCCGATTTGGAGACATCCAACGTGTGCGAGAGAATTTAGGATGGAACTTGGATAATTCTTAACCAATTTGGAAGAAATCCAACATATCCGATGGCAATGCGATTCTCGTATGAATTTAGATGAAGTTCTGGAATATGGCCAATTAGGATAAAACTTGGATATTTTTTAACTGATTGTGATAAACTTTGATGATAATTATATGAAGTTTTGATTTCTGAACTATGTAAGTTCTGATCATTTTGGATGAAATTTGGCTGTTTCTTTACTGATTTTCATGAAAAAAATGTAGGTGTGGCCAACACACGACTTTCTTTTACGAACAGCGAATTTTAAGAAACTATTATAATACAAATTTCTTGCAAACTTAATTAAGATTGTTTTTATTTTTTCATGTTTTCTGTAAATTGTATATTTTTGAAATATGTATTTGCAAAATAAATTTTCTGTTTCGCGGAATCTGGGAGCTGTAACCCCAAATATTATGTAAGGCATTAATGAAGATATATCTGTTTTGAGGTCCCCTGAGTCCGAAAAAGTAGGTTTCGAAATGATGTCTCTCTGTCAGTCTGTCCGTTTGTCCGTCCGTCCATCAGTCTGTGTCTTCTCTATAGCCCAGATGGCTTAAACAATCGAACAAATACTTTAGATTTAAGCTTTACTTATGTAAAAGTAAGTAATAAAAAATAATAAATTTGTAAGAAGTTTGCGTAATTGGTTTCTCAAAATTCCCTGTTCGTAGAAGAAATGTGTTGGCCACACATCAATTTTATTTTTTTAAAAAAAATTTTAATTTTTTTTTTAATTTTTAATTTTTTTTTTTTATTTTTTTTTACTTTTATTTTTTGGAAACATTTTGTTTTAGTAGTTTTTTGTAAACCTTATACTTTGTGAGATATTTGCAAAACAAATTTTCTGACCCAACGGAGTGGCCACTTCCGGTTGCCCGATTTGGACTAAAATTCATTGGGGCCTTCCAATTTATCAAAAAAGCTTAAGTATGAAGTTTCAGTTCGATTGGTTAAGCCATCTGAGCTGCAGAGCGGACACAGACGGACAGACTGACAGACAGACATCATTTCGAAACCCACTTTTTCGGACTCAGGGGACCTCAAAACAGATAAATCTTCAATAATCTCAAGGTCGAAAATTTTTATGATTACTATACTTTATTTTACTTCGTAAAAGAAAGTAATAACGCATATACGATGGAAATTGGATTGATTAATAAATAAACAAACAAATTAAAATGTTTTAATTGGTATCAAAATTATTTTATTAGCATACTATTGATGTGGTTATACACCAGAGAACAAAATTGATTATGGAGTTCAGGGGCCCTATTCTCGAATTCCACATCCATTTTCCACATGTGGACATCTGTCAAAATTCATCAATGTATGTATATTACACATGCAACCAAATATCCTATATGGGAAATTTTTTTCACCTGCTTATACCCATTCGGAAATATTCCCTTAGTACCAAAAAAATGTCATTATTCCAGATATTTTTATGAATTTTGACAGATGTCCACATGTGGAAAATGGATGTGGAATTCGAGAATAGGGCCCCAGGACTGAGCCTTTACCGTCTTTTTTAAAATGCTGTTGACATCTTCAGAGAACAATTAGCATTACTCTCGGAAATAGAGCAACTCGTCTATATCTATCTCTGTGATAATGATTATTCGATTAGTGAAGAGTGAATAATAAATATTAAAGAGGGAGTTTTAGAATTCTGCATTTTTCACATTTAAATTTGATCTAAAATTTGAGCACTTTTTACAAAATGATTTGTTATCAATCAGTAATAAAAAAGAAAATTATCTTGCGTATCTTAGGTATATCATGGCTCTATTTTGATATCGTAAAATGTCTTGTTTGAAGATTTGTCGAAAAGGTCGCTAGATGGCGATCGTTAGTTTTAACGAATAGTAGAATTTTTGTATTGCATTTTGATATTATGTATGTAAAACATGAATTTTAAATGTAGAAAACTAAAAACTATCTGTAATAACTTTAAAACGTAATTTACACTAAGTTAAAATTATAATTTTTATTAGCTTTCTACAATATCTTAAATTTTCAGTTAATTACTTATTATTATTTGCTATTTTTAAAATGTAAATTTGTTTACATATAATTTACATTTTAATGTAATTTACGTAGATTTTTACATTTTTTACTTGTAAAATGAAACAAATGTTTTTTTACGCGAATATACCCAACTGTGGCCTACTGTTTACTCCCGTACTCCCCTATTTGATTTTGAACTTCGCCTGTTTAATAACTATAATTATAATACTTTTACACAATATTTTATTGTAGCTTATCGGCTTTTGCTTGCAATAATTATAATATTCTGGGAGAGAGCTGGCTTTTTCATAAAACATTTTTTAAAAGCTAATTTATAATGGTTTTTGTGATTCTCCGGCAAAACCCATAAAACGGGTTTCTTGCTTTCACAAAACATTATTTTTCACAATTTCACGATTTGTTTGCTAAAACTTATCAAAACATTAAGGCACTCTATATATGGGGCACCAGATTAATTCAAACATGACAGAAACTACCTGTTTTAACAAAAATCATTTATCTGCTTTGGCTAAATATTTAGATTATGTCTTATATTGTCCTGGTTTTTAGATAATATTTATTCAAATCACTAAATTTACTAGCGGCAATGCAAAATTCAGGAGGGACCAGAATAAAAAATTGCAACAAAATTTAATTCGCACTCCATCCCAAATGACTGGCCCAAAAAATTCTTCAGGACATGATTTAATAAGTTTAAGGTTAGGAACTATTTATATAGAATCGGCTTAACATCTCCGAAATAAAATTTCAGTAAAATAAATACATCGATAAATGTGTGTGTTCTATTCGGTGCTGGAGGCGAAGAAAATTGCCTGAGTTGGCTGTGTATGGAAAACCAAAATTGGCAAATGTAATTTTTGATTTATGGTATCGATCATAATAACATTAATACAACTAATGTGCCAAAATATTTCTTTCCGCTAGGCGATGTGTCTAAATTAGCTCAGTATAGGTACACAAATAAATTTGGCGAATATCATTTTTGATTTAAAGGGTTCAACCCAAAAATACCCTGAATTTGAGTCATGGTTTAATTAAGAAATCCGACCCGGAACTAATAAATTTTGTATTATAATCTATCTAACCATTAAAAATATCGCTTTCGTTTTCGCTGATCGGTAACTCTTCTCTACGAGAAAAACTTAAAAATCTAAAGACGATGATCTAAAAATATCTGTGATTTCGGAGAAAGTTTTAAAAACTATTTAGCTCCAGCACCAGCAGAACTTAATAGCATTGCCAGAATGCGGTTTAATAAAATCGATTTAGCTGGATCAGGTACTCTATGAAACAAAACGCAATTAGCAAATTTTACGGTTGACACACTACGGCTAAACTCGAAAAATTCATTAAATCCAATTTATTAAATCGCAGTGTGTCAATGGTATAACGCTTTACTAGTAAAATAGACAAAGAGGTCAACCCAATAAATAAAATAGTTTTAAATTTTAGTGTAATTTGTTGGATCGTGATTTTTTTTTTAAAACAAAACACCAATAATTGTTTAAGCCTAAGGTAAGGTTTAACTATTGTATTTCGTATGTACTTCCTTCCGACTAGAAATACTCCCTTGAAAATTTGAAACGTATACTCCGTTTAAAATTTTCAAAGCGACAGCACTGGTTGAATAATCTGACTCGGTTTTTACGAGTAAAAAATTATCGATCGTTAATTGGAGCACGTGTTGTATTTAGTGGGGGAATACAATATGCGGTCATGCATTTATCCCTGTAATTTATTTGTTATGCATTTGATAAAGTTTTATTACACGCCTTTTTCATTTAGTTATGAATCAAGTATTCATTGATAATAAAAGGAAATTAAAATACAATTAAGTATAGTATAATATCTTAATTAAACATACATAATTAAATTATGGCATTGTATAATAAGAAAAAAAAAATGTGCAATTTTGATAAACGACTTGTGGATAAAAATATGTTGAGCCGTTTCCTTGGTCTATTTTCTAATATTACTAATCCCAATTAGACAATTTTGGTACCATGATGAACATCCTGAAACCTGTCAGTTAGAATTTGGGGTCAGAAATAAACGTTCGCTTGTAGCATTTTTGGGCCGTTCCTCTTTCAGTTTTTTAAAAAATTGAACTGGGCAAATATCAGCATTTTCTGAATTTGGAATCAAACATTTGCTGTCACAGAATTGTTTACTACTTCCTTACAGCTCTAGTTTTTCAAAAAATGAGATTATATTTAATCCTTCCTGTCGAATTGCCAAAATTATTAAATTCTTGTTTAAAATAAGCAACTTCATTGCCTCTCTAAGCTAATTCTTTGGCAAACATATTAAACAATTTTTTTTGCAAACCATCGGGTGTGTTTTCATCACAAAACTTTTGCATTTTTAAACTTTCTGCTAAAGTAACTGCTATTGTATTTTCCTTTATTTTCCAGGAACGCTTTAAAGCTCTTTCCGTCTTGAATCTCTAGCTTTTTCGCTGAACTTAAGATCGCTAAATGGGTCGAATTTCTTCGTATTTTCGTTTCAACAATTTCAGAACTTGGCAGCACAAAAATCTTCAAATTGACGTCATTGAGAAAACTTGTTTACTTTTGTGTTCTTCGGTACGGCGTTTAATATTGATTTTTCAATTTGAATGGCATTTATTTGGCCCCAACAGATATTTACTCGTCCATTTTTAATTTAAAATGTTAATGCGTTTTAATTATGTAAAATTTTGATATTTTTTCTTGCGCTGACATAAGACTATACTTTTAATTTTTTTTTGTTTACTGCGATAATTGCTTAGCATTTTCTGGTTGCTATGTTAGGTAACAGTAAAAAATTTCAATTATTTGTAGCATTGTAAATTTTACACTGTTGATTTTAATTATTACCATTATTAGAATAAAACATTTCATATTGTATTGGTTTGCATATTTGTATGGCATTTTTCATACCCACCCGCCACAACTGTTGGCAACATGTTGACTAAAATAAATATGATGTTTCCTGAATGTTTTCGATTGATCGTGAATATGTGGTGAATATGTCTTTTTTCCATCAGTCATTTTTCAAAGCCGGAACGTGTTGCGGGACCTGAAAGCGCCCATTGATCAGTTTTTGTTTTACATGAGAAGTATTTAGGCTGTTTCCACACTTATTTGTGGAACCTAACTTATTCAAATAAGTATCCTGGCGAGGTGACTTATTTTCTATCTATTTCTTACAAAACAAATCTAAATTGGTTGTGAATTTGTATATGAAAATTTATAGGTAGCGTGATATATACAGAATGAAAATTTGCTTTTGAATAAAGTGTACACAAACACAATGTATTCCTTGAAATTTTTAATATTTAATTCAAATATTTTAGGTCATCTAAATTCATTAGACACATTATGATTTTCAGAGTAATCACTAAATATACCTAAGTGAAAGCGAATTGGTTTATTATATTGCGAATAGCCATATGTTTTATTCAAAAAATTAGACAACAAACAATTTTTTGTTACCGCTGTTAAAATAAGTACGTGAAATCAATTCATTAACTTATTCAATGTAATTTCGTATGGAATAAGTTTGGTTCCCACAAAATAACTATCAAATTAAGTATCGTTTGGAAAGCATCTTAAGTAATAAATAAATTAGGCCCTTTCCGTAAAGAATACTTATTTTGTGGAACCTAACGTATTACATAAGAAATTATGTACATTAAATAAGTTAGGTTCCACAAAATAAGTATCGGTTTCGGAACGGCCATAAATGGTGCTTAAAACTCAAAAACTAGGTGGTCATGATTAAAGAAACATTATAGAAATATTCTAGGGTTTTAAGTGCTTGATTTCTTGTGACGTAAAAACTTAAAGCTTAGTGATGGATCCTAGGATAGGAACAGTATGTTTGATTTGCACATAACCGGTGTTGAGAAGATAACATTTTGGGCTCATAAGACGTCGATTCTGGAGTATCTCGGTTGGGGATGGCACCAGGCCTCTATCGTCGCTGAATATCTAGAATACATTCTCATTCAGTAAAACTACAATTATTGTAACCGAAGCTACAAAATGTATCACAGTTAGCCTGATTTATAGCATTTGTACATAATACCAAGCAGATTATTATGTGTTTATTAATGGGTGGTCCATCTAGCGTTTGCAATTTCAACTACCGGTTAATATACGTCATTCGTGTTATGATAGAAAAACGTCAATACGTCATTCGTGTTATGACAGAAAATTAGTTTAATCTTTGGCATTTACGAAATAGGTTGCTTTACGCTTGAACAAAATTGGGAAATATTTAAAACTTACTTTCAAAGTGGTGAGTCTTCTACCCAAACTGTAAGAAATGTATACGTGGAAAATTCAGTAAAAATGAAATGCCTACAAGGCAATTTATGAATCAATTTGTGAAGCGATTGAATAAGTGTTACTTACGCTGACCATCCAGAGACTATCCAAGAATTGAAAAATCAAATCGAAGTTGCCATTGTTCAGATAGGAGCCCATACAATCGAAAATGTTCTGAAAAATTTGATTGACAGAAAGGGGCCGTGGAAGTCATTTGAATGAAATTGTGTTCCATACTTAATGGCAACGTATACTCTTTCTAATTAAACAAACCGCTTTGAAAAATATTCATTCGTCTTTGAATTTAGAGTCAAATTAAATTGCAAACGTTAGATGGACCACACGATATTATAGTAAAAATTCCTTTAGACCTTTAAACTTTTTAAGTGATTGTTAAAAATAAAATAAAAATTATTTCAGGTACTTCCTTCAAGGACGTATCTGATCTTTTACTAACCGGACCGACCGGACGGACCGATCTTCATTCAAAAATCAGTAAGCTCTTTTCTGCAATTTGTAATGCAATTATTTATGAGTTCACTATTCCATATAGTATTCATTGAATGTGTACGCAAGAATTACTTAACTTAATGAAATTGTATGAAAGACACATTTAACTTAAGTTAAATTATTATTTGTCAAGACATTTAACTATATCATCTGATCTTAAATTTGATGACAATCTTGATGAATTTATTGATAAAACACAGAAAATAAATAATTTCTCTTACTCCCTGTGCTGACATAATGAATTAATTGATGAAATCATCAATTCTCGGTTAATATAGTGAGAATACAAAACCAACAAAAATTATGTCTGTATTATTGTGATCAAAACCAACACAAACGTACAAGCCACCTCCAGTAATAGAAAATTTATGAATTCATCGATTAATTCATCATGAAAGTATTACTTACTTAATAAATGACGATATACGAGATTGTGACGTCAATCCACTCTTTATAATCTTCTCTTATAAATGGGCGTACTGATGAACGGTATTTGAATTTCATTAGGAATTACCCTAATACAGAATCGATGAACTCATTATTGAATTTACAAAAAAAACATGATTTCATAAGAAAATTGGTATCGCGAAGCTGGTGAATTCATTAATGTATTGTGACGATTTCAACAATCATACAATAAGTTCACCGATAGCTCAGACGGTTGTCGCGTGGAGCAGGCAGAAAGGTCGATGGTTCGATGCTCGTCATGTATGGCCAATATTTTAATTGCGGTTGTTTATTATGGACATCGAAACATGTTTATACGTGCACCCATGGTGCACCCACCAACGTACAAATTCATAATGATCGAGTAAAAACAAGCACGTCCGAGATACAGCGTACAAAGGAAGGCGTGGTTTAGTGATTGAAGAATGAAATGAATAACAACACAACTACATACACACCGCCCGTCGATAATGATGAATGATGATGGTTATGACACGCCATAAACGATATTTCCAGATGATTATGGGTCATAAATAGAATAACCAAGAATGAAAACGATTTATGACATGCAATAAAGGATATTTCGGAGCAGTATCAAACTGGTATATAAAAGCGACCGATGGCAAGTAGAGCGCAGTTCTTGGTTTACTTTAAATCGTTAAATAAGGAGATAAATCTATTGTCATAGCCCCCACCAGCTGCAAGCGGACAGATTTAAATAGTAAAGTCAAACCAAATATCAAAGTGTATAAAAGTAGAGTGAAATAAAGTTAAGTCTAGTGACATAAAAAGTACACAGTGCTTTAATTGCAAAATCCTGACGAACTCAGAAAGCCCAGTTCGTTACAATTGGTGTCAGAAGTTGGATTTTGCAATCCGGAAAACCCAGGTGTGAAAAATGGATGTCAATAAGATGAACATCGCTGAATTGAAAGAGACTCTCGCTGAAAGGGGGGGCCCAGTTTCTGGAACGAGATCAGAATTACGGTTCGAATCGAAACATTGATGCAGGTGGAAGAAACACGCAGGGAGGAAAAGATGCCAGCGTCTGAAGTTCAAAAACCTGAAAAATTATCTGGAGTTAGCCCAGAATGAAATAGCCAATGAAATCGAATCTGCAAAAATAGTGTCAATGAAATTGTCTTCATAGTATTCAATCTATAAGTCGGATATTTGAAATTTTTTGTGGTTTTTGCTCTTTTATAGTTTGAGGCTTGTTTGTCTAAACATTCGTGTTGGTTTTCATACTACGTATGAAAGTTAAGTTCCGGCTCAGTGATGGAAAACTTGGATGGAATCTTTTTATAATTTAAACAAAGTGGATGTGCCTACTTTTGTGAAAATTAAATACCTATTATTTTTTTAAAAAGAATAATAATAAAAGTTTATCAAAAATGAAGTGCTTAATTGAAAACTGTCTTAATACAAGTGGCAAAAAATTACCTTTTTATAAATAACGAAATTAAGATTGTGATATAGTAATTTGATAAAAAAGTGCACTTTTAATTTAACATGATTACATATTGACTAAACACTAAATGTTGTTGTCATTCTTACGATTTGTTTACATTATTTTTACATTTTTAAAAGCGTGAAACCCAATACGTACATCTTTCCTATATCCTACTAATTTATTGTTTATATTTTTCATTTTCACATGTTTCATTCTCTTCGTTGAAGAGCTTTTGCTTCCATATTTTATTATTATTTATTAATATTTAATACATAATTCCCTTTATTTTTTCTAATATTATTGTCATCTGCAGAATAATAATGGGACTGTCTACATAAATTGAGTAGCGTAGCCTGAAATATGGTTTGTGCAGCTATAAGGGATTCCGTATACTATGCGATTCATTAGTATTTGTGACGTTTGCGACTAGCAACAAATAAACGAAGTTCATGTTTAGTTGATATATTAAACATAAGATCATGTTTTTAAAATGTTTAATTTTCACCAAGTAGGCGCTTAAAATACGATACGTTTTGTATACTTAAATATGTTTGAAAATAAATCAAAACAATTGTTTTTCGTCTCATGACCATTGCATTTTATTGACGATCGGAGCATGACGGATTCCACGTAGCGGAACATTTTTCAACTGAATCGGATACAAATTTTTTCGTGTTAATTGTGTGTTTTTTACATTGTTTTAAATTTTGTTCTTATAATTTAGCTTGGTTTTCGTAAATAAACTGGTAGCTCTTGTATACATAGACGTTAATTCGATTTTTATCAAAAAAAAATTTAAATTTATGAATCCACCAGGGTCCCTATTCCTGAATACGATACGAATCTGTGTACGAAACGAAAATCCAATTCGATCCGTAACTGCTTTGGTATTCCCGACTTTAAAAGTCGATTCGAAAAAGTGATGGTTGGCATGTTGTAAAATTTTCGACTCCAAAGTGATACGTCAATACGGCAACCATTTTTCAAAGACGAATTAACAACAACAATGTTAATTTGACATTTAGCTGTTATGCAAAGCGTTAAATAAATATTAATTCTTAAAGATTTTATTAAAAAAAAAAACAATTTATGATGGATATTATTGTAATATATTTGGAAGAATCGCTCGTATATCACTTTAAATAAACTTAGTGATACTAAAGTATCTATAAGTGTATTGCTTTGGTAAATTTACAAAAAAATACAACAACAATTGCATTAAATAAATCCAAAAAAGATTCAGCTAAATCCAATTATTTTTTGAATTTACTTAAATCAAATCCGATTTTTAGTTTCAATACCTACCACTAGAATTTGCTTCATATCATTCACATCAAACAAAAATTAAATTCAAAAATAAATCTTTGCTGGTTGCTTTCTGAAATTTTAAATCCAAACTTAAATCTAATCCTTTTTTACCAAAGCAATACACTAATTATCGCGATTCGAAAATTTTACAACATACAAATTTTCGACTTTCTGTTCGAATTTCGAAAATTCGAAATTACAACATCTCACCCCTGAATACGAACGTATTAAGTATATTTTAATTTTTGTAGTGTAGGCAAAGGGAAATTTTGTTTTACAGTGTAAAACTGAAAATAAACGTAAATATGTCACACTTTTGACATTAATTTAGTTTTTGATTGGATTTGTGAATAAAACCGAATCCGCGCCATGTTTGATAAATATTATTTTATATCAAACTAAAATAATTATATTAAATAAAAGAAAAGAAAAATCTGTACATGGCAATATTAGAATTTGGTAAAATTTTAGTTTTATTTATTTAGTTTTTTTTTGATTGAGACGTTGAGAATCCGTTTCAATTCAATTTTTAAAAATATACAAAAATTGTAAAATATAAATTTCAGGTGCGCATCTTGTAATTTTTGCTTGTATATTTTGGTGTCGTTAACTAATATGTCATCGAACCAAAATTAGTTCATAAACGTACAAAAACTGCTCGAATTCGTATTGCGAAATAAAGGAAATTTGGTCACGAATCATAAGAATTACACGTATTCGTATTCAAAAATACCAATGACACGAATTTATAGCAATTTTTGTTCGTATTCGTATTCAGGAATAAGGGCCCAGTTCAATTTATACTTTTTACCGCGAGAGGTGTTTTCCCTACTTTTACTATCGTCAATACTAAATTAATTTTGTGATAGTATCTGCATATAACTGAAACAGTCGAAATTTCTTTTTTATTTTGGAGAATATTGTAAACTGATTTGTGCGTGTTACTACCCACAGTAAATGATTTTCAGATGAAATTTTTGAATATGGCTAACCAGTATGAAACTTGGCTATTTCTGCACCGCGTTTGATGAAATTCAACAGATACGATGAAAATGGGATTCTTAAATGATTATTAAAGAAAGTTTTTGAGTATGGCCAATTAGCTTGAAACTTGGCTATTTCTTAACCAAATATGTATGACGAAACTCGAGTCCAACGGAAATGGGATTCTTAAATGATTTTAGATGAAGTTATAGTTATAGTTTTAAATATGGAAAATTAGCCTGTAATTTGGCTTTTTTAAACATTATGATGAAATTGGATAGGCGACTTAAATGGAATTTTTAAATGGTTTTTGCATACATTTTTGGAATATGGCCAATTAGCCGGTAACTTGGCTATTTCTTAATCGATTATGGTGAAATTCGACGGGCACGACAGAAATGGGATTTTTAAATGTTTTTTTTTTTGAAAATAATTCTTCTTTATTATTTCTTTTTTAAGTACAATGTAATCTAAGTAAGACTAATAAGCAATTTTATTCTAACTTAAATTGCTACATATTACTGAAATTTAAGGGTTTATCCATCGATTTACTCCTTAGATTTGATATTTATTTTATTATTTGATCGTGCTTTAGTTGTGGTATCTTAGCACTTTATTTTGGAATCGTTGGATAATATCCATGTTGCTCTGCTTAGTACATCCCCACAGCTGTATACCATAAGTCCAAACAGGCCTCAACATTTGCTTATAAAGCAGAAGCTTATTAGGGATTGATAGACGAGAGTTTCTTCCCAGTAACCAATACATTTTATTGTATACTATATTGTATTTTACTCGTCTCTTTTCTTTTTTACATGAGCTTTCCAGCGAAGCTTAGCGTCTAATCTCGTACCGAGATATTTGGCAGTGTTTGCATGTGGTATTTCTTGATTATTTAAATGTACTGGTTTGTGTACTAATCTCTTGTTCGTAAAGTCGACATATACAGATTTAGTTTCATTTAATTCTATGCACCATTTCTTTGTCCAGTTGCATACTTGCTCTATGGCGGTTTGTAATATCTCTGTTCTATCTGAGTTGTTGTCACCTACTACCATGATAGCTGTGTCATCGGTAAAAGTGGCTATATCGTGTTGTTTTGTGGGATTGGAACATCTCGGGTGTATAGTAAATACAGAAGTGGCCCAAGTACATTTTCTTGTGAAACTACTGCTCTTATTTCCTTAAGCTCAGAATATTCATATTCTTGCTTAAGCCTGAAATATTTGTCTGTTATATATGATTCCAGTATTATGCTGTACTGTTTAGGTAACATTAATTTGAATTTATAGATTAAATCTTCGTGCCAACCTTGTCATACTTTGCTTCTTCAAAATGTTGGATATTTTTTTATGATGACTGCACTTCCTCTTCTGGCCCAATTATCTGGATAGTGTGATATACGCAATAGCTTTTAAATGTTATGTAGGATTGCTTAGTAAAATGTGTTTCCGAAATAAAACACACATATATATTCTCAATGTCGAGGACTGCTTGTAGTTCTTGCTGATGCCGAATTTGGGTTTAGCTCCCAATGCCCTATCTTCCAATTTTTGTAGCCTTTAATCCAATTTTGTTAATTTCATAAGAATATCTTGTAATGTTTGCTGATGTCTACATTTATCGATTTTTGCTGTGGTTTATTGATTACGCCTCTGTTGCTTCGGCATATGTAACACCTTCAGTTTTTTAGTTGGCTGCCAAATGGTTACCCATTGTCTTGTAAATGGTTTTTACATACATTTTTATGAATATGGCCAATTAGCCTGTAACTTGGCTATTTCTTGAATGATTTTGTTCAAATTCGGTGATGCTGATAATGGTGAAGGTGATGTTGAATTAATAAAAGTATTTTTGCTGGAAAAGGAAAATTTATTTTCTGGAAAATAGAGATTTAATATTAAAATTAGAATGGAAATATCCGTTTTCTAGAATATTTCAACAAGGAATATTTTCTGTTCACAATTATCATTACCTGCACGCACTTTTCAGTGTTTTGTCATTGTTATCAACAATCAACATCATCATTATCATGTGTATTTGGGGCAAAAACAATTTTCATATCAATTAATCAGTGGAAACGTTGATTCTGGTGGTGGTATATTTAAATGATGGGACCGTGATCGGTTAAATTGTAAACCTACATCCACATTTGATCCTTCATCCATTTCCAATAATTACATTTTGTTATGATGTTTGATATTGATTTTTAATGATAATCCCACTTACGATGCATTTATGTTTAACAAAAATATTTTGGTGGCGGTCGTATTAAACGAAGAAATCAATTCGTTTGCCTCATAAACATGCACTTTAATTATTTATTAATTATTTTTTTTTAACAAAGTATATTTTTTACAAATATAAATTAATAAAGTACGTAATATTTACACGCAAATGTCAAAAAAATTGTTTAATTTTAAAAAATCGGATGTTTCTTATCTCTAAGAAACAATTCACCTACTAAGACTGCGTACCAATAGTCAGGTAAATTGTTCTTTTACCTACTTTTTAACAGTGTACAGGGTAAATTGAAATACCGTACTAAAAAGTTGGGTAAAATAGGAGAAACAAATAAATTACGTTGTTGTTAACTTTTTGACGTTTCAGTAATTTTTGTTAAAATTTCCGTGTTTTTCATTATAAATAATATACGTACTCAAAGATAATAAAATAAATTTTATTTTTATTTTACGAAATAAGAATATTAAAAATATTTGATGTTTCCTTTTGCACCTAGCAGCCAGCGATTTTAACCCTCCGAGCCATAATTTGTGACCATCAAACCATTTTTACTTCTAGAGAATTGGTACGCCAATTGAGGTAAATATGTACTAAAATTGAAATTTACTGTACTAAATGATTTACCCGACTATAGATCATGTTTAGCACTTGTACTAAGCATCAACTTCGCCATCATTTACGCTAGGTGCGCTAGTGTAAATTACCTCATTTGTTATGGAAAAGATAATTCACACTAGCGACAATTGCGGTACTAAAATGAACAAATATCACGATCTATAGATCGTGATATTTGTTCATTTTAGTACCGCAATTGTCGCTAGTGTGAATTATCTTTTCCATAACAAATGAGATAATTTACACTAGCGCACCTAGCGTAAATGAACACGAAGTTGATATTTAGTACAAGTGCTAAACATGATCCTTTGGTACACAGCCTAAGACTTCGAATTTCATTTAGTAAAGATACGAACCAAAATAAGTGTATTTCAATTGTTAACCCAATACTCGAACCATAATAAGTTATTTTCTGTCATCTACCATGTGTCATATGTATTCCAAACCGAATTTTATGTGCGTTCTCTTATGAAAACCACACTCCTTCTATGGAAAAAACATCGCCAAAGAAAAGTGTCTCAAAAGTTCGGTGTAGGTATGAATCCCAACTAGAAAGAGACAAAATCAAACTATGGAAAAGCAGAGGAATTTTATCGGAAACAAATTTTTTTCCATACTAATTTTAAGCACCTCTCCGCTATGAAATTTGAAAAATTCTATAGAAGATTAATCGCCTGATTTATCGTAGTTTGCATTGTATGAACGACGCTAATAATTTGTCGATGATTTTTTTTACCATCAGTTTTATCATTCCTTTTTGGTGACTGAATCAGAGACTAAAATATTTTTTTGTTATTTTTTTAACGTTATCAATGATTGTAAATATAAACAAACTACTGAAACGTCAGATTAAAACATGTTACATTAACACAAAAAGATGCTGTAAAACAGAGCATTCAAAATTGTTTTAAAGCATTCATACATTTTACAAAAAATATTCATACATAACAAAAAAAATAATAAACATCAAAGAAAAATTATTGTCATACTAAAAACTGCTATAAAACTGCAATAAAAGAGAGGATAGATTTTTGTTTAATAACGTTCGTACAATCGACGAAAAATAAAATCCTCGAGTAATGGTTAATCATTACTCTAGATTTTTTTTTCCGTTTAGCGGTGTTCATACAATCGGCCCTAATGTTGAGCAACTATTACGAAAATAGATAAACCAGTTCATCTTTTTCAGATTTTTCCATTCTTTTTCACCAAAAAAGTTTTCTGTTGCAGTAAATAGAATTGGATAATACTTTTTAAGTATTCGTTCTCATTTCAATACAAGGGAATCATACAAAACTGCATTTTTTGTCATACATCTTTTGTCTTTTAGAAAAGAACAAAAGATTATGTAAATCAGCTCTAAGGTTTTTTACCCACGACTCAATCCAAAATGTAGTTTACCCTTAATTCCGCATTTTAAAAAATGGCGTTTTCAAATGGTTACTGCTACTAAACGTGTTCCGAAAGAATAGGAAAATTCAACTTCCCAGCTGTTGTAGTTTTCGAATATAGAGAAAGGTCCAGACTTGGCTGCTGTGGAGCCCCCCTAATTTCCTACCCCGAGCATATTGTGACCTGTCTCTACCGCTTTGGGCTGTATACTCGACAATATCTACAGAGTACATAACCAAATTCATGTTCCTATAGCTCTCATATTTTCGAGTGGGAAAATTGATCTAAGAAAGTTGAACCAGACGCAATTTTAGGAAATTTAACAATTTCAACAACAAAATTTTACGATATTGTTGTTTTTGAAAAATGTAAAATTTATTTTTATAATTACTGCGAAACCTAAATCATATTTTAAAATTAAACGAATTTCAAGAAATTGAACAATTTTAATTTATTTGAAGTTATTATTTCCGAAAATTGTAAACAAAATAATTCTGAGCTGATAAGCCTATACGATTATGAAAAAAAAAAACAATCATCTCTTAAGGCCGTCTAGACTGATTGTATCATAATTTTTCTTTATACATATGTACACATACAGAAAGTACTGTGTACAACACATTCACACAGTTCTCTTCCTGTGTATGTTAATTTAATTTTACCAATTTTATTTCAAGTTAGCGTTAAAATTAATCATAGGCATATCAGCTTGAAACTGGATTAATTGGCTTACAATTTTCGGAAATATTAACTTCATATAAATTAAAAATAACGGTTCCATGAATTTTATTTTGAAACGTCAAAACTTATTGTACACGTAAATAATACTGCAGCAAGTATACTTCTTCGCGTTACAAATAACATAAAATACATTAAAATGATCTTGGAACATATTTATTGAATATGCACGAATATTAATTCAAATTAAAGTGTAAAAGGTGAAATTGGAAAATTTCAAGAAATTTACAAATTTTAAAAATGTTGAGTAATTTACAAAATTTAAAAAACATTAAGCATTTTCAGGTGCTTAAGCATTTTATTAATTTAAATATCTCAAGAAATAGGTAATTCAATTTAAATAAGTTAAAATACAAATTTATAAAATTTCCGTTTTTTGTACATATTGCAAAGTTGTAAAAATTTCAGCAAATTTAAAAATTCTGATTTATAGGATTTACAAAATACCAAATAATTTCAAAAGTTTCATAAATTCGAGATTTTAGGAATATTGCGCCCTCAGTGAAAAACATGATTATTTTATTTAATGCATTTTCGTAATGATCATGCATTTCTGTAATGATTTCTTCAAGAATACAGACAAAATTCATCAATTTTTAACGATTAGTTTAACCTAATCTCCGTCATGCTTACTACAAAAAAATAATTGACAAATTAATTGAGATTATACTATCGAATTTGGCTATCAATTATATGGAAGGGTTTTAATGGATAACACGAACCATACATGTATATGCGTAAGGTATGATCTTTACATTCGCTAAAGGTGCTTTGAAACTTTCCTACGGCTCATGATAATTCATTTTATATTATCCTACAAAAAAAAACATAAAAAACTTGTTTGGGATGATTTTACGTGCTTAACCTCTGTATGCAGCTCGAGCTAGAATACGCGGTCTCCTCAAGTTTGTGTAGAGATAAATTTTGACATTTGTTTTGTTTGTTTTTGGATGTAGTATCTTGTCTAAAAAAAATCAGTACCTGTCCAAATATTCTTTATCGTATTTCTGGCCGCTTTCAAAAACTATAAAAATAATTTTACGATGAACCTACTTCAAGGATACTGTCATAAATTTTCAAATGTATCTTCAAATTCCGTTTTTTTTTAGAAACTAGGTAAGCTCAGTATGCAGCTTGAGCTAAGAGAAATTGTCCATACAAATTTGATGTAAAATTTAGCTAGCTAAATAAAATATTTTTTTTTTTTTAGTTGAGCGGTATGCACCTTTCAGTGAAAAATTTGAAAAAATATCAGTTGTTTCATTCAAATCTAGATTGCGCCACCATAAATTCTCCAAATATTTTAGCCACAATTTATCTCACAAGGACAATAATTTGAAGATAAATTTTGACGGTTTTGAATTTTGGTTCATTTTATAATCGAAGTAGCAGCAGAAGCATTAAATATCTCTTTAAAACGTCCCATGTTTCACCTGTCTTGTAAATAAGTTTACTCTATAAACAGGCGTTCTTCTTTGTTGTACACCGTATTTTATTAATTGAACAGCAACGGCTGCAACACCAATCAAAATTATTTACTCTTCGCCACTGGAATCCATTATTTTGTATACTTTTTATAAACTGTTTAGCAATTTTGAACAATTCTTTAGAAGTATCAAGAAGTAATAAACTAAAAGAAACTTCAATCAAAAACAAACGAATAAAAGTCAAACAAAATCAACAAAATTTATCTCTACACAAATTTTTAGCTTAAGCTCAGTATGCAGCTCGAGCTAAGATAAATTTTAACGCGGTCTCCATAAGTCTCCGTTTAATTACAGATAAATCGTCAAGCTAAAAATTTGTGTAGAGATAAATTTTGTTGATTTTGTTTGACTTTTATTCGTTTGTTTTTGAATGAAGTTCCTGTCCAAATAATCCTCTAAATACTCGACTTCGTAATGTTGGTCGGCCATTTTACCTTCTGTCTTCTTTATTGGCGATTTTCATCAAATGTAGTTAGCGTTGGTTTCTATGTAAATAAAGGGGACGAGTATTGTCAAATTCAACTGTTTGACAGTTCTGATCACCCTCGTTCTATGGTTAAATTTTGTTCATATTGTTTTCACCAGATGTCAGCTACTTTGTTGGCAATCGCGAATATAAAAATAAATTAATTTTACTTCGTGGCTACTTCGATTATAAAATGAATCAATATTCAAAACCGTCAAAATTTATCTTCAAATTATTGTCCTTGTGAGATAAATTGCGGCTAAAACGTTTGGAGAATTTATAGTGGCGTAATCTAGATTTGAATGAAACAACTAATATTTTTTCAAATTTTTCACGCAAAGGTGCATACCGCTCAGCGGAATTGTTAGCTAAAAAAAAATATTTTATTTAGCTAGCTAAATTTTACATCAAATTTGTATGGAAAATTTCTCTTAGCGCGAGCTGCATACTGAGCTTTATAACGATTTAAGGCTACCTAGTATTCAGATCAAAACGAAACGAAATTTTAACGCGGTCTCCGGTCTCCAAAAATCTATTTATTTTCGTGCGAAATAGAAATTAAATTTTTTTTGGAGATTTTTTTTTTGACATAATTTTAGTTTTTTTTATGAAGCTGTTCAAGTGTTCATCAAGTGTTTTTTTGTGTTCTCGAGTTTTTTAATGTGATAAAAAGTATTTTTATACTTTTAATCACATTAAAAAAACTCGAGAACACAAAAAAACACTTGATGACAAACTTTATAAAATAAATTCTCGATAAAAAAACACAAATGTCAAAATTTCACGTGAAAATAATGGATTGCTGCATTAATTTCGTTTGAAAATATTTGGAGACTTTAAGCGCGCCATATCTGATGCATTGAAATAACCTTGTTTGTTCGCTGTGGAACTGAGTACTATTCAAACGAAATAGAAACGAAATTTTTCGTTTCTGATTTCACTTTGGTAAAATCGTATAAAGATTTCGCGCAAAATCGATCTGAGTACTTGTGGAGATGGCGCTAAAATGTGTGTTAGCTCGAGCTGAAAGTAACTTATACCGCAAACACATTTGAAATTAAACGTCGCAATACCTTCTAGCAGTAACTCATTTTTATTTAAATTTTCCGGAGAAATTGAGCAAAATATTGGAAAATTAAAAATAATTTTTCAAACTTGAGAGAATTATCGAGTTATTTTCATTCATAACTCAAAATTGATAAAAATGCAGTTAACTAGTTTCTAAAAAAACACAATTGTCTTTTTGAGATAAATTGCGGCTAAAATGTTTGGAGATTTTACAGTGGCGCAATCTAGATTTTAATGAAACAACTGATATTTTTTCCAAATTTTTCATGTGAAGATGCGAAAAAGCAGCAAGTAGCGTTCCGCGAAATCGTAAGCTAAAAAAAAATTGATTTGATTTAGCTAGCTGAATTTTATGTCAAATTTGTTTGGAAAATGTTTCTTAACTTGAGCTGTATACTGTGCTTAAAGCGCATTATTTTATAGGTAAAAGGAGAAAAAAGTTTTTAGTACAGAAAAAATTAAAATTCTATTTTCTTAGCCAATTGAAACATATTTTGAAATTTTTTAATTTAAAAATCGTTTGAAGTCATCAAGTTTAACCTAAAAATGCTGGTAATAAAGCTGTTTTTTCTTTCGTTTTCCAGAGAATTTATAACGCTTAACTTCACTTACAGTGCTTCACATTGAAAATGATGCAGTCATATAAAAAATATTAAGAAGGTCACCTTTGGTTTTTATTGTTAACCACTTTTAAACTAAAAACTAAACTACAGTTATGTTTTTGCTCAAGTCCAAATTACTAAACAAATTCAATTTTTACTCAACATTTTATTCAATTACATACTGCTTAAAATCCAAATACTTCGATACTTAATCAAATTTTTGCTCAAAATGTCGATACAAATTTAACAAACCTTTTAACCAAAACTAGAGTTTTAAGTTGTACTCTAACCCAGCATTGTTAATAACACTCAAAATTTTCTTAAATGCTTTTGCAACTAAAGCTGAAGTTGTACTCCAAATTTCTAATCAAGCACATTTAAACAAATCTATGGGTCTGGGTTGGAATTTTTACTTAATTTGTAAACAAAATATCACAAAATTTCTTGTTTAATTTCAACAATAATTTTGTGTTAATTCAGTTTGGAAGTCAAACAAATTATGTTTAGAATTTAATCTCAGTTACATAAAGTATAAAACGTATTTTCCCAAATGCAATATAAAGAATTTCGTTCTCTTAATCAATTTCCTCACTGTCAAAAGCAGTTGACCAATTTAGAGTAGATTTATGTTCAAAATCCCTTTAGCATTTTGTTTAATTTCGAAAACAGCTTAGAACTAAATTTCTGACTAAAAATCTTAATTTTTTTCGAATTCATTTTGATTTTAAACTAAGTTACTAGTGGTATTCACTCACATGTTAAAAGGGAAATTGCAACAATCAATTAGTTGAATACCTAATTCAAATTTCACTCAAAAGTTCCGATACAAATTTCTAAACGTTTTGATCGGAAAATATTTCTTAGCTTGAGCTGTATACTGTGCTTAGAGCGCGTTATTTTATAGGTAAAGCCTAGTACGCTGTTCAAGTGAAAAGACATTTTCACTAGTCTCCAAAAATAGGAAGATAAATCTTATGTGAAAATTTAGTTTGACGAGTTTTGTAAATATTTTAGTGTGGAGAACTTCAAGTTGTCTCTGACAACATATTTTACACAAAATGCACTACGATATTATCGTCAAAACGCAAAAACAAATGAAATTGTCAAAATTTATCTTCACATTTATCGTCCGGGAAGATAAAAATGAAGTGAAAAAATGTGTAGAGATAGAATAGTGACATCTGTATTCTAATACGAAAACTCCCACTTCGCTAGCTAAACTGCGTACCGCAAAGTGATATTCAGCGGTGAAATTTTCATTCTCGTTTTCGCTTGTGCCAATTTTATATGAAAAATTTCATTTCACTTCAGCAGCGTACCGGCCTTAAAAGGAGAAAAAAGTTTTTAGTACAGAAAAAATTAAAATTCTATTTTAGATCAAAGCTCGTATTGCAACCAAGTTCTTGCATAATTGCAATTAAAATTATGTTTAAATCTGGAATACCAAACTTTCACTCAAATTTTTGCTCAAAACCAAGTATAATGTCCTAATCAGTTTCTAATCCAACTTTCCAAATCAATCGGAAGTAACACTCTACAAAAATTTGTACTACATTGGATTCCTTGCTAAATGTAGTTTAATCCAGAAACATTTTCTTTTCTTAATTTCAATTTTAAATTTCACTCAAAATGTTGTTGGCGTTGTGATTCGAATTGTAACAAAATCTGCTTTTCTAATAGATCACGGGATCGTCAAATAATGTGGATAGTAAACTATTGAGATACATATTTTAATTTAACGTTTACTTTGTTCTTATTTTGTGTTGGCCTAAATTTAAAATTTGGCTTATAAAATACTTTTACTTTATCAAACTTTAAGCTATGAAAGTCGAATTCGTTATTCTTGAAGAAAAATTAAAAATATTTGGAATAAACTATAAAATATGTGGTAAAACGTAAAATAAGTAAGTATGCAAAAATATTTAAAAATATATGGTAACATATACGGCTCATGCAATTTTATTTGTTCTAAAACGAATAAATATCCAACAAATTTTTGGTTTGGATTTCCCAAACAAAATATTTTTTGATCTAAGAATCCTAAGCTACTTTGATTTATTCCTATATATAGAATCAACCATGCACTTGTAGTATTAGCGAATTTTAAATTTAAAAATGAAACGCCTTAAAAACTTTAAACAATTTCAATTTTAGTATATTTATCGCATACATGCGGGTTCTATATTCAAACATTTAATTATTCTGGTATATTCCAGATTGATTAATAATTTACGAAGAGGAGAAAGAATTTAATTGTTTAATTTGTATTAAGGGCTTGCGAATTTCAGGAATACTTCAAATTTAAAATATGGTAATAATTTTAAAAATATTTGATTTTGAAGAATTGACGATTGTAAAAGTAAAGAAAGCGCCTCTCGAGGACAATAGTTAAAATGATGCACCTGATAAAATGACATTTGTCACAAATGCGACGATAGAAAATTTAGCAATGCGGTAATTAAAAATTGTTTTTATAGTCCAAAATTGGAATTATTTACAACAATTTCGAACGTCAAATTATCAGGTAGCTCAGTTTAAAAATATTCCACTAGTTGGAATCCGTGATGCTCCAATCGTCAATAGGCTAAGGGTAATTTTAAACTGTACAAAATGTAATTTACATAATGAGAATAGGTCATACACTAAAAAAAAAATGTATTTCGCTTAACAAAAGGCATATATGAAACATAAACAAAAACAAATTGTACCTGCAGTATAACTAAAGAAGATTTACAATCATGATCTTGAAATTTTGCATCACGTTTCCACACACTTCAGTAGTTAGTGGATCTTCATCTTATATAATTATTATATTCATTGTTATAAACAACAGTTTATTTCCTTCTAATTTACTTTAGACTCCAATATTTGATGAAATAGTTATAAAACAAATTTTATTTTATTATCACGTTTCAATTCATCAAAAACAGTTAAAACAAAAATCTAAACTCCTGAAAATCCCAACGATCCAACTAGTCTGAGCATCATTTTAAGTTGGATTTATTGTGAATGTTTATCACATAAATCTGATTTGAACTACATATTTCATCTAAAAATTTTCTTTGTAGTTCAATGAATTACGTATTGTGATTATTTTTTGTTATTTTTAAATTTGAAACATCCGGTTCTCGAATTACATAAAACGAAAATTTTCTAATAAGGTAGATTACGACTACTTATTGTTTGTGGCATTTTGATTAGTATAATAATTTAGTATTTTTGTTCATTTCTAGAATGTCAATTTGGAAAATCGATCAAAGAGTTAGGATCAACATGGTTTGCTGACCTGGGACCACCATTCGGTATCATGTACTGTATAAAATGTGAATGTGTACCGGTAAGTGTTTTTAATTATAATTTAGTGGTATTATTTGTATTTCAAGAGAGGACCACGTAGAGATTATAATAAAATAATTATGCGGGTCAATGCTCTGAACTGCAATTATAAATTAGTGTTATATAAGCTTAAACGCGATAATAGTTCTAAATTGGACTTAAATCGCCATTAATTTTTACTAAAATAAACATTTGTTTGTGATATTTTCGGCTAACACCTACATTGACTCTCCTAAATTGTTGATTAGTCCATAAGAACGGCATTTCTTAAGTTAACGACTTTTGTAAGGTCGATTAACCTCACTGAATATTGTTACTATTTCTTTAAAGGAGATTACGTATCAAAATGTTTAAAGTTGTTCTTGCTAATGGTCCCTTAAAATAACACCTGGGTGGTATAATATATATAATTCATAAATGGCGTTGCTATGAACCCGGGGCTAGTTTCTAATGAAGTGATAAATATGACATAATTTGTGACTTTGTACACTAAAATTTTAATTCCGAGAAATTAGTCGATTTTTGGACAGAAAATGCCGTGGATGGTAAAACTTGTTATAGCTAGATAATGGTACTGCGATATTTATCGGATAACCATATTCTTCTCACCCTTACCACACGAAATTTTAACATCCAATAACATCAGTCGTTTTTTTAATATTTATTAAAGAAAAATTAGAGTAATTGACAAACCACTAAAATAAGTATATTAATTTATTCTGTAGCTGTCAAAAATTACCACAGGAAATGTCTTATGATAATAAGAGTGTGTTTAAATAAATGTCAAAAATTTGTACTAACAAATATTTATCACATATGTTTCGGACCCAGTCTAAATAAACATTTTTATTAGTACTCAAAATTATCACCGACGTCAATATATCGACTAAAAAAAAAAAATGTTTAAATTTTATAACGCACTCTTAACAAATTTTCAAAACGATAAAAATAAGAAATTACTTTCTACACAATTTTTTTACGATTAAATTACCAAAAAAAAAATAATTCTAATTTTATCGACTACGTAAATAAAATAAAACCATACACTGATTCTTGTCACTTTGACAGATTTTTTTTTTTCCAAATATAATTAACAATTGCTGCAAAAAATACAAAAATTCGCAAGACATGGTTTTATATTTACGTTTGTGTGGCGGCAATACGCGTATGAGTCATTTCGACTTGTCCTTGGGTCGGGCTAACACCGCAAGCAGACAAAACAGACACCAAACCGACACAGTCTTTTGAGATAAACATATTCAATCTTCTTATTTCGTAACGCAAAACAAAACACAAATAAAACTAAAACAAATCAGCGAATGCGACCTTTATTTTCATCGTCCTTATCCTCCTTCCTGGGCACTCCTTATTTGTATGAAAACAAAAGAACTCTATTGCAGTTTAGAATAAATGTAAATTGACGTTATCTGACAGAAAGTAAGGTCTGACACGATACGTGTAGGAACTGAAAGGAACGGATAGTATAAATCAACCTTTAAGGCGGCCGCATGTATGCAGATAATATCCGGATAAATATTTATCCGCAATTTCAACCAACCAAAATCACTGAAAATGAAAAAGAATTTCCCCTCCAAAGTTAAAAAAATTGTATCTTTGAGCAATTTTATCCGCAAGCATCCAACTTGGGAGGGGAAATTCTTTTTAATTTCTGTGATTTTGGTTGGTTGAAATTGCGGATAAATATTTATCCGGATATTATCTGCATACATGCGGCCGCCTTTAATGTTTGGTTTTGTTTGAAAGCAAAATTTGCAAAGAAACGAAAAAAGGCGGAGAGAAAAAGGAAGAAAGAGCGATGAATGTAATAATGTGGTCTTCGAAAAGTTATATTTTTATTGTTTTCATTTTACATTTTAAAAGTAAAGGTAAGAAAGATTATTTAATAATTCTGAGAGATCTCAACCGATACTGACGTTTGAGTGTCGATAAGATTAAATTAGTGTGCAAAAAGTATAATCCGAGATAAGAGGAACTCACTAATTTGAAAAGTAGAGCTAAAAATTTGCAAACTTTTCAAAATTTCTCGAAATTTAATCGTTTAGTAAATGGAAGAATGGAGGGGAGCACAACTGAAGACTAGCCTTCCCCAAAAGGTTCAAGCAAAACTACCTTGTGGATTTTAATATTCGATACTTACTATAATTATGTAGGTTTGTTTATCTGTTTTTTTTTGTGTGTGGGTTTGTGTGTCTGTAAATGATATTTCTGTGTTGTCTGCTTTCTGTGCTCCCGTCATTAAAGGCAAATGACGTCAATTATTATCAAAATGCAGAGATGTGATGAGTAACCAAATTTTATTTTCGTGCTTAAGTTTTAAAATAATTAAGTTATAGTTTCTGCACCTAATTTTGACCATTTACTGATTTCGCTTATTCCAAGCCACATATTTTTGTACCATACATGTTTTATGGTCAACCATTTTCTTTCAGCCATTCGATGATTTCCTCATAGGGCGGTTTTGGAGAAAACAGTGTTAGCCCGGATCTATTCTGTTTGATTCCAAAAATTCAGTGTCTAAAATTATGTGCGCTGCTAGTACCACTGCGCTGATTTTCTGTTTCCTCGAAATAGCCTGAAGTTCCCTTCTTTTCGATTTTTTCATACTTGTCGCAGCATGAAACACTAGATCTTAAAATGGATCGATGGTTTGAACTAAATTGCGTATAGATTAATGCGTAAGGTGTTTCAAATTGAAAGGGAAAAATCGGTCTTCAAAAAACTAAGCTCCAAATCCAAGTAATGTTTTCTCAGTTCGGCTTTCCGACAAAGCATCACAGATCAAAATGGAAAAATTATACAGAGTTGTTGAAACTTTCAAATGCAATAAAAAAGCTCTTAATAATTGTTTCTCTTCATTTTCGAATATGGTAAATTGGTAAACAGCAAAAACCGACAACATATGTTTTGTTACACCGTATAACTCCGTTTTCTTATCAAATAACGTTTTTACACATTTCAATAAAAGTTTTATTGTTAGTCGTAATTAATAATCGGCGCAATATCATCATGCCGCATATTTACTCTAATTCTCAATATTCAGATATGGTGTACGTTTACGGTTTCCTAACGGAAACGGTTCCGCTACTCGGAATAAGTATATGCTTGGTGTTTAGCTTAATATTTGGCCGTTTAAGGGAAACTGGATCAGTCGACAACCCCTAGAAATTATGTTGGTATTTTATCGTTGTTCGAAGGAAGGATACGAATTAGCAATTCAAAAAACAAGAGAGACGTTTTTTGATTGGTTGGTGAATAAGATCGAAGCTCAGAGCAACTTTACAGGAAATATTTTATGGACGGATGAAATTATTGATCAACGTAATAGCCATATACCTATAACCATATGAAAATCATCGAGTTAATCAGAGCATTTCCAATAAATTTTCAAAAAAATATTAATCAAACTACCCAAAAAGTGTTTCAAATTTTTACATTTAGCGGTTGAACATTCGAAATGAAGGTGATTCTACTGTTGTCAATAATTTAATAATATTTTACAAAACTCTTTACTTATCTCGAACCGATTGCTTCTCATTGTTTTCAAAGTCGTCCGAAGTAAATTGAGATCTATTGCACTTACCCATTTGCAACCGCAGAACTCTATTTCCGCTACCATACATTCACATTTTTCCAGATTTGCTCTCATATTGTAACTATTTAGACGTGACACTTCAAATATTGTGGCTTTCAAAATTTGTTTGATTTCTTTGTGCTACTTCACTGGACTAGATGCAACACCATACATTAACCTTGTGGGTTGAAAATAGAGGCCTCTACGTGTGCTTATAGTCAATATTTTATTTCTCGATCGTTCGGATGCAATTCCATTTGAAGGCAGGCCACCAACCAATTGCGAACAGTTCCTATATCGTAGATGATACGATTGGGGATTTACTGTGATTTTGAAGTCTCCATATATAGCCGAATTTATTTCCTTGATTTTTACTGATCATTATTTCTTCATATAAGATCGTCGGCACTATAGGGCCCGCAAACCATATTCCTGTGGAATCTGAAACTGTGTAACCATTATCGTCCTATCAATGGTCCACGCTTTGATTTGAACACATGTTTGACGTCCGACAGTCGGAATCCACTCGTACGCTTAAGCTACCAAGCAATTTGATTTCTGTTCCACAACAACTAATTAAATATTTATTATATCGGAGAGATCAGAGCGATTATCGAAAAGATTTTTTTTCCAGATTTAATTACACTGGAAACAATAAAAAGAAAGTCAAAGGAAACAGAACTGTGTAACCATTTGAATTGCATTCGTTTATCTTCCTTCAACTCAGAATATAAACTTTTAATTAAATTGTTTTTATAATAATAAATAATAATTGAACTTTTAATTAATTAAATTATTTAAAATTGTCTTAAATTGATTTACAATTTTTGATCTCAATTGAAGAATTGAAGAGAAAATTTTGTTTCAAATAACGATCTGAGACAATAAAACAACCTTATACCTAAAAAAAAACACAACATTTTTTTTCATCTCTCCAATTTCTGTGATATAATAAAAAATAAGCCAATTGTAGAATTTTGTTACTGGGGATCCGCTATCGATTTCAAACCCCAAAGAAGAATTATTTATGTTTACGTAAATACCCAATTTGGCATGAATAATTCGAGGTAATATTAAAAATTTGTTCAATGCAATCCGTGATACTGGTGTGTTGTGTCATTTATGTGGTGTATTTTCTGACTAAACCCCTTTTTTGCTTTAATATAAGCCGACGTCACATTACAAAATGACCACACCGAATTTTTTGTTCACGTTGATTTTCTCGATATCCTTGAATTCCACAGCGGTAAGAGGCGAACTGCTTATTGTTCCTTTGTTTTGAATTGCTACCTAATTCAGTTGAATTCGTAGTTTATATACATTATTTACGTAGTGAATTTATTTAGTTGTATATGGGTCCGTAGCCCTTCATTAAAGAAAGCTTCATTGCTTAGGATGTAGTCAATGAATCCTCCAGTGTCAAATTTAACGTGTTCCAGAAGCCGATTTTATGTTCTTGAGCTGCTTAGACTAAACGCAAATTGGTTTCTTAACGCTGTATTGAATTATTGCCCAAAAATATGGTCATTTTGCGAACGAACTTCTTAAAAGGAAATTTAAACTTTCTAACAAATTCAATTGCACCATTTATTCTGAGTTTATTCAATAATGTAGCTTAAAAATTCATTCATAAGTGAATTTACTTAAATTTAAATATAAAATCCAATCGCACTCTGATTATAAAAAGCAATGGTGGCAGAAGAAATTCTGCCGATTTACCCGTTGAAAACGGAGTTAGTAACTTGAAGAAATCACCTATCTCAATGACAGTCAATACATGACTGATTCTGCCGAAAAGAAGATTCGTCTGTCCCGAGCGTGCCCAGCACGGAGCTTTGAAAAAAAGTTGAAACTGATTATAAGGTTTGAAAAGTAGAGTTCTGACGAACATTTTCCGACCAATTGGGGACCATTTTGACCTCCTGGGAACGCAAAACCTATGAAAAATGACCTCAAAGTCCACTCCGTTCGCTGTCCTAAAGGGGAAGTCAGTTTCCCCCCCCCACCCAAGACGTCTCTGTAGGCAATTTTGACCCCCTGGCCCAAGGATTCCTGTAGGTTTGCTATTCAAAAATGATCCTATTTGGTCTACAAAGTCCGAAACGCGTCCTGATTCTCCCATTCAGCAATTGAAGGTTGTCCCGCGTTTTGCACAAAAAACTCCAGAAAATGTTTGGCAGGTTGCGGGTGCCGCTGTTGGAAAGATCTGGATCCCCCCTACTCACCAGTCCTTTCCTATGATTGGTGAACTTCAAAAAAACCCGATTACGCGTTCCAATTTCTTCAAATTGAAAAAATTTCGCCCTCTTTGTTCACGCACCAACGGATGTACATTTCAAAGCGTCTACTCCGTTCGCATCAAGTACTCACGACAAAAACAAATTACCGGGAAATTAACTAGTTCATATTGTTTAAACTACTAAAACAAAAGGTCATTCAGTCGGAAAATCCATTTCAATTTCTATCTTGCGAAGAATCGGGATTTTAAGTCGATTTTTCCACTCCGTTCGCATATTGGGTAAAAACAGTGATTAATCAACTTTGGACCTGAAAATGGCATCGACACGGATAACGAGAAGTGCGAAAGAACAAAGAAAAGACAAAATAACTGCTGCCAAATTGAAAAAGGTGGCTCAAAAGCAAAAGGCGAAAAAGATTGTCAGAAAATCGACAAAAGTAAGTTGTTTTTTTTTCTGTGATTTGCGGGAGTTTTAAACAAAAAATTATGAAGTCCAGAAACTAACGAAGAAAAAAAGGCAAATGCTTTTAGAAAAGGCAAGGGATAGGATGAGGAAATTGAGAGCTAGAACCCTGGATGATCCACAAAAATGCGAAGAGTATCGAGAAAAAGAAAGGGAACGATATCACAGAAGGGTTGCTGCAGGGAAAATAAAAAAAATCGCCGAGTTGAGCGCAAGAGAGGCCCGGTACAAACGTTCAATTGACAGAGAAAGAAGGGCTAAATTACGTTCAGAGAAATTTCAAGAAAATAGCCCCTTCAGTGAAGAGATTCCTTCTGAACCTGAACCCAGCACTTCCAAGCAGGCCCTAGTAGGGAACGAACGAGCAAAAATGAGGAAACGCAAATGCTACAATGACCTGAAAAAATGCCAAGAAAAAAATAAAAAATTAGAGACTGCCTTGAACACTTTAAAAAAGAAAATGAACCGTTTGAAGATTAAAGAAAATGGACAAATGCCAGAATTTGATAAGGAAATCGACGATTTGTTGGAGAAGCCTAACAGAAATAAGCTTCTCTTGAGAAAAAAACTGGTAATTTTCTTCCTCAATTACTTACCATAACTTTTTGATTTCGTTAGCATGCATTTTTTCTATTTTTGAAACCTTTGTAATGTGTTCCTAGATTCAAGCCCACGTATTGTCAGCCCAACTCACAGTCTCTTATCAGAAAAGTCGAGACCATGCTAGCAACCATACTCTTGGAAGGATGCTTGCAGGAAAAATCGTTAAGAAATACCAAATGATGAACCAGGCCAGAGCCATTGCCCCTATACTCCAAGAAAAAATTTATTCATCATATAAAATAGAAAAAAAATAGAAAAAGGAAACACAATACAAGATCATTACAAATAAAGGATTTAGTACAGAAATTTTTTAGAGCGAACTCCAACACAGATCCTAGTAAAAAAGGATGTAAGAGCATCGATGGCAAAATGACGACAAGAATGTTCATGAATGCAAGTGTGACTGACTTATATGCCAAGTTTTCTTCCGATCCAGTCAATCCAACTATTTGCGCTGCCACCTTTGCTAAATACCGCCCAAGAGAATGTGTTGCTCCAAAAGTGGGTGCGATAAACACTTGCGCATGTCCAACACATGAGAATATTGGATTGTTAGTGAAAGCGCTAAAAACAGCTCAAGTAATCGCTGAGAATTCCAGCCACCAAATTGTACGGCATGTGACCTGCAAGAATATAAAAAAGAATGCTATGAAAGACTGTGTGAAGATTGTTCTGAAAAAAAAATTGAATTTTGCTTCGACGGAAAGAATTTAAAAGAACGTATTTCATATCAGGAATGGGTGACCGTACTGGAAGAGCGTACAAATTTTAATACTGGAAAAGACATCAAGGTTTCGATAACAAAAAAACAAACCAAGATTGCTGCGCTTGAAGATGTTATCAATATATTCACTGAAAAATTCACCCCGTTTCTGCTCCATGAGATGCGAATCTTTCATCAATATCACCAAATAGATGATTTAAAAAAAAAATTGTCAAATAGCGAGGCCCTCATTATGATGGACTTCAGTGAGAATTAATTGTGCAAATACTCGACGGAAGTCCAATCCGTACACTTCGGAGCCAGCAGACAACAAGTTACACTACACACAGGCTATTTATACACCACTGGGTTGAACCAGGGTTTTTGTACTCAATCTCTCCAACACGGCCCACCTGCCATTTTAGCCCATCTAAAAGAAGCATAATTGTTTTATTTACCGTCACTTCATAACGTCACAACACTACACTTTCTTTCGGATAGCCCCAAAACACAGTATAGAAACAAAACATTCTTTTGGCTAATGACACAACTACTTCCTATTTGGATGCCAAACATTCAATACATTACATATATAGTGAAGCCGGGCATGGCAAGGGATCTTGCGATGCAATAGGTGGCTTGATAAAACGCACAGCGGATTCTGAAATAGGACACGGCACTGACGTTAATGATTTTGAAACCTTTTATGTATTATTTGATTTAATTTTATATTTTATTCAAAACTTGAAATAGTTTTTAATTTTCTTTATTGTGATATTTTTTGTATTTTATTTTATTTTAAAAATACTAGTTTCGAGCTTCGCTCTTTGTCAATTTTTTGCAAACTACTAAAAATTGTTTGTGTTGTTTGTTGTTTTTCGATGCTTTTCCTGGTTGTTGTTCTATTTCATTTTTGCTACCCTGTCGTACAATCTATTTGTTTTTGTATTTAGTTTTTCATTTAAAATCAGTGTGTTGTTGCGTTGTTTATAAATTTCCAACTCTTCGTACCGGTCCATTATATTTCCCTTTTGTAGCCTGTGTAATATGATTAAATTGCTGTGAATATCAGTGTATGAGTGATTCTCGTCCGTTAAGTGTTGTGCATAACTAGATTTAAAAATATCTTTTGATCGGGTTTGTTTAAGCTCATCTGTGTGTTCTTTAAATCTTACCGTGAATGAACGCCTTTTACTATAACGTATACTATAATGAAACAAAAAGAAAAGAACGTAGACATTTCAGCGGTAACGGTCACTCAAATTAAAGAGGTTGAAGCGACGATGAAGAATATTGAGCCGAAAAGATTCACTGGCACTATGAAGGTGCATCAATTTACATGGGCCAAGTCGACTCCATTCGAAATAAATTTTAATTCACTAAGCTGTTTTGATTGCTTACCAGGGTCCAAATGTGACCATTTCTCTCTGGGTGACATGAGCTATTCCCCAAATCTAGCGTTCACTTTATTCAATATATATATATTCGTTGCGATTTGTTTATGTTTTTTATTCTTCTACCAAATGTCAGTAAATATGTTCCTATTACCAGGTCCAAAAAAATTTTTTATAATACGTATCCTCTCTTATCGAATAACTATGTCTAAAGTCTTGTTCAGACTACGTTAGTAATTTAGTCGAGTAGCGAGTATTTTAGTAACTTAATATGTCTGAACACCAAAATTTTAGTCGAATAGATTAGTAAGTGATTTAGTCGAGTCGATCCATTTTATTCTATTTTTTTTAGTCGAGTAAGGCAAAACAAAACAAAAAACAAATGCGAACATGTTGATTTAGTCGAATTCATTAGTTGCCGCAAAAATATCGTCTCATTGGAGCGAAGAAACAAAGAAATATATAGAGCATGGGTGCATATTTAGTTTGTTGCGTATTCTCTTCATTTTGAAACACTGCTCAGTGCTCACTCACTTGTAACTTTTACTCTGCTGTAGTGCGAACGTTTTTTGGTCAGTTCATCGAGTTTAGTTACTAAAATACTCGCTACTCGACTAAATTACTAACATAGTCTGAACAAGGCTTAAGTCTTGGTTTCGACCGCAAAGTTCGTTGTTATTTTAACAACGGGAAATATTTTTTTGTATGGTTGTATGGGTATTTCATTTGGATATGTATTTCTACTTTTGACGTTTGATACAATTTTGAACTTGGTTGTAAATTAATGACACAAGTTTAAGGTTGAGTAGAATTGCTGCTTGAGAATTCTTGAGATTCGCTCAAGCTATATTCTGAATTTATTAATTCAAAATTGATTAGAATACTTTAAAAATATGCATCTATAATTAATATTTTATTTATAACTTTAAGCCGCCATTTTGGCATATATGCATTTGGCATCATCAGCCGCCATGTTGGCATTTTGTAATATTTTCGATCAAGGCATTTGGGTAATCACCACAAATGTTGGCGCGCAGCTCGCCAAAATTCAATTTAATTATCACGAATCAAATTTTATCTGTTACAGATGGTCATGCTTAATCCTAAAATTCCTTAAACCTGTTCAAAATGGACAAATAAAATTCTACATGTCGTATTAATTCAAACATTCAATAAACGTCAAAATAAAAATGTGTTTACAATATAGGGTGGTTCAATAATTTCGTAGGGGAAATTTTGTATTTTAGTACTAATGTAAAAATAACAACCAAAAAACATCTAGGCATTAGTACTTTTTGGTTGTTATTTTGAATGTTTTTTTTATTTGTGTGGGTTACAAATTTTGTGTCGATACACATTTTTTTTGCATATGTATACTATCCGTGTGAGAAGCGTTGCAAAAATAACAACGAACTTTGCTGTCGAAACGTACACTTATACTAATTTTATTTCAAAATTACAAACCGCAACAACAACACACAATTACTGTAAAAAACATATTTCGCTTAGGAGGCTATGATTTTTTTCTTGTTTGTATTTTGAAAAGGAAAAATTTGTCTTTGTGTATATTCATTTCCTTATAAGTATGTATGTTTATTAAATAAAATTGTTTCAATGCAATGCAATTTTATTACAATATATAACATAAAAAATGCCAATTCCTACATTTTTCAAATTTCTCTGTAGTAACTAAACAGAGTTGGCAGTTTTGTGTTTTGTTACATTTTTTGGGTCGGTTTTTTTGGTCTTTCGCTTTTTCTTTAGAAACCCCAGTATAAACGTTTTCAACGTTAAAAAATTATTTTCTCGTATTTTAATTTAAGGTTAATAATGCAAAAAGGTTTTACAAAATTATTGAAAGTCACCAAATTTGAAATTAATCAAAACGTTATGTTATTTCAATTAATTTAATAAACCATTAAAAAGTTTTGAATGCTAAAATTTAAATACGAGAAAATGATTCTTTTTTATTTCTCATTTATGCATCGGTGGTAAGCGCTAAAATCTCTGGAAGCCGCTTCGTTCATATGGTTTTTACCAGATCGTCGTTGACCTCAGCCCCACCGATGGCTCATAACTGTCTCAGTAATTGAGATGGCTTCTCTTCATATCCGAAAAAGGAGTGCCGGATAATGGTCCGATAATGATGTCGCAAAAGTCGTTTATCACCCGGTCATTGAGCGCGCTAAGAACATGGCGGTACTTTGTCATTTCTGAGGTAATTCTACCCAGCGCAAGCTGCGATTCGATTACGTGAAAACATTCTCAAATTAGATACAAAATTTTGCATAGAGAGAATAACAATTAAAATTAAATAATAAATGTCGCCACACAATGATACAAAATGTATTTACGCACGACAAAGAACCTGTGCAAAAGAGAAAGAAAAACAGAAGTTCGACACAACAATTAGCCCCTCGTTAAGGAAAATACAACAACAAAAAAATATATCGGCAAAAGCAAATTAGACAAACGACAATTTTGGATGATTGGTGGTCTTTTAGGTTTTTAATATATTGAAAAAAATGTCGTTTTTTTTTAAATCTGAAACCATTTAACACATTTAATTAAGATCCCAATCCTACCTCTCAATAAGATTGCGTAGACGCAGAAATATTCTGGAACCCTATTTACAAATAGTAATATTTATGATCAATAATATCTCTGACAATTGAGATCAAATTTGATCAGTTATTTTTAAATCAAAAACCGAGCAAAAAGTTACTTAAATATAGACACTGAAACTACTTACTTGTTCATCAATATTTTATTAACACACAAAATATAAGCTTCACAGAATTATTTATTTAAATTTACATAATTTATTTTAATTTATAACTACTATTTTATGTAAAAATTCTACACAGTTGAATTTTTTAATACTAATGTAAATTGTACACAATCACTAAGCCTCAAAAACATAATTTTTATTTGCCAGCAATATACTAAAACTGATCGAAGATATCTAAATTTGTACTAGAGTACCATCGCAAAGAACTTGCAAATTGCAGCTGTTGACTTTTCGCACTACTATCACTACTCCTGTCAAAGTAAGCAAATTGTATTTAAACAAAATTAAATCAATAAAATACCCGCATGAGCAGCAATATTCTCAGCAGAAATCGACACTGCAGCAACCCTCCACCGGGACAAGCCCAACACCTCTAATCCACCCCTACACCATTCAATCAATTACATATCACGGATGTGATTATGTCAGCACTACGAGTTTCGAGTTATTAGAATTTGCGACAACGCGATTATGTGCAAGACATTGCGAGTCCTCGCAATTGAGATTCCCTTATTGTTGCACAATGTACAATCGACAACTCGTAATGATTAAGGTTCTTTTTAAAGAATTTGTCAGCATATTTCGAGCTCTCGAAACTCGCAATTCGTAATACGAAAGAATAGTCGCACTCCACACATGTCTACAAAGGGCCATTTGTTCACGACACACTTCAATAAATTCATCCAAAACTTTGTACAAGATTGCTTCAATTCAATTTGATTAAGTAAATTTTACATATTTGCATTATGTGAATCTTGTTCAATAAACAAGAAACGATACAACGTATACTCACCCGCCTCTGATCCAGGACAATTTCAATGTGCACCTTCCAGATTTCAACCTTCAAGATTAAACGTATCCGGAAAATTCACACTCACACACCAGGTAATTCACCTTTAATTCAGAACACTTTTTTTTTTAATAAAATTAATTTAAATTAAATTTTTGAGGAAAATAAAAAACAAAAAAAAATACGACCGTTTGACTCGAAAGTCATGGCCAACCAGCAGAAAAGTAAACTCTCAAGCAAAGATATTTGGAAGTGGAAATTCGTATGAAAACCTAAAATATATGATAGAATCGTTGTATTTTCTCTACTGAAACCTGCTGGGCATTTAGTTAACGCTTTCAGATCATCGTTTAACAAATTTTTAGCACGCCAGCTGACAATAGCTAAGTTAACAGATTTTTCAACATATCATTGTGAGTTTATATTTTCGCAAGTGGATGGTATGATAACAATAGGAACAGAATGGTCACTGACAATAATTGTCTCGTGTATTGGGTATGATTCCGGGCTATTGAGATTCATTTAGCCCTCTTTCTATATGTATAAAAAAATAAAAATAGGAATCTGCGTTATTACCGGCCCGAGTCTAACTGATCCTTAATATTATACTGAAAAAACAAAAAATATTTTACGAAGGTAGTTTGGCACACAACAGGATCAATTATTTTTAAAAAAATATTGTAATGGCACGCCAATATGCAACTACTTGCGAACACTGCTCCAGTAAGTAGAATATGAGTAAATAATATGAACATTGTTGTAATAACACTTGTTATAAAAATGGATATGAAGTTTTCCACACTTTTTTCCACGGTAATACGTACATATACAAATCCTATTGGAAAAAAACATATCATATTGGATTCTATCTAATTTTACATGTGTTAGTGCTGTTATGAATCCAACAAATATAATTTTATAAAATTTCGATTTTTTTAAACGATTAAAATCAATGCAAAATAATTTTTGTTCAAATAAATTGTTATTAATGCAATACATAAAACTAATTTAATTTGAAATTGCGATATTTAGTATTTTATATTATTATAAAACGGTGTAATCTAATAAACTGAATTATTTAATCCAGAGACTGGAACCGAAACTGAACCGAAAACCGTAATTAACCGCTATTTTCAATGAACCGAAAACCAGAACCGAACCGAAATAAAATAAAAAATTGAATCTGAACCGTAACTGGAATCGAAATTAATTTTCGTTCCGGTTCAAGTTCTTGCTATCAATCAATTTTAGGCATTTTTAATTTTAAATTTAATTAGTGTATAGTATATAATATTAGTGTATGTGAGTGTATTAAAATAAAAGTGTAATATTTTAGATAATTATAATTTATTTTAATTTTATATTATTATTTGAATTAAATTTTGAATAAAATATTTGGAATCATAAATAGAAATGTTTTATTAAGAAACAATTCTTGAAAAGGTTTTGGAGCCGAACCGGAACCGAACCGATATTTAATGACCGAACCGGAACTGAACCGAACCGAAATTTAAAAATTAGCAACGTAACCGAAAACCGGAACGAAAAACATTTCATATTAGAATAATATCTATAATAAAAACAGTTTTAAAGCCTAGCTGAAACGGAATGTTAAATTTATTAAATTTATTTAAGTAATTATACTTTTCTGCTCCCAGTTAAGCTTTTTCAACCAAACATCGAAGTTCTAAAACTAGAAACTAAAGTTACAAACCAAAAAAGTAGCAAATAGTGTTAGTTCAATATTATTTGGTTTCAATTGGAATCCAACTATACTGCATTAAAAACCAAATCCCACTAAAGAAACATAGGCTGGTTGTATTGGGAATTTAGTCATCTACCTCGTGTACCGTCCGAACCTGAGTTCAAGCCTCAGGCAAGGGATGTTAATGGCCAATTAACAATTTCAATCGAAATCGCAATATAAACTTCAAGATTAATATATTCCTTAGAGTAGAGGGAAGTTTTTGGGCTTGGTTGATTAAGAATTTAGTCATCTATACATCATACGGAATTCCAGTTCAAATCTCCAACAAGTGGAGTCAAAACATTTAAAAATTTTAGTCATAAGCGCAATGTACTGGTCAAAGTTAAGTTATTCGTCAGGGTCCATTTATCAGTTGAAATCAAAATCTCAATTGGTACCTAAAGTTTCCAGACTAAGTTATTCCCCTGGATAGGGGTAGTTTTTGAGCTCGATAGACGGAGTAGTAGATCAGGTACTACGTGTGCTATCGGAAAGTGAATTCAAATCTCTGGCAAGGAGTGCTAAGGCCCGTTTATCAGTTTCAGTTAAAATTTCAATTGGTATATAAAGTTTCCAGAATCATTTATTCCTCTGGATATGTCATATTATGTCATCTACTACATATACTATCGGAAAATCAATTCAAATCTTTGGCAAAGAGTACCAAGGCCCATCTATCAGTTTCAGTTAAATTTCAATTGGCACCTAAAGTTTTCAGACTAATAAATGGGTGTATCTAGGGCAATAAATTAATCTGGAAACTTTTTATACCAATTGAAGTTTTAACTGAAACTGATAAATGGGCCTCAGCACTCCTTGCCAGAGATTTAAATTCACTTTGCGATAATACACGAAGTAGCTGGCCTACTACTTCGTCTATCGAGCCCATAAACTATCCCCTATCCAGGAGAATAAATTATTCTGGACAACTTTAGGTTCCCATTGAAATTTTAACTGAAATTGATAAATGGGCCTTGGCACTCTTAGCCAGAGATTTGAATTCACTTTCCGATAGCACACGTAGTAGCTGACCTACTACTTCATTTATCGAGACCATAAACTATCCCGTATCCAGGGGAACAAATTATTTTGGATTGAAATTTTTACTGTCAAGATCCTATAGTACCTGCCTAAAATTAATATAGTCCATATATTATTTTGACTAAATTCCACTAAGATTTCCCTTGATTGGTCCTATTTTCACAGGCAATAAGTTTAATTCGAAAGATTTTGTACAGAAATTACATTTTTAATACTAAATATTTCAATATGAAACCAACGTGAAGTTTCTGACAAAAAATAACAAATAACAAAAAATATGTATGTTTAGAAATGCTCAAAACAAAATTCTTATTGGAATGAAATGATTGATTTCTTTCCGTTAGGCTTTTAACAAAAAATTAAACCCTACTCAATATTTTAGGTGGAAAACTGCCATTGACAAGATTCCAAATCCTCCGTTTGGAAAGAACTTTTCCCGGATAATGTACTCCATACCTTAGCTAATATGACCTAGGATTTGGATTCTTGCTAGTATCAGTTCCCCACTTAAAATATTGAGTATTTTATATTTAGAGTCCATTAACAAGCACTTCCAGAGATTTGGGCAAGGTTCGGCTATATAGGTCATATAAGCCAAGGTATGGAGCATATTATCCAGAAGAAGTTGTTTCCAAACGGAGGATTTGGAATCTGGTTATTAGCAGTTTTCCACTTAAAATATTGAGTATTTTATATTGAGGGCCCATTAAGAAGCACTCCCAGAGATTTGGGCAAGGTTCGGCTATATAGGTTATATAAGCCAAGGTATGGAGTACATAATCCAGAAGAAGTTGTTTCCAAACTGACGATTTGGAATATTGTTATTGGCAGTTTTCCGCTTAAAATATTGAGTATTTTTTATTGAGGGCCCATTAACAGCAAAAATGAAATATCCAAAATCAAAATGTTGTGTGTGTAAAGAACAAATGACATTAATAAAATTATCATCCAAAATAAAATTTTGTTTGTTGATGTACAGCCGTACGACGTCGAAACCAAATTTGACATAAGGCTTTGTGATATACACAATTCAATCACAATTTTAAACGAAACACTCCATTTGAAAGGCGTAATAAATTACATTTTTCCTCTAACCATTAACAATTTGTTTACTCTAATTTTGAATTAATTAATTAATTAATTCGTGTAATTTCGAAACTGGATTAAGTTCTCTTACAATCTTTCGGAAATAGTAACTTCAAATAAATTTTTCCTCTAACGGTTGGAGCAATCGGACACTACACGTGCTACGTAAAACGACCGAATGATTTGTGGCATTTATATAATGATTTATTAAAATCTGGATCAATGGAAAAATCAACAGCAACTGTGAACCCACACACCCTAATCTATGTATCACAGCATTAGTACTACACTATACATACGAGGACAGCAACTTCAAGTACATCGGAGGAATAAAAATCAGCAACACCAAATTATTAAAAATGTATATTAAATAAAAAAAATTCTAAACTTAAATTTGCATTTTTGATTTTTAGCTAGGTACTTTTTTCTCTATACGTATAAGTGTGGGAACTGTTCATCGTTGGTAAGGAGCTGTTCATCATTGGTGGTGCGAAAATTATGAAACTTCATGGGAAAACAAATTAAGTCATTCATGAAGCCGAATCTTGCCCAAATCTCCTTGATTGTTTTTGAACAAATGCCAATATTTGTACGGTAAATCAAATCCTTCGTCGGTTTAGATGATGAGCCAGGTTTCTATTATTATAGACAACCAGAAGTCTAGAAGACATACAAATTAGAAGCTAGTAAAATATGTTCATTGCCAGGGACCTATCGTCACTGGCTAAAACCTCTACACTTGCAAAATATTTATTCACCTTTCAGAGTTCCTTGCATCCTCCGATACGGATCACCAAACCAGGATCCGTTCCTTTGTTTCTCTGGGAGTGCTTGTTAATGGGCCCTCAATATAAAATACTCAATATTTTAAGTGAAAAACTGCCAATAACCAGATTCCAAATCCTCCGTTTGGAAACGACTTCTTTTGGATAAAGTGCTCCATACCTTGGCTTATATGACCTATATAGCCGAACCTTGCCCAAATCTCTGGAAGTGCTTGTTAATGGGCCCCCAATATAAAATACTCAATATTTTAAGTGGAAAACTGCCAATAACCAGATTGCAAATCCTCCGTTTGGAAACAACTTCCTCTGGATACAGTGCTCCATACCTTGGCCTATATGACCTATATAGCCGAACCTTGCCCAAATCTCTGGGAGTGCTTGTTAATGGGCCCTCAATATAAAATACTCAATATTTTAAGTGGAAAACTGCCATTAACCAGATTCCAAATCCTCCGTTTGGAAACAACTTCTTCTGGATAAAGTGCTCCATACCTTGGCTTATATGACCTATATAGCCGAACCTTGCCCAAATCTCTGGAAGTGCTTGTTAATGGCCCACAATATAAAATACTCAATATTTTAAGTGGAAAACTGCCAATAACCAGATTCCAAATCCTCCGTTTGGAAACAACTTCTTCTGGATAAAGTGCTCCATACCTTGGCTTATATGACCTATATAGCCGAACCTTGCCCAAATCTCTGGAAGTGCTTGTTAATGGGCTCTAAATATAAAATACTCAATATTTTAAGTGGAAAACTGCCAATAATCAGATTGCAAATCCTCCGTGTGGAAACAACTTCCTCTTGATAAAATGCTCCATACCTTGGCCTATATGACCTATATAGCCGAACCTTGCCCAAATCTCTGGGAGTGCTTCTTAATGGGCCCTCAATATAAAATACTCAATATTTTAAGTGGAAAACTGCCATTAACCAGATTCCAAATCCTCCGTTTGGAAACAACTTCTTCTGGATAAAGTGCTCCATACCTTGGCTTATATGACCTATATAGCCGAACCTTGCCCAAATCTCTGGAAGTGCTTGTTAATGGGCCCACAATATAAAATACTCAATATTTTAAGTGGAAAACTGCCAATAACCAGATTCCAAATCCTCCGTTTGGAAACGACTTCTTCTGGATAAAGTGCTCCATACCTTGGCTTATATGACCTATATAGCCGAACCTAGCCCAAATCTCTGGAAGTGCTTGTTAATGAGCCCCCAATATAACATACTCAATATTTTAAGTGGAAAACTGCCAATAACCAGATTCCAAATCCTCCGTTTTGAAACGACGTCTTCTATATAAAGTGCTCCATACCTTAGCTTATATGACCTATATAGCCGAACCTTGCCCAAATCTCTGGAAGTGCTTGTTAATGGGCCCCCAATATAAAATACTCAATATTTTAAGTGGAAAACTGCCAATAACCAGATTCCAAATCCTCCGTTTTGAAACGACGTCTTCTGGATAAAGTGCTCCATACCTTAGCTTATATGACCTATATAGCCGAACCTTGCCCAAATCTCTGGAAGTGCTTGTTAATGGGCCCCCAATATAAAATACTCAATATTTTAAGTGGAAAACTGCTAATAACCAGATACCAATTCCTCCGTTTGGAAACAACTTCTTCTGGATAATGTGCTCCATACCTTGGCTTATATAACCTATATAGCCGAATCTTGCCCAAATCTCTGGGAGTACTTGTTAATGGGCCCCCAATATAAAATACTCAATATTTTAAGTGGAAAACTGCCAATAACCAGATTGCAAATCCTCCGTTTGGAAACAACTTCCTCTGGATAAAGTGCTCCATACCTTGGCTTATATGACCTATATAGCCGAACTTTACCCAAATCTGCACGATTGCTTGTTATTTGGCCGGCAATAGAAAGTACTCGAAGGTTTTGTTGAAATTACTAATACATTTACATTTTAATGAGAATCCTGTAAGTTTTTTTAATTTTTTATTTTATTCTTATTGGAATCGTATACGTATACGTTTTTATTTTTTGTCAGAAACTTCACGGGCACCAATATGAATCGTAATTTTTCCAATTGGAATTTATTTTAGTCGTGTAAAACTAATACATATATAGAATCTGTGAATTTGTGGAAAACTTCACACCCATGTTATAAAAGGAATAGGACGATTTTTCAATTAGTCCAATCGATTAACACCAGTTGGTCAATATTATAGCTATGATTAAAAAAATAATATAAAAATTTAAGATAAATCCAAAATTAATTATTGCAAAAATAAAATGTTTACTACCAGCAACAAAACCTCTTGCTTCAAGAAATTAATCTCAACGTTTTCGCCATATAAAAAATGCTCAGTTTTCTTTGAGTTTGTGACCTAATATAGAATACATATTATACCATATACATAGAATGAGTTTTGAAAGCGAAGTTCAATATTTTATTAACAAAATTCACTTATCTAACAATAAAAAATTAGTGAAATTCATTCATAATTTGTTTGTCTTATGTACTTCTGTTGCATAGGATTCCCCATGTAAATAGTAGACGTTTGTAAGTCTATTCCTTATTGACGATTGGAGCATCACGGATTCCACCTAGTGAACCGCATTGCTAAATTTTCTTTCGTCGCATTTGTGACAAATGTCATTTTATCAGGTGCATCATTTTAACTATTGTCCTCGAGAGGCGCTTTCTTTTCTTTTACAATCGTCAATAGTGTCGCATTTGCGGCAAAACAGTAGAACTCAAAAATCGCATTATTGCTTTATTCCAATAAATATAATAATCGTTCGATTTAATTGAAGTGATTTAAATCTGATTAAAAGATTTAATTTAAATCAATTAGGGACTTTCCCAAAATCGATTTTAGTTCATTTGTCCATGTGACTATTTTTTTTTTATTACATCCAAAAACAAGTAAAATCATGTTTACAAATATGTACAAGTTTCTTGTCTAAATTAGTGGATGGAGCATCTCACTTTTTTTATGATTAATAAAGATGAGTATGTTGCGATTAATAATAAATATCAAATTTTAAAATTAATTTAGTCGAAATTAATATTTTAATGAAACATTCAAACACATGTTTGACCATATAAAACTACATATGAAATATTTTAGCCGCCAGTCAGCAAGCGTTGGAATTCTATTGGGGAAAATCCCTAATTGCTTTAAATCAGACTAAAAACAAAGAAACAAAAATCAAATAGTGTAGTATATAATCCAAGTAACCGCCGAACAATTTAAAAAACGTCCAAATAAAATTAAAAGCAACCTTAGTTGGATTATCTAAATATTTATAGATGGCACTAGTAAAAATGTATTAAATGTTTTTAAATAAATGTCAAATTTCATTTGAAAAATATCAACACGGAAGCATCAAAAAAGTTAAGATGTTTTTCTAATTAAAGAAGAATGATGATGTTGTATTATTGTCGCATGTTTTGTTCCTAAATAAATAATTTTAACACTAAACCTACTGACACTTCATATAGACCGGGTCAAATGACCCGTTGTGGCAGACAAGATAGTCTACACGATTTTCATAGAAACCAATTAATAAAAAACAGAAGTAAATATTCAAAAATTTATTGTGTGTATATTATTGGAAGAATTGTAAAGTTTAAAGGCGGTGAAATTACGTTTAATAAAGGAAATTCTAATCGAAATTGTTAAACGGGTCAATTGACCCGGTCATGGTAGGTTTAGTGTTAAATATCTTTTTTTAGACAAAAAATAATACAGCGATGTCGAACAAAATGAATTCTCAAGACAATGCAATAATTTGTTTGAGATTGTGTTATAGTTACCGAAATCTTTTTTATACATACTTGGTTAAAACAATTGATCTTGGCCTTATTTCTTTCGTTCCTATTTTCTTTAATCGTCAATAACTTTTTGTTTATCGCCTAGGAGACAGTAGCTGAAGTTTAAAAAACAAAAAAAAAATTGCTATCAAATATAAATTCGTTAAATTCGTTGTATTTGTCGGCAATATAAACCACGTGGATCTAATTTACCGTGTGGTTTATAATATCTAATACCTGTTTCGTAATTATATAATTGTATATGTATACTGCCTATATAAATCAGAAGTGAGCCATATAGTTATTTTTTGACCATCGAAATGTGACAAACGCAGACGAAAAACTTTTTGGAAGAAAATGAAAAAAATGTATAAAGCTATGCACGCGTACATTTGTAATTCGGAAAAATTGAGATCGTCAGCATAACGTCGCGAAAAAAAATCAAATTGTGTGTGATGTTTTTGTTTTTCGTTCGTTCTACATTAAAAACATTTCATATTATACATGTATATATATATTTTTTTTTTAAGAAGATCAAAGAAAATGTCATGAAAATTAAGTAAAACGGAAAATTTATGTTTATTATATTTTTATTAACTTAATTTTTTTTTTGTTTTTTATTGAAAGTTTTGTGTATTGCGTACCAAATAAAAAATGTCGACGACGACGAGACAAAATAAATATTATATATATATATATATATATATATATATATATATATATATAAATATATAATAGAGGAGGAGGGGGGCAATAAACGACATACGAGAAAATACCTTGGAATTTATGACCATTTCGGGAGTTATGATTACTTTATATAAATGTTGAAAACTTGTTAAGAAACATTAAATTCATTTTTATCAGTTTCAATTGATTACAATTTCTTTATACTTAAATAAATTGTATTCTCTTATAACGTTGCAATTGCATTTATATATTTTCTCACTCTAAATTAACGTTTTTTTTTTTACTTTATGTTTAACGTGGTTTTACTATAAACGGACATATAAAATACATATACTTAAAAATGCATTTTTATGGTCAACTGAAGGCGCAAGTTTCCATATATTTATTATCTATATGCGGCTAGGCTACATATACCAGTATGTGATTAACATTTTATAATTAAACAAATAATTTATTTTCCAAAGTGAAATTCAATTTGATCTATTAAAAAAAAAAAAAAATAAAGGCGCCATGCTATACATTTGGTAGGCGCACAATTTCGCTCGCCGTATCTATGTACATACATATAAACTGATCGTGTTATTTTATTTCTATACATTTCAGGTGCAAAAGAAACGAAGAATTGTGGCTCGGGCCCAATGTAGAAATATAAAAAATGAATGTCCTGTTCCTACCTGTGATGAACCAGTTTTATTGCCAGGAAGATGTTGTAAAACGTGTTCAGGCGACAGTTATAGTAAGTACAATGTTTTTTTATTTTTTTTTTTGTTAAATTTGTTCTCATCTATATAGACATATAGATGTGGAATGGGGCACGATAAAACCAAAACAAAATAATAATTTGGATTTGTATATGTTATCAAAAGCAACAAAAAAAAATGTCAAATAACAATAAATTAAAAGTAGTTTATTAAATGAAAGAAAAAAAAATGCGCGATAAAAACTTTGATTAGAAAAATAATAATTAAATGGGTTGCCAGGGTAAAATGACCCATAATAGATGAATGTCTTATTTTTGTCTATAAGGCTAATATTTGTATATATGTACATTATAAATGTATTTAATTTACCCTCCCCCCGAAAATATTTTTATACACATATTTTTCTAAATTTAATTATGTTACATATTTTTTTTTTTTTATATTTAATCGTAAAAAATTGTTGTTTAAATTAAAATTAATTTTTATTTTCAATTGAAGATATAAAATTGGCGCCACGGAAATTGATTAAGCTTTGTATTTTTTTTTTTTTTTTATTTTATTTTGATGAAATAATAATAATAATAATAATAATAAAACGAAGAACTAAATGAAATTAATTCAAATATAATTAAGGCTAGCAAAAATGTTGCTTCCTTTCGATTTTTATGAAGTTTTTTTTTTTTTTTTGTAGAGAAGCAAAAAATAAAATAACATCAATATCTCATCAATTTTATTATGAACGAAAAACGGTTATGGGTACCAGCTGTAGAAAAAATTCATAATAATGACAGAATTTCTGTGTTGGAATATTATATTTGAATGAATCAGTAAACATATTCAGCGTTTTATTTTGAGTAGGTTTTCGTTTAGTTTATATAGCAGTCTCTTATACTCACTTTTGATATTTTGCCAATTAAATATTATTTCTGCGCGCGAGCTGTTTATGCACCATACGTATACGTATGTAGACATATATTAGAAAATAATCTGTTTTAAGCGAAATGAAATAAAATAATTTGTTGTATCGTTATTTTAAAATGCATCTTTATTGTAACACGTCGTTATTAGTTTTACTTTATTATTTTATTTTTTTTATTTTTTTTTGCTTCTGATTTGCATATATGCATGCCAATTTTATTTTTATAAAAGTCATGTTGATATTTATTTATATATACGTATACAATGTAAATATATAAATATAGGTATTATATAAAATATATAGATATTTATTTGTATTTTTTATATACATTTATCATTTGGCACAATTGAACCAAAATAAGCTTTTAATTTATGATTATTTACTAAATTATAAAAGATACATTGCACTTCTATTTAAACAAGACAATTGAGCTATTTACCTTAATATTTAGACTAAACAAATAATTTTTAATATTTTTAAATAGCGCGTTCCGTCTACATGATGCAATTACTCTATAAAAAGAATGAAGTGTGAATAACTTCGGTCGGTTTAAAAATGAAAACGAAAAAAAAAAAGAAATTTTTTCCACACTCCTGAAAAATTTTAATATTATATTTATTTATATTTATATATAATATTTATATATATACAGATAAATTAAAAATTTTTATTACATTATTTTTATTCTGATTGTTGACACGAGTCCTCCAGAAAAAAAACATCTGTACCATAATGCTAAAATTATAACATATTGGCCGACCGATGCCGCCGTAAGACTTTTTTTTTTTTTTTTAAACGACACAAAAACAAAAAATTTATGTGTAAAATATACTCATGCATGCGTACTCGCGTATGTACACGGCTACAAATTTTTATTATGGTCTGCTGTTGTGTATCTCTTTTTATATTTACTACACAGTTGTAGACAAATAAATGGATGATACATATGAACGATTTCTTCCAGAATGTGTGCAAAATAATATTTCTTTGTATTGCAGTTGTTAAATTTTAGCCTGCGGTCAAAAATGTCATATACTTGCCCATCGGTGTTTAGAGGCTTAATTAAATTGCAACAGTCTGTTGCTTTGTAATAAGGCTATTTCCTATATGTGTGTATGTTTTGATAAAATGTATCCGATGGTGATAAAATCAGTAAAAAAAAAATAAAAAAGACCGAAGATCAAAGAAAATATTTTTAAACACTTTCCATTTTTTAAATTTGTCAACTTTTGCTTTGACTTTTACGTAAATACTTAGTTGCTTCGTTGAATAACTCATAAACTTTTAACAAGAGTTAATGTCTATTATTTTATGATATTTAAGATTAAGATAAATTCAATAAAAACTGATTTTCATTTCATTTTAATTTGAGGAATGCGCATAAATTTAGAATTATGTTTGAAATCTTAGTCATTGGAGATAAATTAAAAATAATATCATGTGACCGTTCACCGGCTATTATATGTAGAGGTTGCTCTTCTAGAAAAGCGATCTTTTTAGGAATACACCCAATGGTATGTATGGTAAATACCTTTTTCCTCAACTGTCAAACGAAGAAAATTAACAACTGAACGGGTAGGTCAAACATAAATATTGATATCATGTTTCAGCGTTTAAAAAATCAATCCCTAACAGAACCACTTAATCCCTTCTTCAACCTCCAACTCAATCCCAACGCAATTACCTAATCAACCCACATAACTCCCCTCCGCTAAATAAATCCCCAACAAACTCAACGCCCAGTCAAATTCCTGCATCAGCATGGTCCGAAAATATCAATGAACCCAGCTCAAGATAACTTCCAACTCAACCCTCAACTCACTCCAAATAAATCTTCGACTCTAAACCTTACTCAACTCCAACGCACAGCTCAACCCCCCACTCAACACCAAACTAAATACTCAACGCAATCCCTAAATTATCATGATTCGAAAGCATATGTACATGACCTCAACTCAATCCTAACTCATCCTAAAACTTGACCCACAACTCAACCCTCAACCTAATGCCAAACTCAACACCCAACTCAATCCTCAAATCAACTCGGTCCGGAAAACTATATGTGTGCATAAACTCAACTTAAAATTAAGCTAACTTTCAACTCAACCCTCAACAAAACCCCGCATAAATCCGTAACTGAACCGTCAACTCAACCCCACCCAACCCAAGCCCAACTCAGCCTTTAATTTGCTTACATGAACTCAAATCAAGTCAAGCCAATACTAACTAAACCCTCAATTTAACCCCCAAATGAATTCCCAACTGATGAACTACTCATTCAACTCTAACGGCACACCAACTCGATTTCAACTCAACCCGCACATCAACCTTCAAATCAAACAACTAGACCCAAAAAGTTGGTATATAATTAAAATAATAATAAAAATTCGTCGATTGTAAACCACGTGGCAATACCACGTGTTAATAACAAAGTGGTAATACCACGTGTTAATAACCACGTGGTTTTAGTTTAATTCGTATAACAAGTATGATGGAAAAAGCGTAATCAATAGTTGATTTATTGCGTGATGGTGATGAAAATAAACGATTTATGTTTTATAATAATTTTATTAGATTACGTTCATTATGATGCCATGAGACTACTATAGATTAAAACAAACGTATACAATTCAAAAACAAAAAAACATTTTCACTGAAGGCGCGTTCATAAAGACTCAATTCTTTTAACAAGGCGCGTTCACAACAAACTAAATAATTGAACAAATTGATTTCCAATAAACCACATAATAATCTTAATTTTTCAAGTTGATTTGCTGCTAGGGGTTTCGTCAACATGTCACCTAACATTTCTTCGGTTGGACAATATATGCATGCAACTTCTTTCTGTCTACATGGTCTTTGACGAAGTGCCTTCTAGTATCAATATGTTTTGATCGGCTCGAAAGTTTTTGATTTTCGATCAACTTCAAACAGCTTCAAATATTGATGTTGCGGAATATCCAATTTTTCACCAAAATCGATTAATAGCCGTCTAATCCAAATTGCTTCCTTGCATGCCTCCGACAAAGAAACAAACTCAGCCTTAGTTGACGAAAGCGACACGCAAGTTTGTTTTTTGCATGACCAACTTACTGCGCCTCCAAACACAAAAAATATGTATCCACTGTTGGACTTTCTATCTGTCTGGCATTCAGCCCAGTTCGCATCGGCATATCCATGTAATAGTTCATTATTATTATTGTTCAGCACTAATTTTAATCCTGATGTCCCTTTTAAATACTTAAGAACACGCTTTAGCTCCATCCAGTCGGTTTGTGTAGGTTTGCTTGTACGTTTTGCTATATTGATATCAGAAATATACAGCAAACATCCAATACGTTTCTGGTAACTATCACTTTTTAGTAAAAATTCTGACTGATTTTCACTTTTGTTATAATTAACATCGAGTGGAATTTTCGATTTTTTCGCGTCTGAAAGACCAAAATCAGCAACCACTTTATTTATATAACCGGTCTGGCTTATTTTAAAATTCCTATTTTTATCCCTGGTAATTTCCTAGCCAAGATAGTGCTTAATATCTCCCAAATTTTTGATTTTGAATTTCGATTTTAAAACTTCTTCAACGTATTTCATCTGATCATCATATTTACTGGCTATAATCAGGCCGTCAACATACATACACTAAAACATAACATATCTTTCCGCCTTGATTCAATATGTATAAGCACGGATCATTTATACTCTGTTTAAATTTCGCATCGACTAATGCTTGATGTAGTGATTCATTCCAAACCCTCGCGGATTGCTTTAAGCCATATAGACTCCTTTTGAGAAAACATACATAGTCTTCCTTCCCGTCAATAAGTCAATAACAAATCCTGGTGGCTGTCTCATAAATATTTCCTCTTTAAGTTCCCCGTTTAGGAAAGCTGTTTTGAAATCAAAGTGTAACACTTCCATATCGTACTTCGCTGCCACTGAAAGCAAAATTTTCATTGTCGTTTGCTTTACTACAGGTGCAAATGTTTGATAATAATCACTGCCGAATTGCTGCAAGAATCCCTGTGCAACCAATCTCGCTTTATATCTGCTAATTTCACCATTTGCATCGGTTTTCAATTTGAAAACCCATCTACAACCAATAGACTTTCTATTTGATGGTAATGGTACAAGCTCCCATGTACCGTTTTATTGTAGGGATTTAATTTCGTCTCTCATCGCATCTATCCATTTTTCTTTTTCAGAACACACAACAGCTTGTCTAGACGTTTTCGGCTCATATAATCTCCTTCTCAACTTTGGCTGATCTCTTCAATGAGCCTTTTCGGTCGAACACTTTTATTTATACAACTCGAGCTGCGAATTGTATCCTCTTCAGTGTCCTTCAGTTGGACCTTACATAGATTTTCAACATCAATACGATGTGGTTTTCCCTCAACAGAATTATCGATTCCATTGAAATATAATTCGCTGTCATGATACCGCCACATGGCGAAAATTCAATGTCCTTGAACAATCCAGCAGATCCCAATGATTTAACCACTTTCATATCACGATGTCCGAAAACTTTGTGCCAATAATGTGCGAATTTTCTCTGATGTTCATCAACCTTATATGCTCGTTCAACTTCCTTTAGAATGTACAAGTTATCACGCATCTCTCCAATTGCCACCTGCTTTGATCCAAAACCAATTTCACTGCATTGATCCGAGGTGAACGAAACATCAAAACCTTTGGCAATTAACTTGCGAACAGAAAATAAATTTCCACTTATTGATGGGACCCATAACACGTTTTGGATTGTCACTTTATTCTTTTGACCTATCCGATTAATAACTTCAATTGAAACCGATCCTTTTCCGTTGACATTTACTTGCTGTCCATTAGCAACGAAAATTTTTTCACGATAATTTGAATCCAACTCGGTAAAGATATTCTTGTTTGAAGTAAGGTGACAGGTTGCACCGGAGTCGATTATCCAACCATCTTTCAATTTTGAGGTGACAACTAAAAATTCTGTCGAGCCGCCTTCAATTAAATTAACTTGTTCTTTTTCGGTGATTTTACCAGATGTCTTGTTGTTTTTCAATCATTCTTTAAACTTCTCGCAATTTCGTTTCATATGTTCCTCCTTATGGCAGAAAAAACAGCTCTTGCCACCTTCTGTCTTATACCTTTTGTTATATACATTCAAAGCTACTCCACCATTACTGACATGTCTATCCATTCAACGTTTGTATTCCTTAATAAGCTTTGCTTGTACTACACCGGGTGTCAATTCACCTTCAGATCGCGACTCCAATGTAGTTACTAGCGTGTCATAACTATCCGGTAAACTTCCCAACATTATTGCAGCCTTCCAGTCACCTGGTTTTATTTCTGACCCAAGGTCAAACATTTGTTGAAACAGCTCATTTATACGTTTTCGGCTCATATATCTCCTCCTCAACTTTGTTAATCTCTTCAATGAACCTTTAGATTACGTTGATTATGATGCCATGAGACTACTAGATTAAAACAAACGTATACAATTCAAAAACAAAAAAACATTTTCACTGAAGGCGCGTTCATAAAGACTCAATTCTTTAACAAAGCGCGTTCACAACAAATTAAATAATTGAACAAATTGATTTCATTAATAAAATATAAAGGGCTGAAACCTCACGAGGTGATCAGAACTTCGGTCTTTGGTATCTTCAATAATGTCATAAAGTTGGTGTGACAGTTTTGATATTATTGATTTCTATTTTAACCAAATTATATTTACTTATACAACAACAGACAAACAGGTAAAAAGCTTCAATAACATGGGTACAGGCATCCAATTTAAAACGAAAAATCGTATTCTAGAACTTTATACCGAAAATAGTATAACAAACTATACCTACTGATACTTCTAACCGTTTAACTGACTATATTCCAGGAACTTATCCAAAAACTCATTTTAGAATCCCATTTACAAATTGCATGTCAAATTTCATAACAAACGGGTAAGGAATAACTAAGTTCCATCCTACAAAGCCATATTCCAAAGCTTTATCCAAAAATCATTTTATAATCCCATTTCCAACACACATATCAAATTTCATCATAATCGGTTAAGAAATAGCAAAGTTCCATCATACTTGGCCATATTCCTGAACTTCGTCCAAAACTCATTTCAGATTCCCAATTTGAATACACATGTCGAATTTTATCGTAATCGGTTGAGAAATGGGCAAGTTCCATCATATTTAGCCATATTCCAGAACCTGAAACAAAACTAATTTTAGAATCCCATTTCCATTACACATGTCGAATTTCATCATAATCGGTTGAGAAATAGCCAAGTTCCAACATACTTGGCCATATTCCAGAACTTCATCCAAAACTCATTTTAGAATCCCATTTCTAACATACAAATTAAATTTCATAATAATCGGTTGAGAAATAGACAAGTTCCATCATACTTGGCCATATTCCAGAACTTCATCCAGAAATCGTTTTAAAATTCCAGAACTTCATCCAAAAAACATTTTAGAATCCCATTTCAAATACAAATGTCGAATTTCATCGTAATCGGTTGAGAAATGGGCAAGTTCCATCCTACTTGGCCATATTCCAGAACTTCATCCAAAACTCATTTTGGAATCCCATTTGTAACATACACATTGAATTTCATAATAATCGGTTGATAAATAGGCAAGTTCCATCATATAAATAGTTTGTTAACTATTCACTACATCCAAATCCAACCCCAACTCAACTCCAACTCAACTTCAACTCAACGCGCATATTGACCCCTAACTTAACCTTCAAATCATTTCCAAATTCAATGCCCAATTCAATAATCAAATAAACATGTATAAAAAAATCGTAAATATTTATAAAAGCAGGTATTTTGGGTCAATTCGTATGGCAGGTACCCCACCCCTTTGACGTACAGTCTCCAAAAGCTTTTCAAATCTCCGCCTTGACCATAGAAACAGATTGGCGTAAAAAAAATCCAAATCGGACAAGCCGTTCTCGAGATACCATGGGTCCAGACACACAGACACACAGACACACAGACACACAGACAGACGGACGGACATTTTTTTTTTTTTTGCATTTTCAGACTCAGGGACTTTCAAAACGTCGAGAAAAGTGGTTTTGGACCAACCAAATTTTTCGTCATTTTTGACAGGATTTCAATACTTTGGTCTTTTTAGACCGAAGTAATTTAACAAAGTACCCTGTTCTCTTGATATAGATCAAGATTCGCGGACTTTTGGTCTAAAACAATTTATCTAAACCAATTTGACTAAAGCAATTTACCTAAAATCAGTTTATCTAAAAACAATTCATCTAAAAACAATTCGTCTAAAGCAATTTGTTATGATAACGTAATGTGCTTAGGGTAATCTGACAACCTTATATATTTTATGTAAAAATATTATCTTGAATAAAGCTGGTACGCATCACACAGCATTCACAATGCAAAAACTTTTTACTTTTGACTTACAGGTTTGTATGAATTTCCAACATAACGAGCAAAAATTTTTATTCGTCAAGTTGGAAATTCATACAAACCTGTAAGTAAAAAGTAAAAAGTTTTTGCATTGTGAATGCTCTGTCACTCGCTCGTACGTAAAAGATCAAAAAACTTAACACAATTCATCTAAAACAATTTACCTAAACCAATTTAACTAAAACCTATTTACCTAAATACAATTTTTCTAAAAGCAACTCGTCTAAAGCAATTTACCTAAAAACAATTTGTCTAAAAACACTTCGGGTGTGATTATATTTCCCTCGTATTACGAGTTACGAATATTAACAAATTTTCTTTAAAAATAATTTTTTTAATCATTATTTACGAGTTTTCTTAGCTTAGAACGATTCGTCTAATTGCGCTAAATTTTGCCGTTAGGCGGATAAGTGTAGAACCGAACATTTTTTGCTTAAGAAATTTATTAATATCAACCGTTTAGATTCAAACAGAAATAATTTAAATAATCACTAAAACTGTTTAAAAAAATCCACAATAAAAAATTCGTCTTGAATGCATCGACTTAAAATTAAAGCAAAATATAATTTTTTGACTGATAATATTCAAAAAATAATTTTAGGTTATGTTTTCTATTTTATGTGTTCTAGTTGTACACAGCAAAGACAAAAACCTTACTACTAACGAGAATTAGCGGATAGTCGACTGGGAATTAGGTACTGAAAAAATTTAGTGAGGACACATTTTTAAAAACTTTTTTTGGAATGGCCAAGTTTACGTCGGTAATTATTTTTAATTAAAGAATTGTTTTTAGGCAAATTATTTTTAGGTAAATTGATTTTAGTTAAATTGTTTCAGACGAATTGTGCTTAGACAAATTGTTTTTAGGTAAATTGTTTTTAGATAAATTGTTGATAGACGAAATGTTTTTAGATGAACTGTTTTAGATAAATTTTTTTTGGGTAAGCTGTCTTAGATAAAAAATCCGTTTTCCGTTCCAGAAGCTTTTCAATCTTGATCATAGAAACAGATTAATAAAAAAAAATACAAATCAGGCAAACCGTTTTCGATACCGTGGGTCACAGATATCCAGACTAACAGATAAACATTTTTGTTCGGACTCGGGCCTTCAAAACGTTAAGGAAAGCGGTTTTGGACAAAAAAAATGATTGGCTATTTTTGTCAGGAGTTCAATAACTTGATCCTTGCGGATCAAAGAAACTTTTTTTTAATTGCCTATGGCTTTATTCTTGAATCTTTCGTATCTAAAAAATTCACAAGATCCAATCAAATCTTACAAACTATAATTAAATACAAATGATTAAGACTTAACCAATATTAGTTCTTATCTTCTTATTATTAACATGCATTTAGTAATTTCTTTAAATTAGATAGCTAGATCTAAAGGTTTTTTTTTAAGTCGCTGATATTTGGTCATTTTTAATATTTCCCTGGCTAAAGTGTTGAGATGTTGTTCTAATTTCAACTGGTACTTTTTGCTGTATTGCTTCATTGTGCCTTCGACTAGTTCTAACTTATCGGTAACTTTGTTCTAACATTGTGTTGTCCTTTATTCCGCTTCAACAATATCTAAAAACGTTTCAGAGCGGTATATTTTTGCTTTAGGATGACCCTGATTTCAGATATGAGCGGGTCCGTATTCTTTTCTAAATCCGAATTGGTGATCAGGAAAATTTTTCTCATGCAGAATTGTCTTAAATTTTTGAAGGAGCATTTTATGAGGAGAGTAGGTAGAATACTGATTGGACGATATGAGTTTACTTTTGTTTCATCTTTACCAGGTTTTGGAATCATTATGATTTGCGAAATTTTCCAGGTTTCAGGAAAGAAACCCGTTCTCATTATAGCATTGAAAATATGAAAAATGTTTGTTATTAGTTTGATGCAATTTTTCGGAAGGTTTTTAAGTATTTTGTACTTAACAGATTATGCCCTGGTGTTCTTTTGGTACCATCAGATATCAGATCGAGGCTTCCTACCTTACTTAGATGTTTGCTTTGTTTGCATCACTTCTTTCTAGTTTGCATGAAAGTGAACGCCATTTCAGCTTGCGTGTGGCTTCCAACATAGAACAATCGGCCCTGTGAGCTCACTAAAAAATCCCAATGAAAATTTTTGAATCGGGCGAAAAATCACGCTTTTTTGGAGTCACTCTTTATTATGAAAAGCAAACCAAGTTCAACATATAGTGTTTACCCCAAATTTATGCAATTCAAGTTCATAGATATTTCAACCTTTCTGAAGAGTCACGCAATTATTGGTATACACACAGAGAATAGATTATATCTTTGATAGCCCATTTGAAATTCACTTTTTTGTGATCAAAAAGTTTTAAAAACGTTAATAAATGTATGTCACGTTACGCCTAGAAGGGAGGAAGGTTCTAAATGTGTTATGATTTGTTATAGGAGGGAGGGGTCAAAAGATGCAAGAAAAACGTTACGTAATATGTAAACGGTCCTTTATTTGTGTTTTATCTACAGAAATTGCCTACTCGGCCAGTAAAATGTCGTTTCCTAATTCCTGGACTCGGTAAGTCGGTATGTCTCAATTTTTTTTGTTATTTATCAATAGTATTTTGTAAACGCCGCATAAGAAAAATTAAAATAAAAAATTGTTTTCCAATGTCAAAGAAGCTTCGAACAATGAGAGCTGCACCGATTACTTGTTTTTATGCAAGAAGGGGCGGTACCGCACAATCTTGTTTGCATTTTTTTATTTTTTTATTATAATATTTCACCAATGGAAGCAAATTTTTCTCTCTTATCATCTTTCCTATAAATTATTTATGTATTGTTTGAACGATATGGTAAAAAGTTATTAACATTATACGTTTATTAAAAAAACACTTCAAAATGACACGCCTTGTAGAGGTCACTTGATAACCCACTTTGAAATCCCTATGTACAATGTAAACTAAAGCTCAATTTTTGTTTATCGAATGGGAATTGGAATTTCACATGGACTATTGAAACAGTATCTTGCAGGATATGGCTAGTTATTTTAACTAGATTTTTATCGGCACATTTTGCTTTAAAACGATAAAAATGTTTGAATCAGGTGCGCGGTTATTGATTATCGATTCGATTTTCTTCACCCAAAGTAGCACTTAATCTAAGTTTGCAGACTATTTATCTCAAAAATCAGAAAGCTAAACCTATTAATTAATCATGAATGGTCGTGTTGCTTGCTCAAAATTTAAATTAAGTTAAATTTTTGATTTGAAAAGTCACGCCCATTATAGCCAAACCGATATGATTGTTTTTCATTGTTGAAATTTTCACATTGATATAAGAGAAAGTGACGTCCCTTTGCGATCGTTCAAATGTTTTAATAGTTTTAATTTTTTTATATCTAATTGAAATTAGAAATTAAAAAAAAATATTCGAGTTTGCGGTCTATGCGGCTTCATTATGCACAAATTAACACCAGAATTGCTCCAGTCAGATGAGGAATTCTCTCTCTCTCTCTAAAGTGCTCACAACCATTGTAAAATGCTATTTTGCAGATTTTAATTTCAATTAAAATTTATGTGGTGGTTAATTATTTTAATTTAACATAAATTATCCGCCAAAGACACGGTTTCTCTACTCATAAATTGAGATTAGAATTGCACCGATCAGATGACGCTTTCTCTCGATACAGTGCTCTCAATCATTGAAAATCGTTATTTTATAGTTTGTAATTTGAATTAAAATGTAATTAGAGATTAATTATTTTAATTTATAATAAATTCTCTGCCACATGTAGAAATTAGCATCAGAACTGCTCCGATCAAAAGAGGCGTTCCAAATCATTGTGAATCGCTATTTTGTAGATTTTAATTTTATTTAAAGTTTATGTGAAGATTAATTAACACCACTGTGAAGAAAACACCACTGTTTCTATACGCAAAAATTGACACCAAAATTGCTCCGATCGGATGACCCATTCTCTCACTAGAGTAGTCCAAGTATTTAAATCACGCGAAATCAGAGGTTCGCAGCGCGGCTTGCCTCGCTGCCTGATGATGTCAATGCAATAATATTATGTGTGAGGCTGAAGCCTAAGGACCCCAGTTGATGAGAAATTGCCCACGACCAAGGGCAAAATTTCGTGTCATTTTTCTGAACATGCGGTGTAAGACGTTATAACGTCAAAAATCTTGAATCTGACATTTGTCTAATTTAATAATATTTTTAGCTTACAAAAGTATTCTCAAATGTACGGTTAAGTTGAATTGGATCACCAAATGACTTATTTAATGCCGAAAAAATGTTTTCGTGGTAGGTCACTTTGAGCGCTTAGAAATAAATTAGAAATGTTTTGTTCATAGAGAAAACAAAACAAAACCCAAGATAAATTTTTTAATCTCTATTGATTTAGTAGCCACTGATTGACTTCATTACCCACTGCCACTGGTTGACACCATGCCAACAGAATAAAACTGTTCGGGTTTATGTTGTGTATGTCATTTGATTTTATTTAAATGATCAAAAATGAAATAAATTTTGTTATTTTGGGCCTGCTCGAATTCTGTAGTAATTGTTGTCTCGTAGTAATTTTTGGCATATAATAGGGTATAAAACGCACTCATCAGAATTACTACAGTCTTGCCCTGTATAGTAGAGTTTGACATATCGGAAGTAATTAACGTTCGTTTGGATTTAAACATAAAATTACTTAATTTAGACTTTATAAAATTTAATTTAAATTAATTAATATTATGTACAATAAAATTCTAAACTAAATAAATCGTGTTATTTAGTGATCCTCCAAAATATAGTTTATGTACTATGACTATAAGTAGCACCACATTTTACTTGGTAAAATGTTAGTTTTATTTCTCGAAAAGAAAAAAATATAAATTTCAGAGCATTTAGGGAATTTATAGTTTCACGACAAGTTATACTCATTTTCAGTTATCTTGGAATTATTTGTGTAACTGGAAATGAACCGTCTTGAATGATTGTGTCTTTTAACAAACTACAATTAATATAAAAACTACATAAGTTTGAATGTTTGATTGTTTGATCATATTCATCCATCTTTATTAATTAAAACAACATAATTCAACAATCGAAAATAGTTGTTGTTATTTTCGTTTGATTAGGTCCACTAGCAAGAAAATAATTAAATTATTCAATTCCAATTTACACAATTAACGTCAAACAAAAATAGTATTCGGGCAGCGAAAAAAGCAAAGGAGAATGTTTTACTTTTAAAGTGTCAAAAATTACTACGAGACAACAATTACTACAGAATTCGAGCAGGGCCTTTGTTTACTTACATATTATACCCAGATTTTATTGTTGCTAATGAAAAACTCGGCTTCACCTCAAACTACAAACTTCTACCTTGAAAAGTAACGAATACTTACCGCCAAATAAAAAAATTAAAAAACATATGGTTCAACCGGAAAATGTGCCCTTCCTAACATCTTCTGTTAAGATAATGATTTACCACAACGCTGATTTGATTTTAAACAAGTTCTTTGAATTTATGAAATGAATAAATGAGATATTTTTCAGCACTCGGTCCCAAATCATGGCAAATCATCAGCTTCTACTGGGAAATTTATCTTTCCACTGGTAAGTGATGAAACAATAGTGCGAGTTGGAACTACTTTGTCACTCCGATTGAATAGATGTCGAAAGCATAACGATACCATTTGTGAACTTAATTCTTCATTTTTCTTTTTGAATGTTTGTTTAATTTCTGGCATTAGCAAAACAGACTTCGAGATCCCTTAGGTAAGCTGCAAGTAGCCTCACATTTTCGGCTCATATATTTATTCACATGCACCCAGATTTTCATAGAATAAATTTAGTTGATTATTTGTTCTCGGTTATCGTCTTCCGGTATATGTTTATGCTGGGGAAGTGCTGTTAGCACCTCTATATGTGCTACATTCAAATATACTGGTGCAGTACCCGTTCAAAATCCATTATTCACTTTCTTAATCATTAATCACTGTTATTCAATTTTTGAAATTTTATCTAGTAGCCTTTTGCCGTTTTGTTTATAATTAGTGATTTTCCCAAATATAATTGCAACGCTTGCTGACTGGCGGCTAAAATATTTCGTATGTAGTTTTATATAGCCAAAATGTGTCTTGAATGTTTCATTAAATTATTAATTTCGACTAAATTAACTTTAAAAATTTGATATTTATTATTAATCGCAACATACTCCTCTTTATTAATCATAAAAAAAATGTAGGGGGACATCCACTAATTTAGACAAGAAACATGTATTTGTAACCATGATTTTACGTGTTTTTGCATGTAAAAAAAAAAAAGTAGTCAGCGCTGTCCAAGCGTGGGGACAAATGAACTAAAATCGATATTGGGAAAGTCCCTCATAAAATTGAGACGTCAAAATGTCGACGGAAATTATTTTAGGATTATTTAAAGGATTTGATTATAGAATACAATATTATTTGTCGGTCGTGGGCAAAGTATCGTAGAAACTCGCAAATAATTGCTTTTATTCACTCAGATAATTTACGACACTCGACTTGGTAAACTTCATCTTCGTGAATAACATGTATGATTGCTCGTTGAATAATTTACTATTTTTAGCTTCAAGTTTTTTAATGGAAAAACAAAATATTTTTTTCGAACTTTCATTTTGGAAAAATCAAAGTTGGCTCTGACGAAGTAAAGTAGTACTTGCTAAATTTATCTTTAGTTTTACTAGTGTACGTCAGATGTCATAGCTGTTTGATTGATTGATTGATTTAGTATGTACGACCAAGCCTAAAAGCATTGCCACATGACATAACTACAGACGTTTTTCTAGAAACAGATTTTCCATTTATGATTAAATGGATCCATATTTTGTATTTAAAATAATGATAAATAATATAAACTAACTCATATTATTAATTAAAATAACAAATTTATAATAACTTTACAATTTTAATTGAAAAATAACCATTTAAGTCAAAATCCGTTTCCGGGAACGGCTGAAACGAAAAATGATAATTTTTCAATTAAAATTGTTAAATTATTGTAAATTTCTAATATTGATTAATAATCTGAATTATTTTATATCATTTATCATTATTTTAACCACAAAATATGGAGCCATTTAATCATAAATGGAAAATCTGTTTCTAGAAAAACGTCTGTAGTTATGGCATGTGGCAATGCTTTAAGGCAAGTTTCCCGGATATGCCGAGTCCACGGTACACCCTTTTATGAATAACAAGATCGAAGGAAAGGAAAAGTATGCTAACATGAAAGACTCGATCCGGTTCCAGACACCTAAGTAGTCGATAGTTAGTAAATTTGTTAGTATTTTTTTTTTTTGACATTTGTTAATCACGAGACAAGACAACACAATGTTTTCTAATATAGCCTTCCCCATAAAATCTGAAAAGCCTTAATTTAATTAATTATTTATTATTCTCCACTATTGGACCCATTGGCGGTTGGGCGGTGGGAGGGACGACATTTTGTTCCAACATCATATTCCCAAGCGGTCACCCAAATTTGTACTAATCGTAGCAAATGTTGCTTGACATCGATGTTGAAGTTGTTATGTCTCTTCTCTCTTGTCTACTTGCCCGAACACCGAAAATACTGTACTGTAGTGTGATAAGCTTAAAATATATGGAGAGTACACAGTCGGGGATTAAGAAAAATCTGGGCCCTAGGAAAATTTCGTTTCATGGCCCCTCAAAATAATGGGGAAATCCGAAGTAAAATTTTCTTTACCTTCAAAATGCGTGAAAAGTAGGCTGTTTCTCTGTTTCTCATGTCAAACGGTCTGTTTTCTTTCATGCCCCCCAAAAAAGACCCTTTATGATAAGTTTATTAAGTAATCACCTTTCGGAAATGTAAACTGGTGTAAAGTACTTTGTCGCACGAGAAAGGATGCTGACGAAGTGCGACGAATAATTTTACCTACAAAAACAAAATTGGCTACAAAATTAAAAATAATGGGTGAATCCGGCCAAACTAAAAAATGAAGCAGGACAAGCGTTCTGTTTTTTCAATATAAAATAAAAGCGCAAAAATTTGTTTGTTTAATAATTCCAATTTGTGTTATTCTTCCATACCCATAATTCATTATATTCATCTCTTTCTTTACGTGTCACGTCGTATAATAACCACCAACGTTTAGGGCGACTTAAATTTTGTTTTAATTTCAAATATCACACTACCCAATGTAAAAACTTAAATTCGTTGTTTAAATAGAGAAAAAAACAAGTTAAATTGGACATGCAGTTGGGATTATACCATATGAAAAAATGATGTTATTTGTGCGTCTTCTTTAATTTTTTGCATATGTGATAATTTAAGTCAGTAACCGCCACGGATTTTTCGTGCTAAAAAAACTAAATTTTTTTGTAAAACCTTAATGCGCTGGATGGCTCAACGATAAACTAGAATACTTGATACATACTTTCAACAACAGCTGCGTTATTCTATTATACCGTAGACAGACACAAAGTTAATCGCGATTTTCATTTACCCAGATTGTCAAAAATCGCGTTGTGGAAACGAAATAATTCGGTTTTTGTGAAAATCGTTTAATGAAAGATAGGCAAATAATCTAAATTCGCGATTATTCGGTTTGTGTCTGTCTACCGTATTAGATTGCTGCTCGAGATCGCGATAAATATAAAGAAAAATACTGGGAAATTTTTTCTGTTGTTTTAGTACAGAATTGTATACCTCAATAATTGTGAGTAATTTGAAAATAATTTTTTATTTTTGTTAAAACGTTACATTTTTATCAATATTTGCTTTGTCAATGAAAGAGTTGAATTCGTTCACATTCAATGCGTGCTGGAAACCCTTAAAATAAACTACAAGGTCAAATTTTTGAAATAGCACATTCAATCGATGAAGAATGATTTACTGATATAACTACCAATGATTTGGACGAACTGCTTTTGAACTACTAGAATTAACGGTAACTCACAATTGTAATGAAAATGATTCAGAAGAAGATTTTAGTTAGCCAACCAAAAAAAATTACTTTTAAAACCTTACAAAAAGGATTGGAATTTGAGGGAAATTGTAGTCGTGTATCATTGATAATGACCCTTTAATGGAAAGAAGTGCGCAATTTAAAAGGCAATTAATGATGCTTATCTTGTTCCATATCAAGAAATTTTAAAAAACTTGCAAAAGGAATACCGTTAATCACTCATGATGTGTTCTAAAAAAATTGCCCTCTTTCGTCAGTTCAAAATGTATTTTCAAATTTCAAGAACTCTGTTGTGTCCTACATAAAATCATTGGATTGTGACAAACTCGTAAATATACAATTTATTAAAAATTATCATTTAAGTCAATGAATTACTTTTGCTGTGTTTTTTTATAAGTCTCGATAGATCTATTCACATATTTGCAAAAAAAAAAAAAAATCAAAATTGTAGCTACTTCTATCATCCACTTAAAAATACTGGCACCTAGTAGCACTAAGAATTGTGTTTATTTGGACAAAGCCACGTCATTGTTGTTTTAATTTATTTTGTTATTCCAAAAGCATAAATACACGAGGAAAAGTGCGAATATATTTAATCCATATATAAACATGAAACGGACATACTAAAAGTTTTTTTTCTTTCAAAATGCTACTATGATCCTTTAAATTTTGAGCAACTTTTACGAAAAATGATAAACAGGTTCATTTTTCGATTTTTCCATTCTTTTTCGCCAAAAAAATTTGTGGATTGCGCTAAATAGTATGTATTAAATAAAGGCTGATTTACATTCAATCTTTTCGTTCTTTTTCAAAAGAATAGAATCACGAAGAAATTCCAAATGAGCCGTTTATTTTGAAAGTGACCTAAGTCCATTTTCCAAAAAATCAAATTAGATGTCATAATATTTTCAATTTTACGTAATCTTTTCGTTATTAAACAAATTACAGCTAGTTGAGGTAAAATCACTAAGATTTTGCAATGAGAAAATTTGCTGATTAATAAAATGACAAAAAAATTATTTTAAAAGTGGCCTAAGTCCTATTTAAGAGCTTCAAACATGAAGTATTAAATATATTATGTAGTAAAATTTTATTAGATAAGAGTTCTACTTTATTTGTTATAATGTATATTATTGATTATACAGCATTAAGGTCGCAGATATATTATTAAGATAATGTTTTTTTTTAAATAATAATAATTCGATAAAATGTATAATTTTAATATTATCAGCACAAACCAGAAAGTGAGATCTCTATACAAAATTATAAAAATTACTCACATGTGATACAATGTGAAAACCAAACATGAAATATACCAAAAATCCGGCAAACAAAATTTAAATGTTCATAATTTTATTCACAAACAACTACAAAACTGCAAGAGCTTTTCAACCCATGCTTAAACACGAATTTTAATATTTCCTTAATCGAATAAACATTTTATTATTATAAACTAAAATCACATTTTAAATACGACATCGTATCTATGTAAAAATTGGATCCTAATTTACAGTACATTCAAAATCCCTGATAAAATTGATACATACAAGAGTTTATACAAATGAAAAGTCGTTTTATAATCGTGTTAACACAAAGGTTAAACGCAAATAATAAACAGCCACGCGAGGTGCGATGTAAAGCGTATAAATTGTAGTTTTCTATTGGTATGAGAAGGATGTCAATTGTTTTTACTATTATTTATTTCTAGATGCGTCTTTTTATTTTTAATTGTATTGCATATGCTTTGTTTTCTACAGATGAAAGAACAAATATTTACTCTCGAATTAACGTGACTTAAATCGATTTAAGTCAAAAGAGATTTTAGTCCACAATTGACACTATATTTCAATTATTTAAATATTACCCCGACTCCGATGTGTCAATCTTTAATAAAAGATGTGCAAGCTAGATGAAATTATTACAAGATATCTCTTGTAACTTTTATCCCATCGTTAAAAGAATATTAAACTAATCTCCTAAAAAATTATCATAGCAAATTTGAAATAAGTCACTTTTCCTTGAGAGTAAACAAATATAATTTCTTACTTTTTTTTAGTTTCTGTTCTTTAAATTGGAAAGACAAGGATAATCTAATTTGTTTATGTTTCTTCTATTTACGAGGTTTTGTTTTCAACTCTTTGTTTTGCATCGGAATTTTTTTTAAATTCTTTTATTTACGGATTTAATGGCTTTTGAGTAGATAAAGAGCATACGCGAAATACAGACATAAACGAGCGCATTTACTATCGTGCGTGTGAAATTTCATCAATTCATGATCATGAGCTAGGTAGCAAATTTTTCTCGCGGATTCACCATAAACTAGTATAAAATAGAAAAAATGCGTAATTTAACAAAAAACGAACAATAAAAATCTACATTTACCGTAGAGGAATAAAAATGTAATACTTTTTAATGATATCAAACAATATTATTAGGTATTTATTTCAAAGATATTTTTTTTTCAAGGGACTTAAGCTTTTTAAAAATTAAAAAATGATTTCATTAATTTTGAAAGTGACTTAAGTCCATTTATAGCCATCAAAAACGTGTTATTTTTTAAACAATGTTGATCATTTTAATTAGGTTGGATAACTACACACCCTTAGAAACACTAAAACATTATAGTAGCGTATTATCAGTTACCAATATTTTTAAATTTATTAAAACGCAAACCGTTAAATATCTCGATTTCAAAATAAATGGTCTTAGGTCACTTTCAAAATAAACGGCTCAAATATATTTTATCCATGGATAAAAATGAGACGGGCATACGCAAAATTTCATTTTTTCCTTTCAAAATGTTACTTTGAATTTATAAATTTTGAGCAACTTTCACGAAAAAAGATAAACCAGTTCATCTTTTTCAGATTTTCCCGTTCTTTTTCACCAAAAAAAGTTGAGTGTTACAGTAAATAGTATTTAATATTACTTTTTGAGTATTCCTTCTCATTTTAATATAATCAAATCATACTAAAAATTTTTATCTTACATCTTTTATAAAAGAACGAAGAGATTGAATGTAAATCAGCCTTAACCCATTTTGAATATGCCTCTTCATAATGGAAGTTAATCATAAAAAATGAATACTTTTATCCTACATCTCCTGTATTTTAAAATAGAGCAAAAGATTAAATGTAAATCAGCTATTAGTTTCCTATTGTACTTAGAGGCTGATTTACATTCAATCTTTCCGTTCTTTCCCAAAAGATAAAAGATGTACAGTAAAAAATACGTTTTAGTACAATATGATTTCCTTGTATTAAAATCAGACGGAATACTCAAAAAATATTATTCAATACTATTTACTGCAACGCTCAACTTTTTTTGGTGAAAAAGAACGAAAAAATCTGAAAAAGATGAACTTGTTTATCATTTTTCGTAAAAGTTGCTCAAAATTTATAAAATCGAAGTAACATTTTGAAAAGAAAAAAATTTAATTTTGAATATGCTCGTCCCATTTTTATATATGAGTAAAATGTATTTGCACTTTTCTTCGAGATTCTATCTTTTGAAAAAGAACGAAACGATTGAATGTAAATCAGCTATAATTCAACCTTAAGTGAAAATGGCAGATGTACTAAAAATTAACTTTGTTATGTTTCCATGATAAAATATAAACTTTTAATATGTGTCTGTACTCATGAAAGGGAAAATCTGTAGTCTCGTTAGAATATCTGGATAAAAAGCAATTGATTAAAAACGATAAAACGTAGCGTAAAAGTTCTATTGGATAAAATTAAACTGAATTATTTGCAATTCAATACAAAAATAGATAATGTCTGGAGGTAATTTATAGAGATCTAGCGAGACTTACAAAAAAAACACAGCAACGAAATGGGAAATAAGAGACAAGCCTTAAGCGCGAGAAATGAATGGGCAATGTATCGAGCAAAACTTTATTTCTATGTAACTTAAGGCTGAATTACATTCAATGTTTTCGTTCTTTTTCAAAAGAATAGAATCACGAAGAAAAGTGCAAACACATTTTACCCATACATAAAAATGGAAAATTCAAAATTTAATTTTTTCCTTTTAAAATGTTACTTTGATTTTATAAATGTTGAGCAACTTTTACGAAAAAAGAAAAGATAAACCATAGGGGGTCAATTCTCGTTCTATGAAAAAATGAAATGTAAAAATAATTCTATGTAAACAAAGCTCCAATTTGAAATATTTTTTTTGGTTTACGCCTACTCTGAAATTTAAATACATTATCTAAATTTTATAACGAAGGAACAGTAAACGACAAATAATTATTCGTTTACACAAGATACTTATTAATCGACATTTGTATCAAAAGGCATATTTAAAGCTGCATTAATTTTTGTGTGGCAATAAATGACTAACTTATGTGCGCATGTTGATTGGTTTCCTGTGTTTATTAAGTTATGCCACCTTAATGACCACAATTCGATACTACCAATGATTTTATTTACCAAGGCTTTATATTTTTTAAGGCTCCACGAATTAAAAAAGGCTGAAATAAAAATTGTGTTCATTAATGAAATAAAAAAAGCGAATATTGTATGAAAAAGAATACATTTTTTATTTCAGAAAATTTGTGAAAAAAAATGAATTAAAAAAGTAACAGGTGTTCATATTTTTTCATACAATATTCGCTTTTTTTATTTCATTAATGAACACATTTTTTAATGCAGCCTTTTTTAATTCGTGGAGCCATTTTTTAATAAAGTATACACTACTCTAGTTTTAAAGCCAAGTTTACACCTCTCGAGAACATGAAACACCTAAAATTGATACATCTGAAATTATTTGATTTGTTTTCATAAAATTGATTGGAATAAACTTGAAATAAAACTATATATCGAATAAATATCAAAATAATGAATAGAATATGAATACAATATTTTTAATTTCCCAATGATTTCATTTTGTTCGCAGTGAAATGTCTGTGACTATGATTCACCGCGGTTCACAGCGAGTGTAAATGGAACAGTGAACGTAAATAAGTTAATAGTGCTGAATATAGATTTTACTTTGTTCACGATGTTTGTTAATTTTCGAATGCCAAATGGCAATGGAGAAGTGAACAAACGTTGTAAAAATACCGGTTTTGTTTGTTCACTGAATTATGCTTGCCATGCTTTTCTTTTGAGATAAGTGAAGTTATGCTGGCAATTCGCAGCAAAAAATGGAAATTATAAATTATGTTTTTCATGTTTAAGAAAAATATCAGGAAATGAAAATGCAACTGTGAACATAACAAAATCCAGCTTATACCTCTGAGTTCTGTTCATCGATTTTCGCTATGAAACAAACTAGTTAATTCAACATGATTCCACGTTCATATTCACAAGAGGTTTAAATTAGGCTTAACATTTGACTGACAGGCATCTATTTGTGGAATTTGTAATTTGATATTTTACACTGAAGTTTTGTACATCCATACTCAAAATTCGTTTTTAAAATTCATACTAGGACAAAATACATCAGAATTTGGAATACACAATATTAAAATATTTACATTCTGACTGAACAATAAAGATAAGTTATATCAAAATTTTAAATCCTAAAGAGTCCAAACAATTCATAATTTCACAACTTCAGATAATTTGACAATTTCACCAATAATCTGTATTTGTCAAATTTATAAAAACGCGATATTAGGAATATTTAAAAATTTAAAATCTTCTATATACAGTAGTTTCAAGTTGTAAATATTTTTGAATTTACAAATTATCTTTATTTTAAAACGTCTAGAATATGAAGAATACTCATATATCGATCATATTCTAAGTGTGTAAAGCGGTATTCTAAAATCGTTAATTCTTGTTTGGTAAAACTCTTAAATTTAATTTACGACATCGAAATTCGAATGTTTAAATGCAGTTGCTTCGAAAAACTATTTGTATATGACATAATTTTGAAATTCTAGATTCAATAAGATATTCTAAATTTACAGATTTTTAAAATAGAAGTAGAAATCAGGTGCTTGAATTTAGAGTTAAAGAAGCTTAGGAAATTATAAAACTTGGAAATTAAGACTGAAAATTATTATTATATATTTTTTGAATTATTAAAATAATTCAAAAAATTTACAATAAGAAATTTGAGGCTTATTTATAGAGATATTTCGAAACTAAAACCATTGTACAATAATGTGAATTAAAAAATTCAAAATATACATTTGAAATAGTTTGGGATTTTGGAAATGAACAATATTTCTTTCCATTTTTCAATATTAAACTACCAAGTAATAAACTACCAAGTTTGCTTGCTCTCATATACTACATATACACTGCGCCAATTAAAAAAAACAACGAGCGAGTTCACTCTCAACTCGCAAAATATTTATGTGAAAACTTTTTTGTATAAATATCTATTAAATCATTTTAAGCCATTTCGATAAGGCTCAGAAACCCCTATCTATAAAGACGGATGTGTTCGCTCAGTATTTAAACTATAAGTTACATTTTTGGTTTAAAAAGTCAAGTTACTCTACTATTTTGAATTTGGAGGACGAACCTTACTAACATCAATTGACATTGAGCAAATTACAGTTCTGTTAAGTTAATCAACTAAACCTGCCATGTTTGCTTTCAAATATACCATTATTCATACACAGCAATCTTGTTCAAGATTCCATAATAATAAATAATGGTCACGACAAACTTGCTGAACAAAGATACATCGCATCGCTTTATCACTGATCAGTTTAAAATAAATTAAATACAGCGGATCTATTTGGGCGTACTGTTGGTCGTAAAATCATTGCAATTGGAAAAACAGTAGCGCGAAGCCCCCCATAACCAAACTCACGAACAGCATGAGCTTTACTAAGAAGAAACATACCGAACCGATTAAACAATTTTAAAATTATTATTTTATTATGTATCAATGAATATGTACAATTTTCACAGCTAGCTATTTCCATTTAATTTTTTTACACTACACAAGCATAATTTGTGGTCTTTTTGCTCGTATGTAATTTTCATTTTCAAAAACACTTGCTGCTGCGGCCATATATAGCAGATATTTTCACAACAAAATTAATTAAAGTAGGCGATTTTTTTTTGTATTCGGCTCACGATGTTTTTGAAATGCCGGATGATGTTGTATATTGCGTGTGTATGCGTAGATTTTGCATTGATTTTGCGTTTTATTTATTTTTTGTTCTTGTCGATATTCACACATACCTGCAATATTTTTTGTTCGGCACTTTTATTTCCGTAACCCGAGTTCTATACAATTTTTTACTTACTCCTGCCGCTAAAGATGTTTTCACATCAAAAACGGAACAGAAATGTTCTTCGAAAAAATACCCAGATTTGAACGCTTGTATCTTGGTGAAATAACACCTTTCAGAAAAAAATTTTTGTTTCTAGTTGAAGAAAATTTTGTTTTCTTTTCGATACTGGAAACCGTTTTATTTTATTTTGTTTTTTTATGTCTTTTTTGAGTAAAACAAAAGGTGTCTAAAAAAAAAAAAAAAATTTGCTGCTGTTTGAAACTGTAGACGAACTTGCTCGATATTTGATTCAAAAATCCAAATCGGCCATTTTATAGAGAATTTAGAAACCTTGCAAAATGATGCTAGGAAAATTTCTGTGCGGCCACTCCTTGTAAAGTTATTGAAGTTTTAGAGAAAACGTATCAAAAAGCGTAGAAGTAAATTTTTTTTTCTTGTAAACTTGGCACTCTACGATAAAATGTTAAGTCACTTTAATACTAAAACTTTAACACACTAAAACTTCAATAACTCGATAAGGAGTGGCCGCACAGAAATTTTCCTAGTATCATTTTGCAAGGTTTCTAAATTCTCTATAAAATGGCCGATTTGGATTTTTAAATCAAATATCGAGCAAGTTCGTCTACAGTTTCAAACAGCAGCAAATTTTTTTTTTTTTTAGACACCTTTTGTTTTACTCAAAAAAGGCATAAAAAAACAAAAGAAAATAAAACGGTTTCCAGTATCGAAAAGAAAATAAAATTTCCTTCAACTAGAAACAAAAATTTTTTTCTGAAAGGTGTTATTTCACCAAGATACAAGCGTTCAAATCTGGGTATTTTTTCGAAGAAAATTTCTGTTCCGTTTTTTAATTGGCACAGTGTAGTTAAAGTATGATCAGTTGATTGCGATCAACCGCAAGCCTTTGCGATTTGGAACACAACTTTTGGTTTATCGGTATATCGATACATTAATACACATTTTATTGATTTTCTCACCATTAAAATACTCAATGAATAAATTCTTTTCATATGAGAATATTTTGACGAAAATAATCAAGTATTCATTAAAAACACTTTCGAATTATGATTTTTTCCACTGAGAAATCTTTTCATTTTATTTTTCATGGAAACAGAATCGACCCACAGTATAGTGAAAATTATACAATTTGTTTTTTTGCATTCAAAAAATAAAAACGGTTAACTAGATGTAAATGAAAAGACTTTTTTCATTGGATTTTTTCATAGAACGAGAATTGACCCCCAGGGTTGGGATGTTGTACCATCACTTTCATTCGAATCGACTTTAAAAGTCGATTCGAAAAAGTGATGGTTGGCATGTTGTAAAATTTTTAATTTGACATTTAGATTTTAGACGTTATACAAAGCGTTAAATAAATATTAATTCTTAAAGATTTTATTAGAAAACAACAATTTATGATAGATATTATTATAAAATATTTTGACGTATCGCTCGTACATCACTTTAAATAAACTGAGTGATACTAAAGTATCATTATCGCGATTCGAAAATTTTACAACATACCAATTTTCGACTTTTTGTTCGAATTTCGAAAATTTGAAATTAAACATCTCGCCCTTGGTGGGATATGGGGTGGGAACTCGATAGATTTTATGTCTCATGTTTCAAGAATAAAATTGTACTCTATTTCGTTTTTCAATTATGCTTTTTTTCTTGCTATCTCAGCTTGCTCGCTTAAAACAACATTCTACTTCCACTTATACTCATGAACATTTATCACTCAAATTTTTGTTTAGTGATACTTTATTGATTTGGAGGAAAAAAAAAGTATGCAACAAAAAGAGATCGCAATAGAAAAAGCGTAACCCAAAAACGAAATAGAGTACAATTTTATACTTGAAACATGAGACATAAAATCTATCGCATTCGAATCGAAAGTGATGTACAATCTAAAAATCGATTTACAGTAGTTCTGTGTATTTCTGCAGCTGGGCTTTTGGTTCTAACGCTCATCATGGATAAATAATTGTTTTGTAAACGAAAAAACGTTGCTGGTAATGGATTTGTTTTGTCTGGATCTCGCTTGCTTAAGGAAGTTCAGGACCAATTAAAGAAAATATACAATACAAATGTTTTGTACATACCACAAAAAATGACATCCTTTTTTACAACCGCTTGACGTCTCTGTGAAATATCCATTTAAAATCGTAATGCAGTAAAAAAAATCTCATATCAAGACGTAATAAAATTCGTCGCAAGTTCTGTAAAGAAAATTTCACTTGATATCGTGAGACGATCATTCAAATGTAGCGCCATAGATCAGTTTGGAAACGAAATTCCACACGATAAATTAAATAAAAAACTTACTCGGGTTTAAATCCTGAGCCAAGTTGGCGGATTAATGATCCAGTTAGAATAGGAGAATGAAGAAGAAAGTAATCACGAGGAAAACTATGAGTTTGTTGAAGCTGATGGCTTGGATCATTCAGAAGATTCTAGTGACACAGATCCCAGTGATGACGGTAGTGAAAACACCATTAGTTATTGATGAAACGCGGTTTGAAATTTAACAATATTTTGGCTTACAATACTTTTAATGTACGTAAAGTACCAAAAATGTGCAATTTTTTAACCTATTTTGATGTTATTTATTTTATGTATGAAATTATAATTTTTTTTTTTAATTTCAATAAAAAGGGTCGTTGCCAAAAAATCAAAATTTCGTGATTTATATTTGTTTTTTTTTAATTGTACGTTACAAATAATAATCCCAAATAGTAAAAGTTACGTAAAAAGCAAGTAACGTCCATGTTCTAAAAAATATTGATGGATTTAATTAATATCATGTTGCAATATTTCCAAATACTGTACCTGATACAATATATGGATATGGATTTCAGATTTTGACTGGCAAACGCTGTGAAATTATTGCTCAATTAGTATACCGTGGTATTATAATTAGCACTTTTTGACGTGATAACGTTTTACACCGCATGTTCAGAAAACTGACCCGAAATTTAGCCCTTGGTCGGGGGCAATTACTCATCAACTATAAGCACTACCTTTAATTTAAAGATATGATTGCTTAGATTGGTCCTTCGGGTTTATGTGTCACGCATAATATTTTTACAATGACGTCATCGGGCGGCACAGGAATCCACGCCGCGAACCTCTGATTTCGGCCGATTTAAATGCTTCAACCAGTGTAGCGAGAAACGGCTCATCCGATCGGAGACCAGATAGTGTCAGTTTTTGCGTAAGAAACCAGTGGTGTTTAATTAATTTTAAATTAAATTAATTAATCATCACATAAATTTTAATTAAAAATTCAAACTACAAAATAGGGATTTATAGAGATTGAGGGCACTATAGCAGGAGAATGCCTCATCAGATCGGAGTAATTCGGTTATTAATTTGTGCTTAATAATACTGTGGCAGATAATTTATTTTAAATTAAAATAATCAATCTCCACATTAATTTTAATTAAAATTACAAAGTACAAAATAGCCATTTACACCCAACCATAAGAATCACTTATCTGACCGGAGTAATTCTGATGTCAATTTGTGCGTAAAGAAACTGTGGCAGATAACTTATTGTTAATTAAAATAATTAATTCCACATAAATTTTAATTAAAATTTAGATCTACAAAGTGGCGATTTACAATGCTAGAGAGCACTATAAAGAGGGAATGCCTGATCTGATAGGTTCTATGTCAGTGTGGACTCTGTATACAATATATTTGACCTAGACTGCGTATTCACCACACTAGCCTCGGCGACTTTGGGAGGCACTTGTCTGCGGAACTCACATTCATCAGGCACATCTCCGCTGAGACCCTACGCTTCATATCGTACTTCTCATACCATCGCTCAGTACTTAATCGTTTGCAAACAATCACTGTACTCTCATTTCATAATGCTAATAATAAAGAAATTTATTTTAACAAGCCCATACATCGTGCCATTTCTCGTACCTCTTATAAACGTTATCACGGAAAACACCTACGGCCGTGTAGAAGACACAGCTTACCCCGATTTTTTTCTCCAAATAATGTAGGTACCGGTATAATATTTGGATTTCACATTTTCTCGGAAAAACGACATTTTCTAATTAATATACCATGGTATTATAATAGGCACTCTACGGTACATTCATCACTCTTTATCACCCAAGTTTCCTTTATCGATGTGAAAAAATGGAATTGTATATAGCACGAACAATCATTCTAAAATGATGAGATCGCAATAAAGTAAGCATAATTCAAAAATTGAAATAGTGTACAATTTTATTCTTGAAAAGAGGGACATGAACACTATCGAACATCGAAAAAGGTGATGTTAGAACATCTCAGCACAGTTCATCTTTTCAGGTTTTTCCGTTCTTTTTCACCAAAAAAAGAGTTGCAGTAAATAGTATTGAATAATACCTACTTGTTGAGTATTCTTCCTGGTTTTAAAACAAGGAAATCAAACTAAAAGGCATTTTTTTTGTATGTACATCTTTTATCTTTTACAACAGAACGGAAAGATTGAATGTAAATCAGCCTTTAACCGATTTTGATAAAATTCAACATACACGATGGAAATCGAATTCTAAAATGATTTTTAGGTAAAGTTCAGGAATATGACCAATCATTGATTTTTGCATTTTATTTACTTAGTGCGTTTCGGTAATTCTTACACACAAAAAATATTGCGGTGTGAATGGAATTTTATCCGAAAAAAACTTTATTTTTTATCCAATAGTACCATATTAACTCCGCAAGATCGGATACAAATTTTAAAATATCCAAAAGGATCGAACAGTATACTTTTGCACCGTTCGGAATAAACGCAAAAGTTGTCAACAGCGGATTTTTTTAAAAGGTACTTCCCAGAGATTATTTTCGTTCTATCGGAGTAAATATTTACACCGTTTGGAGTTTTCGTGAAAAAGTAAAATTGTAAGAGATTTTGGCTGTATTAGTTAAATTCGCTAAAGCAACCTGCATATTCCTTCTGTATAATAGAATTTAAATTGTGATACAATCAGTCTAGTCGCAGCGGCCTGATGAGAAGATCCAATTCTCTTACAATCTTTGGAACATATCAAAATCATATACATTAAATTAAAATACCAATGGGATAAAAACCATACACTCAAAAAATGTGCGGTGTTAATTGGTTTTTTATCCGAAAAAGTATTTTATTTTTCTCCAACTGAATATATTTTATAAAATTAAATACGCATCAACGGATAAATATATTTATCTATCCGAAAAGATAAATTTTTATAAAAACTCCTTTTGGATTTAATAAAATGCACCTCTAGGTATTTTCCTAAAGATGAATGTTCCTGTTTGGGTTTTATGCGGTGTAAAAGTTTTTATCCAAATGTATTTTATGCCATTTTTATTATAATATCCGATTGGATTCAAATTATAAATATCCGATCGGTGGGACACTATGTAACACCGATTCGGTGTTGTGGTGACCTTTTATTTTTTTGTGTGTAGGAAATTGTTTTATAAATTTGAAATTTGACATAAAAAATATCAAATAAACAAATAACATCTGCGAGTGTTCACTTCCTCCGCGAGGAAGACATTGAAAGTCAGCTTATTGAATGAAATAATGAGATCTGCGTTTTATTTTTTCCTGGCTTACGTATTATTGTGATCAAAGAAATCTTTTTTGAGTAAAACAACTGGTTCGCATGATCGGGTTGAATATGAATTAATGTTATTAAATGTTATGCATTTGTCTGGAAATTCCCTTGTCATTTTCCCAGTAATGAGATCATGTCCTGGTTAATACTTTTAATTATTAAAACTAGGCATTTCACCTTTGGCTTTGAGGAGTTTCTTGGAAAATCGAAAATATCAAAAATTCAGGTCATCCATTTAGGTAGGTGTCATACAAGTATGAAAATAATCTGTAATTTATACATGCTTGTTCCTTTAGACTTTCATTCTTTGGAACAGTTTTGTATAGAAAATTAACAATAACAATAAGAAGAATATTCATGACCAAAGTGCAAAAAAGATTATTTATCACGTCTTCTATTTAGGCAACACCATCCAAACCAATCAATAACAGAAATATATGAGAATATAAAACATAATATATTTTAAATTGTCTGAGAATTTTGAATATCAAAGAATGTTAAGGTGTTGAACTGTTGTTATTTTGTGGTTTTTATGTATACCACCAAGTTTGCATATAAAAAAATCCATGACCGCCGTTATACCTACCCAGCAACCTTTTCTCACAGCTTTAAATATTCGCCGTTGATCGATGATATGATCGATTAAACATGGTTGGTGAAATTGTTTTTTTGTTTTGTTTTTTTTTTTTTTTGGCAAGCCCTATTTTCGCATGTACGGCGCGACACGTAATTAACGAATTACAAATATATTTTATTCATACGAGCGAACATTTTAATTTAATTAGTTTCTACTTGGTCTGATTTATAAAAATTTTATCAAAAATGTGTGCGCGTTCAACACGTCGTAAAAAACAAAACAACGGTTTTTCGGATTTATTTTTTAATATTCTGAAAAAAAAAACGTTTTGAGATTGTTTGTATTTTAGTCTGGACTCATAAAAAATAAATTCATCAAAAAGGTTTACTATTCAAAATAAAATATAAAATTTGCATTTAAAAATCTGACATTCAAATGACCCCGCCACAATAAAATAAAAAAAATAAAAAAAAACAATCGGAAAAATGTTTACTTGTAAATTTATTTATTTTGTTTTTTTTTATTTTTTTTGCGATCTATTTGAATTGAAAATATAATATTATGACATTCCAATTCGATGATCGGATCTCAGCCCATTATTTATTTTTTTTTTTTTTTTTAACTCGGATCATGTAAAACATACATCTTAAATTACTCCTTAATTGAATTTAATTTATTTTTAAGTATTCCTATCACAAACTCTACTTTGTTTTATAATTTGATGAAAAAATCACTGAGTGTGTGCCGTATGGAATTTTAAATAAGTGTTTATGGGTAAATATAGGGGGACAAGGTGGTCGCCACATCATCATTCTTTTTAAACAAAATAATTTATTTATTTATTTATTTTTTGGAGGAGAAGGAGGAAAATAAACAAATTTTTTCAATTTATTATTTTTGCCTTGAGTTAAACCCATAAATGGATTTGAATTAATTTAATCCAAATAATTTTCACCGAGCTAAATATTTATGTACCGTCTTTCTAAAAAATTGTACTTCATCATAAACTATTGTACACAATAAGTTTAGATTAATAAAAAACAAAAAATTCTTGGAAAATGCTCAACTTCCGTCACTCAAAATAAAACCAGTTGTAGTATGCACCCTTGTTGTAACACCGGCAATCACTTTCTAATATATTCTAAATTCCAATCTATTGAATTTGTATTTATAAAAAGAAGGTATGGGAACTAATTAAGAAACCACAAAATATACACGTATTGAATTCTTGTTACACAAGAAAAAAAAATAAAAACCGAAGATCTATCCTTTTTTATGAATGAAATAAAATTTCGGAATGAAATCTAAACATTACATAGAGAGTAGCGACTAAGAAAATCTCTATACTAACAATGGATTAGATATTGAATACAATTTTTATAATATACAAAATGTGTACATAAGCTACATTCTTAGAATTTTTATTGTTAATTTAAATTGTGTTTTATGAGACATGAAATAAAACTAATACACATAATAAAAATAATAAAATCTAAACTCCATTGTTCCTTTCCCCCGACTCTGTTATTAAGGTAAGAAAAAAAAAACTTAGTTATCGTATTAATGGATAAACATCTACCCTGCAAACAATAGATAGATGTCAACTATAATTTGATGAAAACATTATGTGATAATTAATGCGGGATGGAATGCCATGCGGGCGCAAACAATTACAAAATAAAACCGGAAAATGCCAAAATTTTTACTATATGGCGGAATGCAATTATCGTTTGACGAGTAAAGTGTGAACAAGATAATATTTTGTGTACAATGTGTTTAACAACATAAAAAAAAAAAACGTTTGGCTCCAAAAACACTCAGTTCCTTTTCGCTTTATTCGTTGAATGTTGAAGCGGGGTCAAATTTTCAATTCTTTGAATTATGAATCTTTTGCTTTTATTCTTTTATACAATAAGACACATTATATGTATAGTATATGTATACATAATGTATTTTACTATATTGTTCAATAAATTGTAATCAAAATCTTCAAAAAAAAAAAACTCAATTAATTCAATTTATTTGGTTGAAGATTTTTTTTTTGTCTGTTATTTTGTGGGAACGAAAGATTAATGATTCATGAGCACAATTCTAAATCGCGATTATAAAAATCAAAATTAATCAAATGTTGGTGTTTTTTTTTTTTTTTTAACGCCCTCACATTTTCTTTATGAAATTATAAATAATTAACTTTAATTAATTTTACTTTTAAATTAAGTTGTGTATAACGCACATTCATTTAAGTTATGCACGCATATTTATAATCTGTAAAATCTTTTATAACAAAACCGTTTTTTTTTTTTTTGTTGCAGGTCCTGACATGCCACACGACGTTGCCCAACCAGTAACTTTTGAAGAAGAAGAACGCAGCATGAAACGTAAGCCAATCAATCTGTAATTAGTTTTATCAATTTTTATGTTTTAATTTTTGTTATATTGTATACGTTTTAGATTTCGCTGCCCTACTAACCGGACGAACATCGCATTTTATAAAACGTGATGATATGCTGTCTGTCTATTCATCAAATAATCCGCAAAATATTATTGCAACTGGTCGCTTTATATTCCACAAAAAAAATTTATACTACTCGTTTATCATATCGGATAAGGCGAAACGACCCCAATCATTACAATTTGTCGATCATGCTGGTAGTATTTTAGAGGAGCATACATTAACGATGTCATCGAATGGACCGTTTAGCGTTTATCAAAATGCAACGGGTAAAATATGTGGTGTATGGCGTCGCGTACCACGTGATTATCGTCGTCTGTTGCGCGAAGATCAAATGAGCGTTATATTGCAATGGGGTGGAAAATTTCAAGCTGAATTAGCACTTGTTGGCCAAATTGGTAAATATCCGGCGCTTGCAACCGAATTGTTTAGTTCTTTGTTGGAACCAGCGCCGGGTACGAATTCAGCTCAAATGGCGGGCGCTGGTGGTACAGCTATTGTATCAACTAATAGTGGTGTCTCATCGATTCATATAACTGTAGTCTTTAATGGTGTATTTAGTACTGATGAAATTTTTGATGTACCATTAAATATTCGACTCGAATCGTTGGATAAGAAAGTGATTATTTCGGATATCCAGAGAATTAAAAAACCTGCTCATGATATTAATGTAGTTGAAATTTCGTCTCCGGTCACTCCAAATGATTTACGACTTTTATCACGGGGACGTTTAACTATTACGGTTGAATCGAAAAATAAACCTCAAGCACTTAGAATACAAGGTAATATTTATACACGGGTAGCGTGTGATATATTTCAAACATTGCTCTCATCAAATAATCCAGAAAATAATATAAAAAGTAGCGGCCTAGTATGGATGTATATAAATAAGGATGGTTCACTAGTGTACAATTTGCAAACCGATAATCTGAGCACATCACAAAATCCTATAATCACATTAGTCGATGATAGTGGAAAACGTCGAACAGAATTAGAGGATTTAACACCAACATTTACGAACAATTTTGCGACAGGCGTAATTGAACGGTTAAGTCCAAAAGTTTTAGAACCACTTTACAATAGTGACCTAGCAATAAATATTGCAACAGAAGTTGAGCCAAATTCATTAATTAAGGGACGCTTAATGTGGCGTCCGGTAGCTGATGCACGTGATACACCTACACCAAATTTAATAACTAGAACGGACCACTCGGTGGCACCATCAAATATGGTTGGAATGGCCTGGCTTGCTGTTGATACCGATTGTACGCTACACTACGAATTGGCGTTAACCGGGGCACAAAATCAAAATCTACAATTGTACTTGGAAGAACAACCGATTATAGCCCCGGGTGCTCCAGTAACCCAACGACTTTTAGAAGATTTTACTGGAAATCTTTTAGAGGGATTTAGTTTAATGTTTTCACCAGCTGAATTGGGAAAATTAGAAACCAGTGTAGTGTCACTTGAAATATTTTCGAAGGACAAAAATGAGACACTTTTGAAATCACGGATTAAATCGATTAAAGTTCCCGTTCAGTGTCTTCCATTTTACACGGATAATAATGTGCCCAATTATACCGGGCCGGGGATAGAAATGAATGATAATAGTGTAACGTTTAACGAAAACAAATGTTATCATTCTGATCGTTTTTACGATGAAGGACAACAATGGAGCAGTACTGTTGAACCGTGCACAAAATGTTCATGTGTTGATGGTCGTGTTAAATGTGATCAAATGAAGTGTCCCCCATTAAAATGTAAACATGGAGAAAGTCAACTATTTAAAGGAGAATGCTGTCCTTCCTGTATACGTAAGTATTAAAAGGAAAATGTTTAATAAATTAAATTTAATTTAAATATTTTTTTTCTTCTTTTTTTTTTGGCAGATCCTAAATTTAATCCAGAAGCTCTAAATGCATCTAAAAATGTAGGATGTGTATTAGGTGATCAATTGTATCTTCCTGGTACATCATGGCATCCGTATTTACCACCAAATGGTTTCGATGAGTGTGCCATATGTGCTTGTGACCCGATCACACTAACTGTACATTGCCCTCGTCAACAATGCCCCCCATTAAGTTGCAGTGAAAAGGATGCGTATCGGCCAGATAAAAAAGCTTGTTGTAAAAAATGTCCCGAATACAAATCAAATCCAAATAAACCAGATCCAGAGACACAAGCGGACAAGTCAAGCAAATCAAAACCAAAATCAGAACAGGAAATTATTACGAATGGTGGTTGCAAAATGGCAATGCTTATTTATGAAAATGGTCAAGAATGGCATCCTGTTGTTGCATCACATGGAGAACAGAAATGTGTTCAATGTCGCTGCAAGGTAATTTTTATTATTAAACTATATAGGTAAAATTGTCTTTAAAATAATTAATTGTTTTTTTTTTATTTAATTCAGGATGGAGAAATTTTATGTAATCGAAAACGGTGCACACGATCAGTATGCAATAATAAAATTGTAAAAAAAAATCGTCCTTCACAAGAAAATGACGAATGCTGCAATCATCAGTGCCGGCGACAACGTCGACATCATCAAAATAGTAAGCGATTACGAAAAGAAAATGCAGAAAACTTAAATAAAACAAAAAGCTGAATTTATTTTTCTTTTTTAAATTCCATACAATTGAAATTCAATTTAAAGAGATTTAAAACAAACAAACAAATAAACATAAAAATGCCATAAAGTTTCTAAATACATGAGATTTTAACTAATTTAAAAAAAAATGTATATTATTTTTGTGCAGTTCATAATTGCTTTTTGTTACCACGTACCAAAGAAGACTGAATTAAGTGAGAGGATTGCGATTAATATTAATTAAACTACATATATACATTTGTACATCAATGTTTCTAAAGTATTTGGTAAAAAAATAAAAAATAAAAAAAAAATCACAACGAAAACGTCCCTCAACTTATTTATTTAATATTATTATTATTATTATTATGTATATGTTTTTTTAAATTATTATTACAAAAACAAAAAATTATATAAAAAAAAACTATTAATAATATACTTAAGGCAGCTTATTAATGAAAAGAAAATGAGTCATTTTATAGCAATTAGTAATTATTATATAAATTTATTATATTTATATACATATATATAATAAATGTATATACATATACATACTTACATACATACATATATACAATTTTTACTTTAATTAATTTGTATTTATACTATTGAAACGAATAAATTATGAATTAACCATCATTATTACTTTATTCTAAAAATTATTTATAATTTATAATTACTTATACATACATACTATACATATATATACAGAAAGATTTATGATTATGTATATCCATTTAATCCATTGATTAATTTTATTATGAATAATTGTTAAATCAATTGAGGATCGAGAATACAGATCAAAACTTTTTTTTTTGTTTTGTTTTATTGTGAAAAAGTGAAGCTGATCAGAACAAACTTATATAATATTGTATATTACATATTAAAAAAAATAAATAATAATAAATCAAATTGATAAAATAAAAAACTGAAAACTTGAAAAATATTTTTTTTTTTCTATAATAAATTTGATAAACCCATTTTTTATTGATGTGATTACATTTTATTTCACCCAGTTTACATTTAATAAATAAGTCCAATATTTATATCTTATTGCAATTTTAAATCAGCGTAAATACTTTTCGTTGTGTAAAACCTCTTGAAGACTATTTTTTAAACAAATCATACTTTTCGCCTAAGTAGCTATTGGGGGCCGTTTACATATTACGTAAAGCGTTTTTTCGTTTCCTTCTCGCTCCCCCCCCTCCACCGTAACGGATCAAAACATATTCCGGAACCCTTTCTTTCTTCCAGGCGTAACGTAACATACCTACATTTAAAAATATTTTTAAAATTTTTTAGAAATATAATTTTTCAATTAATGAAACGAGGTGTCAAAGATATTATCTATACCTACTCTGTATCTCACCATAAAGAAATAGAAATAAGAGAACTTATGTAAATAGAAGAAATTACAACCCCAATTCCCCTAGTCGTGACATTTAAAGTGACGTGACCATAGTCGTGTCACGTCACTTGAAAATTGATATTCTTGAAGGGGAACCAAGTTGCACGACTGCAATTTGAAATATATTTATTAGGCAAATTAGACATAGAATCGTTTTATAAAAACAACATATCGCAGTGCGTAAAATTATTTTTAAAAAAACATTTTAAAATATACATATAAAACTATCTGAACCCGGTCCGCCTGGCTGGCCCTAAGTATACGTTTCGACAGCAAAGTTCGTTGTTATTTTTGCAACGCTTCTCACACGGATAGTATACATATACAAAAAAAATGTGTATCGACATAAAATTTGTAACCCACACAAATAAAAAAAACATTCAAAATAACAACCAAAAAGTACTAATGCCTAGATGTTTTTTGGTTGTTATTTTTACATTAGTACTAAAATACAAAATTTCCCCTACGAAATTATTGAACCACCCTATATTGTAAACACATTTTTATTTTGACGTTTATTGAATGTTTGAATTAATACGACATGTAGAATATTATTTATCCATTTTGAACAGGTTTAAGGACTTTTAGGATTAAAATAATGTATAGTGCCATCTATGTGGACTATTATAAATTAATGTGATACACTTGAGGTAACACCAAAATGTAACAAGATAATTATTAAAAGGTTGTAGTGAAGCACAGACGTTTATACTGATAATTATATTAAAATAAATATTAATAAAATAATAATAATATATGTTTCAGAAATATAATATCATAATAAAACATAGAACATGGCGCAGCCGATATAGGATATAAAAATATAATAACAAATAAAATAAAAATAAAAAAAGTTTAAAAACGAAAAACGTGCTCTCATAACCTAAAAAAAAAAATATATATATATAATGGAGTTCCTAAAGCCGCAACCCATTAAATTCACAGACAATATAAGTGAAGAATGGAGAAAATTTAAACAAAACTTCGAGATATACATGGAGGCCGCCGCTCTAACAGAAAGCACAAATAAACGAAAATGTGCTCTTTTATTAAATGCAATGGGACCGCAGTAGGGTTGCCACCTGTCCATATTTCATATTGATTGTCCATATTATAAACGTGTTGTCCATACGACAGTTAAAAATGATATGGACATATTGATTGTCCATAAATTTGTTTATTTAAATCTTCTATTTGTCTTTTCTACTATAATGCCACTATTTCTACGAAAACTGTATATGCGATTTTCAAATAATCCTTAAATTTGTGTAGATTTTTCTTTAAAATTGTATCGAGTTTTCCTTGAAATAATAGAAGAAAAGAGATTTGCTGTGCGATTCTGACGTTAAGACTGCTAAGACTATCACAGCTAAGAGAAATTTTGGTAAAAGGTTTTTTTAAGAGAATCTCTTAATTAGTATTCTGTTGGTAGTACTCTTAAAATATCTCTTAAAAACTCTCCAAATATATTGGAAAATATTTGGAGACCTGTCAATTTGAATTTTTTTAGATTTTTTCGAGGTACATACATTTTTGGCGATTGATAAATACATAATTAAAAACAATTTTAGTAATTTTTATTTAAATACGTTTATTTTTTATAAAGTACACAAATATCTGAAAAATTTATACTAAATACAGCGGCTCTAGGACAAGCGTAGAACAACACGCCGTTTCTAATCAAAAAAAAAAATCACCGCAAAAATAATTATTTTAGGTTTATAATTAAAGTTTTATAAAAATTAATAATTTATAAGAATAAAATATTTCATAATTTTTTTTTATTAAATTTTAGGTTTTTTTTATTTTTAAAAACAAACAATAAACAAAATATTTACGATTATTTATTTAAGATACAAACACAATTTATTAAATGGTTTCTCTTTAATACGACTACGAGAAACGTCAAAGTTGTGATGCTTATGACCACCTATATCGTATGTATTAGTTAAGAGATTTTTTAAGAGATTCTCATAACTAAAAGAACGTATAGAATCGCAAAATAGTCTTAAGATAAGAGAAATCTCTTAACTAAGAGAAATCGTTTAGTTAAGAGCTCTGTGACTGTACATCAGAATCGCACGGTTGGATTGAATCGGCCCCAATATTACAATTTCGTACAAAAACGAGCTAACAAATATTTTTCTATTTTCGTTGGAAGCCGGCTGCTCCCTCATGTTTAATAACAGCCAACAATTAAAATTTAAAAAATGCGATGGCAGTTTATGATCAAAGTTTAAATTATTTAAAAAAATGTTATATATACAATGTGTTTCGTCGGTAAGTAACCGACTGGAAAATTCGAAATATTTATATAAAATTATCGCAAAAAAACCTTTAAAGTGGGGTCTAACTGTAAAACTGCAATTTATTACGTTTTCAAATTTTTTGAGTAATGGTGACCCCTTTCCACATTTTTCATCATATCTCTCAAGTTATGGGCTCGATTTTAATTTTGTTTACAATTTTTGAAAGCTTTTGAGTCATTTTATTGGTTAATTTGCACACTTAGCCAGGTTTTTTTATAGAATGTAACAAATTATGGGAAAATAACATTTTTTTACTTAAAAAAACCTCTACTTTTAAAAAAAAATGAACTGTAAGTCGTGAAAATCTTCCAGTAACAGTTATTTTATTTATTATTATTAATCTGCAGCATAATATGTACAAATTCACAAAACATCGTTACTACCTAACTCATAAAATATTCGAACAGCAATTTGTCGAAGAAAGAGCGTTTGTAGCCGTTTTCTGAAAAAGGGTCGCTCTCAGGTAGTGATGTTATCTAACAAAATCTTTTTAGCCTGATCTTTTAAATGATCGAAAAAATGTGTAGCACTAGTTAAACAAAATATTTATGTAAAATAATTTTGTTGTTGTGTTTTAAGATACAGGGTATCAAATATTTAAAAAAGGCATGTACTTGGTATTGTATTTATTGCTATAGAAAAAAACTAATTATCCGAAAATTATAAAATTGCGCTCATTTAAAAGATAAATGAATAGGGATTATAAAATAATTATAAAAGTTGTACCATCTTTCATTTCTTCTTTTTCAAAATGGCCGCCGAAACATTCTTTTTGAATTTTATATTTGGCTAGTACCGATAAACCTAATATTCCAATAAAAACTAATGTTTTTACTTTTATATACACTTTTATTCACAAAATTTTTCAAATAAATTAATTAAATTAAAAATTAAAATTTATTATATCTTCTTTTAGTGATAATTTTGTTTTATGAATATTTTGAAAAAAATAGTTTTCGGGCATTCGTCCATCATCAGTTTCAACAACTATATTAATTTAAAAAATTTCCTTTGTTTTTATTCATTTTCCTTTTCCATAACATCATTCCTCTTGACGATAATTAATTTAAATTATTTGAAGTTTGTAGTCTGCAGCAAGAAGAAAACTTGTTTGAAAGGTTTTCAGTAATTTTAAAAAGGTTTGGTTTGACTTTTAGAGGCGATGAGCCATATAAAGAAACCAATATTTTGAAAACTGTCCATAGATATTTATTAAAGAGATAGCTTTAAATGGGTCGAAGTTTTGAAAAAAACCGAAATCGAATAAGCAATGCTTAATCGAAAGAATTTTCTCTGAATGACAAATTTGTGAACTCATGAAAGAAACAAAATGCGGCCGGAGCTAGTGGACTAATATTTATGTTTTTTTACATATGTTTTGTGTCCATATTTCACACTTTTCAAAGGTGGCAACCCTAGACCGCAGGCACTTGATATTTTCAACACGTTCAAATTCCAAGAAGACGAAAAGGAAAGTTATGATGCAATAATTAAAAAGTTCGATGAATATTGCAATCCGAGGAAGAATATAATATATTCCCGATTCAAATTCTACACACGTAATCAGGTGGAAGGTGAACCATTTGATGAATTTCTGACGGATATTCAAAAATTAGTTATCGACTGTGAATTTGGCGACCAAAATGATTCAATGTTAAGGGACCGTATAGTTTTGGGAATCACCAACCGGGATCTTCAAGAGAACATGATCAAAAAGGATGAATTGGATTTGAAAAAAGCTGTAGAAATATGTCGTGCTGCAGAAAATACTCGAAGACAAATCAGGTGTGTACAATCTAATAAAGTAGTTTCAGAAATTAAAACACAACATAATAATGAAATTAGATATAAGACAAATTATGTATCGCCAGCAAATGTCAGAAGTGTACCCAGCAATAAACAATCTGCAGGTGGTTACAACAAGTATGTAAACCATGAGCCCCACAAACAAATTAATAATACGGTATGCAAGAAATGTAATAGATATCACAAATTTGGTGATTGTCCGAATAAAGGAATAAAGTGCAGAAATTGTGGCAAATGGAATCACACATCTGACGTTTGCTTGCATAGAAAAGTAAATAACATTACATATACCCAGAATGAAACTGAGGTCGGTGATAATGCTAAGTTGTATGTTCTATCAATAGATTTAAATTCACAAAAAATTAATGGGTGGTACAGAGAAATTATTGTAGAAAATATCGCTGTAAAATTTAAAATCGATTCTGGTAGTGACGTAAATATCATTCCTTTGTACATATTTAATAAAATTAGCACACACATTGAATTAGAAAATAGTAACGTAATATTAAAAGCATATGGTGGTTTTATAATCGAAACATTAAGATCTGTCGTATTATCAATCTCGTTAAATAAAATAGAAATCAAGGAACGATTTATCGTAGTAACGAATGACTCAACACCAATTTTAGGGTTAACTACATCACATACGCTAGGAATAATTAAAAAAGTTAACGAGGTAGTGTCTGAGAAAGATAACTTCATTCGAAATAACACAGACATATTCAATGGTTTAAGCTGTTTTCCAGATTGTTATAAAATAAAATTAAAAGATAATTCAATTCCGATTTCAAGTGCACCATATCGAATTCCTCTAAAATTAGAAGACAAAGTTAAAAAAAAAAATCAGAACAAATGGAAGAGTCAGAAATAATCTCTAAAGTAGAAAATCCAAATGAGTGGGTCAGCAGAATGGTTATTGTTGAAAAACCTGATAAATCACTAAGATTATGCTTGGACCCCAAACATTTAAATGCAAACATTGCCAAGGACTACTGTGTAATTCCCAGCCTATCAGATTTGCGTGCGCAACTGAAAGGAAAAAAAGTATTTAGTGTCTTAGACTTAAAAGAAAGTTTCTGGCAGATAAAGCTAAATGATACATCGTCTGACATTTGTACATTCAGCACTCCTTATGGATGCTACAAGTTCAATCGACTTCCGTTTGGTATAAACGTAGCATCGGAGGTGTTTCAGAAATATAATACAAAAAACTTTGGCGATATAGAAGGCGTCTTTGTATATATAGATGACCTACTCATCTCAGCTACCTCTAATGAACAGCATGATAATATTTTGAACCAAGTCGTGAACAGAGCAAGAGAACTAAACATAAAGTTCAACATTAAGAAAATACAATACAAACTGGACAAGGTCAAATATTTTGGTCACTTATTTTCAGCGGATGGAATTGCTCCAGACCCAGACCGCATCAACAGTATCATAAAATATGACATGCCATCAAGTAAGAAAGACTTACAACGATATTTAGGTATGCTAAACTATTTAAGAAATTGTATTCCTAATTTTGCGGAGCTAACGACCTCCTTAAGGGAACTTTTAAAAAAGAACTCTGAATTTTATTGGCTACGGAGCCACACAAAAATAGTAAACGAATTCAAAACAATGATCACTAACTCACCCGTATTAGCAAATTTCGATGAAGACAAAGAAATTAAAATTCAGACCGATGCATCAAAAAATGGGATAGGCTGTTGTCTACTACAAGACGGAAAACCCATTTGCTATGCATCACGAAGTCTAACTTCTGCAGAAATCAATTATGCACAAATTGAGAAAGAATTTCTAGCAATATTTTTCTCCTGCAGAAAATTTCATAACTATATATACGGACGAAAAGTAAAGGTTGATACAGACCATAAACCGTTAGTGAATATCATGAATAAAGCAATAAGCGAAATAAATTTAAATCGTCTTCAGAGAATTAAAATCAAATTGATGATATATGAGCTAGAAGTGACTTATTTACACGGCAAATATATGCACATTGCTGATGCATTGTCTAGGGCATGTACACAAGTAATTGATGAAGATATCTCTGATGACGACCTCAATGACGTGGTTCACACTATCAACATGTCTGACGAACGAAGAAGTGAATTTCAAGTCGAGACTTTGAAAGATTCCATTCTAATTGATTTAATCAACACATATCATACTGGTTGGGACAATTCTAAAAAGAATGCACCAAATTCCCTGCGAATTTATTGGAATAAGCAAAATGAGATATATGTTGAAGACAATATAGTATATTACAGGGACAGGATAGTGGTACCTCAGTCACTTCGCCAGAAGATGGTTAAAAAAGTTCATGATATTCATTTTGGCATTTGCAAAACAATTGCACGAGCCAAGACTATATTCTATTGGCCAAATATGGAAGCAGATATAGAAAACGAAATTGCAAGGTGTCGAATTTGCGAAAAATATCAAAATTCCAATATAAAACAGGAAATGATATCTCATGAAACTCCAAGTTTGCCATTTCAGAAAGTAGGCGCTGATTTATTGGAAATAGCGAACAAGAATTATTTAGTTCTTGTTGACTACTTTTCTAAATACATAGAATTGAAAACAATCGAAAACAAAACCGCTCATGAGATTATCAAAAAACTAAAAGACATATTTTCCACTCATGGTATCCCACAAACTTTTATTAGTGACAATGTTCCATTTAATAGTCTTGAATTTAGAAAGTTTGCAAATGAATGGAATTTCAAAGTAATAACCTCAAGTCCTAGATACCCGCAGTCAAATGGTCAGGCTGAAAAGGCAGTAGGAATATGTAAAACCATGTTAAGAAAATCGATAGAAACAGAAACGGACATTGAGTTATTTCTTTTAGAATACCGCAACACGGCAGTTGCGAGTTTAAAATTGTCCCCGAATGAGATGTTAATGAGTCGGTTCACCAGAACTCGTATTCCAATCTCAGATAACATATTGCGACCAAAAATTGTTCCAAATATTCGCGATACAATGATTGAACAAAAGAATAAAATTAAGAAGTATTACGATAAGTCTGCTCGTAAACGACCAGATTTCAAGGAAGGTGATAAAATAGTTTATGGTTGAAGGTTGAAGTGGCTGCTATCGCACACTTAGGCCAGCAATGGCCCGTTGTGATTAAAATAGTTTATAAAATGGCAAGATATGGGAACCAAGAATAGTTACACTAAAACATGAAACACCACGATCCTATTTAATTAAAGACGAAAACAATCGAACAAAACGAAGAAACGCCAAACATTTACGAAAGTCTGAAAATAGTCCAAATTTTAGAAATCGTAATTTTGATCAGGAATATATGACAAATGAAACCGATACTAATCACACTAGAAACAACAGTCTTGGAAATGATAATAGAACTGATAATCACCAGTTAAATTTAAATAATACTGATAACAATGTAAATCTTAATAGAACCAATATAGAACATCCAACTAGCAGTCACTATACTAATAGATATGGTAGAGTAATAAAACCTCCCGAAAAATTAAACTTATAAAATTAATATAATATGTAATTTTTAAAAGAAGAGAGAATGAATTAAAGAATTTAATTTAATTTAATTTTTAAAAGAAGGGGGATGTTGTATAAAATAATGTATAGTGATAGACTTGAGGTAACACCAAAATGTAACAAGATAATTATTAAAAGGTTGTAGTGAAGCACAGACGTTTATACTGATAATTATATTAAAATAAATATTAATAAAATAATAATAATATATGTTTCAATTTATATAATAATAAAACATAGAACAAGTACTAAAATACAAAATTTCCCCTACGAAATTATTGAACCACCCTATATTGTAAACACATTTTTATTTTGACGTTTATTGAATGTTTGAATTAATACGACATGTAGAATATTATTTATCCATTTTGAACAGGTTTAAGGAATTTTAGGATTAAGCATGACCATCTGTAATTGATCGAAAATATTACAAAATGCCAACATGGCGGCTGATGATGCCAAATGCATATATGCCAAAATGGCGGCTTAAAGTTATAAATAAAATATTAATTATAGATGTATATTTTTAAAATATTCTAATCAATTTTGAATTAATAAATTCAGAATATAGCTTGAGCGAATCTCAAGAATTTTCAAGCAGCAATTCTACTCAACCTTAAACTTGTGTCATTCATTTACAACCAAGTTCAAAATTGTATCAAACGTCAAAAAGTAGAAATACATATCCAAACGAAATACCCACACAACCATACAAAAAAATATTTCCCGTTGTTAAAATAACAACGAACTTTGCGGTCGAAACCAAGTCTAAGAAAGTCTTTTGTGTTGTATTTTGTAATAAAAACGCACGCGTGTGTGATATATTCTGAACGAACCCATCACCTTCTCTCTCTACTTACAGCTAATACAGTAGAGTAGTCGTAATAGAAGACTCAAAAGATAAACAATTAATAAAACTTATCTCTATTAATTATAAACATCACTGTTTTATTTTAATAACTATTATTCATAATTATTACATGGTGTCAGAAGTGGGATTGTTAACTTTATTTCTTTTCGTTAGTGAGGTAAAACACGGGCACGGACTCGTCAGCTTCACTATTTTTATTACATCCAATCAATTTTATCTCTGAGCTTCAGTGAGCTGCAAACTAAAATTATATTTGATTAATCTCTACTTAAATAAATTCATGTTTCTTTCCTAACTTATCGTATTTTTCCTCTCGTAAACATAAAATTAAAAAAAAAATGGCACCACGTTAGTTTACACGTTGTTTCCCCCGATACCAACATTTTCATTCTTCAATATCGAAAGGGTATATAAAAAAAGAATAATAAGAATCACAAAGTGAAAGGCGTAGAAAATATAAAGATGAACTAAACAATTTTTTTCACATTGCTGCTTGGGTAATAATAGAGACGCCATCTATTATTTATCTCCACAATAGGGATATTATTATTATTACCCAACAAGGAAAGCGGTACCCTTTCGTGTGCGATTTCACACGGGGTACTCGGAAAAGGAGACTATTAACTCACGGAAAGCGGTGCACCTGGCTGAAGAAAGTTGTCACTTTTGTCGCACGACTTCCCCTTTTTTTATATTCTTTTATAGTCATGACTGTAATGGTGCGTCCAAACTTTCCATACCCATTCCGTACCTTATAGCATTATAAATCGCAAACTTTTCCGTACTCATTCCGTACATTTTCGAATTAAAAATCGTACCGCTTTCCCTAAGAATTACGCGCACATTTATAATTAGGCTTTTCGTGCTACTTTCCGTTGGAATATAAATTTCTTTCGGTTTTATTAATAACAAAAATTTTTAAAAATTCATGTATTTTGTTATAATGTAAATACATTATATTATTATAAGCATATCATTATTATACAATACATATATCACAAATTTATGGTTCGTCATCGTCACCGGCTTGGATGTTTCCGTTGATGTAGTAGGAATTTTTCTTTTAATTTTTAAAAAAATTTGCGGTAGCCGATCTCTGAATCGGACCAAGAAAAACTTTCATCAGCTACGGAAACATCTTGTTTTCTTTTTTATTCGGTTACATAATCTTTTGGAACTTAAAAAAAGAAAGAAATAATTTTGAAATTTATATTTATATTTTTTTTTTTAAACTTGCCTTCTCATTGAATGTAAATATGCTCCGGCACTGGCTCTCCATGTTTTTAAATCTCAATATATTTATAATTTTTAGAAATTGGCATTTAGAAAATGGCATTCTTATCTTTGTCCGTAGTCAATTGCAAATACTACTTTGCTATACTTCGCTGTAATGTAAATACCCACACAGTCTCAAAACTCAATTAATTTTTTCAAATGACAACCAGAAAAGGGAATGTTTGTTGGGTATTATTAAAAAGAATTATTAAAATCAATAAAGAATTCCTAAGAATTGTGTGTATACGACAAGAGTATAAATTACGTGATCATTTAAAAATTGATTGAAATGAAGTGCAATGAATACATATTTACAAATTACAACACGTTATTCCCGAATGATGGACCGACAAACGAACTTCTCGGAAAACCAGTACCAGCGACAGACGCAAACAAACGCATCGCAATCCCAATGTTGCAAGCGGTAATCGAAGCGTTTGATAGATATAGCATTCCTAAATAAAAATGAAACAATGGAATCTTTCAAATACACCCTGCGCCATTAAAATGTTCGGTTTGAATTTTTAAAGTAAATTTTGGAAATACCACCGTTTGCTTCAAAAGTGGATGGCAAAAATGATAGATTCTGATTATCAAAACAATTTTTACACTATTCCGAATATATTCAAATAAAAAGAACGGTAATCCGACATTTTAGACCTACATAACGTCGGATAAGGAATATTACCGCCCTACCTCGTAACAATTTGGTAGGTCTTTACAGTGTTTTTAACAAAGTTTTTTCAATTGAAAATTAGTTTTTTGTTGACAATGGTAATTTTTATTCAAAATAAGAATTAACAGAAGTAAAATAATTCATCTCAACCAAAATATTTTGAGAGAAATTGAACTTTTTAAAATTAATGATTAATAACCCAGCCCTTGGCTTTTATGATGGCCATAAACCCGATCAGCATTGAATTCTACAGTTTGATTAAATAATATATTGTTATTTCTTCAAACCAAACTTTTTCTATAAGTTTTTTCCGCTCTTTGGCACTTTTCAGCTTGTAATTTGTAATCTTCTTTCCCATGAAGGACCAAATATTTTCAACAATATTGAGGTCATGACTATTTCCTGTCCAGGATAACGACTCAATCACCAAGCTATTTTTAAATTCAGCTACCTAAACAAAATAGACATTAAAATTAACCATTCTTACTTCACAAATAACATCAATAACTCGCGGAGAGTAATCGTCCTGGAAGAGTGGAATACCGATGTATTGAGTCGGGTCCTCAATAGTCACGATTCAGGTTTCGATAATTTTTTTATATTTTCCTCCGCTTTCTGAACTATCCAGAAGGCACAGTGATCAAACTCCAAAGGCTGTTATGGCTCTCCAGGCCATAACATATGGTGAATTTTTCACTGTCTGCGAAATACATTCTGTTAAATACCGTTTGCCTTTTCGTCGCCGAACCCTTGTCCTTACATCGGGTCCAAAGATATTGAATTTGGATTTATCCGAGAATATGAACCAACGCCAGTCCCTGGGCAATCAGTTTTTTCATTCTATTGCGAATTTGAGGCTTGCAGCTGCCATTTTTGCAGTCAGTAATGATTTTCTCGCAGGTCGACAAGCATATAATCCAAGTTTCTTTTAATAGTATGAACTGAAATAGTGTCGGTTGTTGCTATTAGAAGCTAACTTCTCAGCTCCAAAGCCGTAGCAAACCTTTGCTTAAGATCTAAATATCTGAAATTCGATTTGTTGAAACAGAAGTTCTCCTCTTTGCATCAGAGACAAATTATCGTTTGATTTTCGGAATAGTGCCTTTAAAACTTTCTAACTGCTGTTTGGTTACACTAAATTACTCTTGCAATTTGTGAATGTGTGTACTTTTTGCCTTTGCTTGCAAAATTTTGGCTTTTTCGTTAGCATTTAATTTAGAGCGACACTTTGTAAAATTAACTTTTTGACTACTTAATTGAAACCGACTGAATATTTCACCCTTAGTTTATCTTTAAATACCTAATAAGGCGTGAAATATGCTGAAAAATAAAAAAACAAAAAAAAAATAGCGAATGAGGTAAAATCTAGGAGAGAATTGCATGAAATAGTAAATAATCGAAATCGAACATTTCAATGGCGCAGGGTGTATAATACAATCGTGCAAAAAGCAAAACAACCATTTGCCGAGTTTGAAAGTGAATTACGTAAGCAAATTCAGTTCTGTGAATACAAATGTACATGCGGACTGCCGTATGAAGAAAGAACGCTTCGTGATCGCATAATCATTGGTCTGTGTGATAAAAAATTACAGTTAAAACTGCTAGATGGAAAATATCAATCAGTGAATGATGTGATTGGCAAATGCAAGACATTTGAAGCGGCGAACAAAAACAAATTACATACTATTGGATAAGGGTGTCGTTGAAACAGTTAATCAAATGTGTAATTGAATAACAATCAAATGTGGTTGATGCTATTGCACGCAGATGTTATAAATTACAATTATTGCGTTGCATTGTTCGAGCCGGTCCATCTAGTGGAATGTAAAGCAAAAGGGGTGTTATGCAATGGATGTGGAAAAATGGGTCATTTTGCGCGATTCTGCAAATCTGGCAAAGCCAAATGGAACAACAACAACAAGAAAAGTGGATTGGAAGCAAAAAAACAAAAAAGAAGAAGGAGAAAAGGAAATAACGTAGCTCATCTGGGGTGACATAGGCAACAATAGTGAGGTAGGTGATGGGATTGCATGTAGTCTAAGGCTGTGTTTCAATCGGGTAAAAAGTTAAATTTTATAACTGTGGTGAACAATATTAAATTTTCCTCACTTTTAAATCGTTTTGGTGTTTCAAATGAAACTGGTGAAAATTGTGCCGTATATGTTTTTGTTTTTGTTTTGCGTAGAGAAAACCAAAACATAGTAAACTACAAATTTTTAACTAGTCCGTGACCAGTTAAAATTTGTGAGGTGAATAAAATGCCAAAAATTTAACTTTTTAACTTTTCATGCGGTTTTTTATTCGTTTGAAACACAGCCTAATACGGTAGACAGACACAAAGTTAATCGCGATTTTCATTTACCCCGATTATCAAAAATCGCGTTGTGAAAACGAAATAATCCAGTTTTTTGTGAAGATTGTGTAATGACAATCGTCTCCCATTACATGAATTTCACCTAAACCGGATTATTTTGTTTCCACGGCCCGTATTCTTGAAATTCACCCGAAAAAGTCGCCTATAATTTTATAGTGAAATACGTCATTTCAGTCGAAAATTTAAATTGTTTTATACCAAAGTCACCGGCGACTTTTTTCGGCGAATTTCATGAATAGATTGAATACTAGACAACTTCATTGTAATTTTTTGTGTTAAGGAAAACAAATTGAACGTCAAAATGTTGTTCATATCTTTTGTATGAAGTGGTACAGATACATTTTTGATTTTAATTATTACAGACATTTATAAAATATTTTATAATAAAAATTTAATTGAAATGTTTTCATTTAATCTCATTTTAAGATAAGCCTGTATTTTTTTTGTGAAAATTGAGCCTAAAATAAAAATATAAAGAGAAGGCCAATTCATAATCTTTAGGTTAAACCTTGTGCCATTTGAGCTTTTTCTGGCGTTCATTTGTATTAAAATTAAGCTATTTTAAAACATTTTACGATATCTTCATATAAACTGCTGTTTGTTTCCCTTAACACTCAAAAAAATCTGACATATTTTGGCTGTCAAATTATCGATCTATAGACAACGCGATTTTTGACAGAAAGGACAACTGAAAATCGCGATTAACTCTGTGTCTGTCTACGGTATAAGTCGAAATGTATTACATTTTAGAATAAACTCAAACAGTATTAGATCTAGCAAGCGTCTATGGACAAAAACATATCAAGTAGGAATCAAAAAGTAGATTTTAATGTCGTTTTCGATTCACCAAAAAAATTCAATCTGTAAAGCAATCGATTGATTTTTCTGTTGTTATTGTTCGATTCGCTCAATAAAATCAATCGGTCGAGCAAAATTTTTGCTCGGTTACAAATCTCGATTTTTTGTCAGATTTACCCCTCTTTTACTAATACCAACAACTAATACTGTCATTTTCACTAGAACTTTCATTTTGTTGTTGTTCTTAATCAAAACCAACACAAATGTCTTTATGCAAGCCATATTATTTCCGTGACGCACGCATATTATTAAATCCAAAACCTACTATTTCTGTAAGTGTTAGTGATATTTTATACTGTTTTTGATACAAACTACAATTTAAAATCAAAGTATGTAAAGATTATACTGTATGACGCTAAAGGTTGATTTACATATGCGACGTGTGACAAGTGAAAATAAACGTGACGCTTTTTTGACAACAATTTACATTTGCGCTGAGCTCCGCCACGCACACTTTATAAAATTTTTTATATTTTAATTTTTGTTTTTCAAAAAAGGTTCGTCAAAACCTACTACTTCGTTTTATACATACAAAAAATTTATGTGTTTGTGCGGCCGTGACGGAAAAGTTAAAATTAAACCATCTCTCGACGTGTGGCGTATACCGTGTGACGAATGTCAAAATATTCGTCTCTGATTGGCTAGAAGCTCCTGTCACACGTCGCACGTCGCATATGTAAATCAACCTTGATACTTACAGAAATAGTAGGTTTTATTTTGTGTTTGTATGGCAATAATATGTCTTGTATAAGACATTTGTGTTGGTTTTGTCTTAATTCAAATAAATAATATTTTGAAGACGTCAAAAACACACAAACACATAAAAAAACCAGGCAATTCGATTTTCTTGTTCGATTCACGGATTGATTTTTGAAAGAGATGGAAAAAGCAAATCGAAAACGACATAAGATTGACACTGGCAGATGTGAATTGCGTTCCGATCAACGTTGTAAAAAAAAACAGAAATTCAAAACAAAGAACTATAATAATAATAATAATAAAGTAAAAATTGGTGGTACTGTGGACTTGGATTGTTTGAATTTAAAAACAAAAAAGAACCTAACGACCAGATTTCGTGTTGTGGAAAACACTTTTGAGCCAATTCTTGGTTTAGATAGCTCTATTAAATTTAATCTTATTAGACGATTGGATGTTGACTCGGTTGTCTACTTTCCCACAACAAACGAACAGTTTGTGGAAACCTTTCTCGATATTTTTGATGTTTGGGTAAGTTTCCCTCAAAACAATCTATCATACGGTAAATTGAGAATTTGTTTGGATCCTAAACCTTTAAACAAAGCTATTAAACGTATCTATGAGTATGTCTTTACCAACCATATGACAAATCAGACAGTATTTACGGTTCTCGCCCTACTAAGTGGATTCTGGCAAATGGAATTGGATCAAGCCAATTCAAATCTAACTACGTTCATGACCCCATTCGGACGATTCAAATTTAATCGTGTACCTTTTGGGGTAAACTGTGCACCGGAAATGTCTCAGCGAAACATGGTCCAAATATTTGGAGATATACCAGGAGTTCTGGTATATTTGGATGGCATTGCGATTATGGACCAAACCAAATGGAATCACGATCGGTCTTTGTCGTTGGTCATTGAACGCGCCAGTAAAACTGGCGTTAAATTTAACTCGGAAAAAATTCAATATCGAAAAGCACAGCTCGAACTCATGGGTCATGTTTCGTCATATGGTTCGGTCAAACCAAAGAATAAGCACCTTGAAGCAATTTGTTGAATGAAAAATCCGGAAAACAAATAGGATGTCTACGACTCCTGTAACTTTTCAAATATCTTGCAAAGTTCATCCCGAATTTGTCAAAGAGGTCTACAGCATTGCGCAACCTTACGCAAAACAATAACATCTAGGAGGGAGAGTAATGAGCTCGGATAGTATGCATCGTATACCGGCCGGCAGTATTGTCAGGTTCATTAAGAGCCTGAATATTGACTGGTCGGCTCATTAAGTATGGTCCATGCACAAAAGTTCTTTTAGGTCGCAGTGCGAGGTGGCTTGAACGCCCACATGGCCCTCCAGTAATAATAATAATAATACGCAAAATAATGTTGCATTTGAATGGAATGAAATACAAGAACGCGAATTTCGTGACTTGTTCGAAGGAGTGACCGCTGACCCTGTGTTACCAATTTAAGATAGAAACGAGCCGGTAATTGTTCAAACAGACGCATCAAATGATGGATTGGGATGTATACTTACTCAGAGGTGGACAACCTGTAGCGTATGCCTGTAGAATATTGGGCAAGAGTCAAAAGAAATGGGTTCAAATCAAGAAGGAGCTTCTTGCGATAGTATTTGCATGTGAACGGTTTCATTACTTCCTGTATGGTCGAGAATTCACTGTGGAAAGCGACTACAAGCCATTGGAAACATTGGTTAGGCAAGATATTTGTGATATCACCGCGCGATTAGAAAGAATGTTTATGTTTCTGCTCAAATAGCCTAAATTGACTGTAACTTATAAACCTGGTAAGAACATGTTTGTGGCTGACTGCTTATCTTGTGCGCAATTGCCGCATGTGATGGAAATGGAGGAGCTATCATGCGTCATACAAACGGTAACAAAGGCTAATGCCTATCGGAGGAAAATTATAAAACATTTCGTTCTACGAAATCCTCAGCGTAAAAGTTTGATCGGTCGTTGATCTATTTGGTCGAAACTCACATTGATAATCTAATCACCCAATATCCTCTCACTATAAGTTGATAACTTAGCTGCGACTACGTTGGCCAAAACCTTGTAGCCAGTGTTTAGCAAAGCTATACCGCGATAGTTGTTGTAGTTCAATCGATCTCCCTTTTTATGAAGTGGACAAATAAGAGTCGTCTTCCACTCTACTGGGATTTCTTCTCTAGACCAAATTGTTGATATTAGCTCAAACATGCGGTAGAACAGATAATCACCGCCATATTTGAGCATTTCGTTGCAGATACCACCCTCACCAGGTGTCTTGTAATTTTTCATCTGCGATATCACGTTCCGCACTTCATTATATGATGGAGGAGGTGTGGTGTCATCTCGAAGTTAATATCGCGTGAAGCAAGAGGGGTTGTTGCCCGGAAGGTGGTGCCTGTTTATTTAAAAGTGAGGATAAATAATTTCGCCACATTCACCATCGTTTGATTTCCATGTGGCTTTATGAATACGGTTATGTGGGTAGTATGTGCTGGCAACCACCAAGTTGTACAGAAAAGCTAGCCCGATGGTACGCATCCCGTTGTTGTTTAATGTATGGTGCAAGGAGTTTGGGCCGATAGTACTTCGATATGTACTGCCAGGACTGCCAATTTGAGCATTGAAGTCGCCCAAAATAATTTTAATGTCATGTTGCGAAATTTTGATGAAGCGTCTTTGATTTGATCAGGCTCCTCCTCGGTGGGGGCATGAATGTTCACAAATGAGATGTTAAAGGGACGTCCATGAAATCTGAGTGTACAAATGTGATTACTGACAGGCATGAAGTCAGTCACAAATTGACGACATCGATTACTAATCAAGAAACCGACGCCAAATTCATGTTTATTCATGTTATTGCTATGACAGAGAGTTAGTCCGAAGCGACTATAATCGGTGATGTCATTGCCGATATTAGTCTTGTTTCCTGTAGCGCTACGAGGTCGAGTTTATACGTAGATGCTTGTTCGAAGAGTTGATGGAGGCTCTTCGGGCGGTTTAGGCTGGGTACGTTCCATGTTCCAAATTTAAAATTGTTGTCCTTATATCGTGTCCGAGGTCGTTGTTGTGAATCCAAAAATATCCGAAGCTCATGTTGAGGTTTCGTAACAAAAGAAGTTTTACAGGTTGAGCTGTTAACCCAACGCCAACCTCCTGTAGAAGGACCACAGCCCTTACACTTTAGCCTACTCTTGTAACAGAGTAGTTTCTAGTGACCGCCACGAAGAGGCAGTGTGAGCACTTGCTGAAGTTATATGCAGTTACGACACATGAAGCAAATTTTGTGTTTATCCCCCTGCATATACAGCAGCTCTTTATAATATTTGTATAGATAAAATAATTGCGTTTTTCCATTTTGTAGTATTCGCCTGTCACTTGCTAAAATCAAGTTACATCTGTCGTACAAAGTGACTTCCCATAGTATAAACTCCACATAGTAGTATCACGTCACTTTTCATGAGTATAGTCACGTCACATTAATTTTTCTATTCTCTTCGTCGTTTATTACGTCTAAAGTCACTTTATGCCACAGATGTCACTTCAATTTTGTAAGTGACAGACAGGCGACAACAAAATGGAATGGCGAAATTTTAGTCCTAATATTTATTTTAAATGTTTTTAACTGTGCAATTTTGTTCATTTATTAAATAAGTCGTTGTATAAATTAATACCTTTTCGTTCTAAAACGATTTTATTTGTAATTTGGCGGACATCTTTTTAGTTACAGTCGTGTCACTTGAATCAACTTCAAGAATATCAATTTCCATGTGGGACGTGACGTGACTTAAATCACATCACCTGAAATGACGACTATATAAGAATTGGGGTGTATATAAGTAGCGGTCTGTGTGGGTGGGGCTGTTATATACGGAATACACAATACAAACGCTCTCGCTGATACTAAGATATAATATGCTTTTTATTCTTTAACTCCATATGGTCTAGTTGTACAAATCAACAAGGTAAACAGTGGGCGTATCCAGCACACAGATATCTACTTTTGAGATATTCTCAAATGTAGAATAGTCTCAATTGTAGACTGCCAAATGTGCTGGACGTGAAATCTACATATTAGTTTTTGTTTGTGTCTTAGATTATCTGTATAATTACCTTCATTGTTGTAATGATCCATTATTAGTTATTTTCTAATTTCAATTTAATTAAATTGATTCGAAAGATTTCAAATGTGCATAATGTGCCGTTGTCTTTCTAACATGTACTCGTAAAACAAAATTTTGCATTAAAATATCAAAAATAAAGCGAAGATACAAACCAAGAAATATCTACTCAAATGTAGATTAAATTTTTTTGCCTCACTAAATAGTGAGAATATCCACATTTTCCTAGTGAGATATTTTGCATCCAGCACGTCAAATGTGAGATATCCACTTTTTTTAGTGAGAAATCTATGTGCTGGATGCGCCCAATAATTATTAATTCTGTTGTCCTTAACCTATTGTAATACAGGTATCGTTTAACATATTCTAGTACATGATCTACTATACACTGACGCAATTAAGTATCGCATCAAAGTCATTTTCATATATGACATATAAACTCTCCAGAATTCTTTTATTCTGTATATTCTAATTAATTTCATATTATGTTTTAATAGGTTTTATTTCAAAATGTGCCAAAAAATATGTATTTCCAGAAAGTTTCAAACAAACAAGTTTCAATAAGTTTACTTAATTAAAACCAAAATTCATATTTATTCAAATTAAATTACAATTTATTACCTCCTCGTGCAGATATCACACATTGAGGCCGCGTTGGCGTACTAGAAATCAAATTTCTTATATCTTCTTGAGGGATATTTTCCCACTCCTGAACCACAGACTTCTAAAGCTCTAAAAGATTTTCTGTGGTAGTATTTCTCTGCTATAATTTTCTGCTAAGTATGCCCCAAACATGCTCAATCGGGTTGAGATCCGTAGTCCATTACTACTCTTGCGACGTGTGGCCTTGCATTACCTTGCATGAACACAAATGTTTTTCCAATATATAGAGTAAAATACATTACGTGGGGTTCTACACATTCCCCTTTATACCTTATTGCATTAAGTGAGCCTCCACTTATCGGCACTAGTTCGGTACGAGCAGTTAGAGAAATTCCTCCTCAAACCATAACTAACCCATCTCCAGAATTTCTAGATGGAACGATGTTAACTGGTGCATATCGTTCTCCGTCACGTCAATATGTATTTATGCTAATGTTTGTCTGACGTTGTCGAACAGAATCTTGACTCATCTGAGAACAGACCGTTACTCCAATCATCATCAATTGCCCAGTTTACGTGTTCTCGGATAAATCGCAATCGTTATTTTCGATATTCTGCCGTTAATTCTAGGCCTGTAGCGGAAACTCGGGGTCTCAAACTCTCCTTTGTTAAGCTTTTTCTCACGGTCTCCTTTAAAATACTAACACCCCATACCTCTGCAAGTGCCTATCGGACCGATGGACACGTGATAAATCGGTTTCTGAGAGCGAATAACTTGTGATATCGATCATCTGACAGGAAAGTTTTATGTGTTCGCCCGGATGCTGGTCTTTGTTGGTTGTTATCACTCTCTCGATAACGTGCAAATACATGAAACACTGTTAATTGATTGGCTTCTGTTTAGCTACATACCGTTGACTATGTCCTTCTTGCGTTAATGTCACTATTCTCGTTGCCCGTACTTCACTAAATTAGCAAGAGTGTTAAGTTAGCAATTATCTTTAGGTTTTAATTGATAACAATTATTTGAAATATAATATAATTTTATAATAATAAATCGGTCATTCCATTGTATTTCATTGAATTTTTTGAAGTTTTTGAGAAACTTGAGAAGAATTTGGGCCTTGTTCAACCCTTGTTTTATTCGTTTTAGCTTGGACTAAAAAGTAAAATACTTATCCAATCCCGTTGGCACTTATTTTTCTGCATTACACTAAACTAGGCCACATCACAATTTATATTATCTGACGACAATAAGTTAGTCGCACTATATTCATTATTTTTATTTTCATTAACAACAGAACTTATTAAATTTGCTGTTGAGGCTATTTTCTCCATGCGCGTTTTTGTTGGCACTGTTAACACAAGTCTCCTCGACATTGCTGCCGTTCAAGTCTAATGTAGATTGTGATCTTTGTTGCATTTAAGTCTCTCTGGGGAAAAACAGGCAAACCAATGGCATATCATATACATAATTATTTGTAATTTTCGTTTTTGTACAATTTAAAAACACAAACTCACACATACATAAACACACTTAAAAGAAAATAATAAATTATTAAATTACCAAGAAGAACTAACATTTTTTGATAATTTAAACTTAATTGTATTATGCGCACATCGATTTTACGTCCAAACTTCATGACGATAAAAATACGAACTCACTAAATAAATTAGACATGAAATTTTCTTCACTTTGTTTTAATTTTTAAATTGTTTCAGCTCTCTCTCGACATCATAATAATGCAAAATAAAACAATTTCAATTATAAACGTAAATTTTACGTGATACGATCTGTATATTTTGAAATGATTTAAACATCATAGCATATAATTTAATTATTAACTTCGCCTTTCACACCATCATATTCACGTTCTTTCAGTTCGGCTGTTATTTGAGCAAATTTTGTCATATAATCCACGCTAGATTCACTTATTACTGATAAATTACTGTCCAGCTACAAGTTATTGTTTTTTATGTTTATTAAATTAAATTAAAACCTTTGTGTAAACTACACTCCCGAGCAACTAAATTGACTCAAACCTCAAAAGGCATATTTTTTAAAATGGCTTAACCGATTTTCGTAAAACAACTTTTTTTTGATAGCTTACCTATGGTTTCCACTTGGATGCTTTGCGAATACTCGCAAAGGGAAATTTTTTGTTTCATGTCACTGTCCAAATAATTTTGTCAATTTAGACATTTCTAGACGTCAATAAAAAATCATAATAAAAACAATAAAGAATTCAGATAGGAAAAATATTTCAGCTTGCTTGGAATGGAAAAAGATGTAGGCATGACTACTTTTGATTGCAAATCGTATTGTAAATTTGTCTATGGTTGCGTAGACGAATTTATATACTGATATGTATTTTTTTCAATGGGCGCTTTCAGATCCGCAAACTGTTGGCATCATGTTTAGTGAAATCATTGCTAATTTGATTTGAATTACTAATAAAGTTCTTAAATTTCATAGCGTTGGCCGTGATTTTACTCAACATGTTGCCAACTGTTTGGTGCTCTGAAAGCGCCCAAAGTATACTATCCGTGCGAAAAAATGTAAAACAGATTGCGATTATTCGCAAATGCAGCCCAAGTGGAAACCCACAGTTAGATTTTATATTTACAAGAAAACCTTTATCATTAAAATCCATACAGTACTTTTCAAATTAAAGCAATCTTAGCAAAATGCGATGTTTCGGTGAAAACAATTGGCGTGATGTAATCTCCTGTATTCACATTTCACAGTACACAAAATAGAGGTAATATACTCACTGGTTCTATTTTCGTTCATTTTTGCGCAGCTGTGAAAAATTTCCAATATGGCGAATGTTTGAGACCTGAATATACTAAATAAAATAATTACATAAATAAATTTATTTGAATTAAATAACTTTTTTATTTATTTATTGAAAATAAATTGTATTTTTTAAACTTTACTAGGCATGTACTATGTACATTATGAATACGTATACATATTATTAGAAAAAGGTCTCTATGTTCCGCCATTTTCCAATTTGCAGTATATTACCTTAAATGTGTACTGTGGTATAATATCACGTTGACTGATATTTGCCTTCACTTATCAGACGTTGACCTGAACAAATCTCTACCAGTTTCATTCGTTGTTTCCTCAAAATCATGGATAACACTCCAGAAAAAGCCGCACAAGATGTTGCATTATTGCAAGAAGGACGAAATCAACGAGAAGTCGCTCGTCAGCTAAACATGAGCCAATCTGCTGTCTCAAGAATATCCAGAAGGTTTCAGGAAACTGGTACGTTCAATCGGAGACCACATACCAGCCGGTATCGGTGTACATCTGGGAGGGACGATCGATTTATCGTTCTAACTTCACTGCAAAATCGCCATCTCACGGGCGACGATGTGCAGCAGGAGCTAAGACAAGTTCGAAATGTAGCTGTTAGTCAATCGACAGTAAGAAGACACTTGATTACTTGAAGGAAGCCAACCTCACTCCAAGACGGCCCGCTAGAAGCCCAAAATTGACAGCACGCCACCGCAAAGAGCGACTCAAATTTGCTCGTGAACACATCAATTGAAGCATCGAGCAATGGAGGTCTGTTCTATTCACTGACGAGTGCAGAATATGTCTCCATGGTAGTGATAGGAAAGACGAGTCTACCGGTGTCCAAAAGAGCGATTTTCACAGTGCTGTTTTGCTGAAGCAGTCTCAAACGGCGGCGGTTCGTGCAGGCTGTGGGCTGGCATATCGTTTGAGAGAAAAACAGATCTTGTTTTCGTACCTGGTGGAGGTCGCAGAGGTCTGACCGCTGAATGATATATCGAGGACATTCTCTCATTCTCTTGAATCATGTAGTGCTCTACGCAGGACATTAGGGGAAGATTTCATATTGATGCATGACAATGCCCCATGTCACACAGCTCGAACCACTACTCGGCAGTTCATGGATGAGGTTGGACTCGAGATGACGAGGTGACCAGGGGGTCTACTATGTATTCGGATCAGAAAGTAAAGCCGATCGGATAGTGTATAATTTTAATATGAAACAAATTCAATTTTTCCTTCGTTCTTTCTATACAAATTTTTGAATTCAGAAAAAATTATTTTCCGATCCGAATACATAGCAGACCCCAACTCTCAGTCGAAACATGAATCCAATTGGGCGTTTATGGGACGAACTAAAACGGAGGGTCCGAGCCACAAATCCGGTACCATCTAACATCAGTGACCTCAAGATTGCGTTGGATGAGGAGTGAGGTGCGATCCCTCAAGTATTTGTCAAAACATTAATAAGATCAATGAGAAAACGCATGCAAACCATTGTATACGCAAGGGAGGGCAATACTAAGTATTAACCAATAAAATTGTTTTTGTTTTACTTGAATTTTTTGTTGTAATTTAAATTTAAATATCCCCAATGTTTTTTTTTCATACTCATCAATTTTGGTTGCGTTTTCATTCAAAATTCATTATAAAAAAAGTACTAAACCAATTCTCATTAAAATAGTGTCATTTTAAAGTAAAAATATCAGGCTTTCAAAAAAATAATGTCTTGTGAAAATCGGTTTGGCCGTTTTGAAAAAAAAACGCCTTTCTGTGAGTGCTAAAGGTTTGAGTCGATTTAGTTGCTTGAGAGTGTAGAAATAGTATACATACATTTTCTTCCTGATGTTTCTCTTTACGGGAATTTTCAGCTAAATTATCTAAATGTCCAAGAAAGCTACTAAATGAAAAGTCGTTAATATCTGGAGTAAGCCATTCGGTATTTATCGAACTGTCTTCATTTAAATGGCTTAGTGACGTTTCTTTACTGTTTGTGGTTAGCGACATATTAATACAACCTGGACAATACAAAATATATGAATAATTTAAAAAACAAATAAATTACCCATAATTTTACAAATGTACTTACTTTGATCAACCTTCATCTTTTCATCAAGACTCGAATTATCAGGTGTTACGTCCCGCACATCTAATAAACATTTTATATCATCGTCAACTTTTTTAACGAAATTATTTTGAATATTTTCTAAATCAGGCATGTCTAAAAGGGTGTCCACCAAATCACATGTATCATTCATACAATTGTTGTTAGTATTTGGCTCTTTTACACTAGATAAAATATCCACATTCACAGTTGCTACACCACTAACCGAATTAATTTGTGATGAATTAGCGGTACAAGTATCAATTTTAATCTCAAAATTATTATTTTGTGTTTGTTGTGGCGGTGAACTCATAGTAGACGATAACGTTTTATTATCACTTAATGTAAGAGATTCATTACTCGGATGTAATGGTAAAATTCGTTTAACAACTACTTGTTTTGAGGGGTAAGACTGCCGGTTTTTAATTTTTAACAATTTACTGTTAATTGGCTGCTGTATTGGCTAGAAAAAATGAAATTATTTTAGTGCAAATTTAATGACGGCATCTTAATATAAAATTAATACTATGTTTGTTGCATGGTGTTTATATGGTTCAGCTACAGGTAAACTATTGCGTGATGGTAATGTAGGTGGTCTAAATACGTAATTATCGCTTTGATTTGATAAATGTGTTTTATTTGAAATAAAACTTCCAGAAAAATCATCAGATTTCTTTAAATTAAAAATAAAGTTATTTTGAAAACAACAACAAATAATGAATGGTAAACAAATCTCAAACTCACCTTAAGTCTCACATTTCTTTCACAATTATGCCCACAAATACATCCTGATGTTTTTTTCTTTTTCTGTTCCATTAAGTTGGCCATTAAAATTAATTGCCTTAATTTTGTACCCAGAGCATTTTCAATTCTATCATTTTCAATTTTATCATTTTGCGTTTTAATTGTAATAGTTTCTATTTGCATATCACCATTAAGCAATGGTCCACATATTGAAATATTTGCAGAAACATCTCGCGGTAACTCTGCAGATCTATCAACGCTTAGATTATTTTTTATTATAGCATATTCTAAATTTAATTTTAAATCATTTCCAAACATAACATATAAATCACCAATTGTAATATCACCAATATTAGATAATGTCCAACCCTCACGAACTAACTTCATAGTCTCCTCACTAATTAACGGTTTTATATAATTTGAAGTTTTTCGCATATTTTTTTTCGATTTTTTAATTTTCTTCTTTGAGATGACAAGCGAATCTTCAAATTTATAGTCTTTAGGCGACAAATGTTTTTCTTCATTTCGAATTTCATTATCATTCTCACTATCACAATTTTCACCTAATTTGTGTGAATTCGAGTAGGATTCGGATTTGATGTCTTCGTTATCCGATAAATATTTATCATTTTTAATATCCTCATCGTTACATTGGTCTCCTTCGTCGCCCGAAGATTTTACAATGTCACTACAATCGGACGAGGGATTGAACATATGAGCAGTGCTTAAATAAATCTCTAATTTTTCGCACGGCTCTAATGGTTTTATGTCAAAATCAAGTTTTGATTTTTTAAATTCAGGACTCTTCTTTTCACTGTTACTATCGTGACGCTGACGCTTTGAATTCGTTTTCATCATTTCTTTTAATGAGTTTATTCGCTCGGAACACAATGTTTCACCTTTTATTTTAACACCGATACGCTCTTCATAAGAATTTAAACAAATGCGATTACTACTTAAAAATTCCGTAATATTTACCATTGGACGATGAATAATAGCACTAGGAGGAGGTAAAATACGGATGTTGGCGACATTTTCAACGAACGCAATAGGGCTGACTGTAGGATTAGGTTGCATTGTCATACTTTTATCACACTAAAACAAATATCAATTATTTATCGAGTTGTTAGTTTAAAAATAATAAATAACAAACCAATCGGAAATCTTGAATTTTCCATTTCATTTGCAATGTCTTTAAAATACTAGAAACTCGTCGTTGAATAGGTAACGTCATTTTCACTCTTGGATTTTGAGCGATACTATGAACTTTTCCCCAAGTTTCGACATTAAATGGTTTCATAAGTACTTCGATCCGAGGAGGTAATTTTATTTCTTCTTGCCACTCTAAAATTGTGTTAATTAGACAAATTCATGTAACAGATAAAATCAATGACTTACCTTCTAACTGATTTAATTGTCGTAAAGCCTTACACGATGGTGTTTTAATTTTTATATTTCGTCCTTTACTGCGAATTGTTACCCAACCTTTATACACCAAATCTCTTAATTTCATTAGTGATTTTTCATTAACAAATATCAATTTTTTTCTCATCTCACCGTAATTTATTAAGGCATACAATTCTTGGGCCATTTTTTTAACATCTACAATAATTTAACCGATTAATTTTTTTTTTTTATCTACTAAACCAAAACAAACAAAATTAAATTACCATCTGAAAATTTTAAATATTTCGAAACTTTTTGCAATGATTGGTAGTAAAAAATTCGAATTTGATCACGAGTTTTAAAAGTAACATTTGATGAATTTTTTCGTTTTGATTTTGTATTTACATAATGAGCGATTGACTCAAAATCTTTACCATACTCATTTAATGCATCAAAAAAGAATATTGTATCGGTATGGGTCCAAGCATTGCGACTCGATTTTATTTGGTTTGGTGTTTTCGGTCCGGGTTTTTCTTCTTTAAATATATCTTTTTTTTCAGCTGTTGGAGGAGTTGGCGGACGAATAGAATCAAGTCTCATTTTTTGTATTACACGAGCGCTGGTACGAACTGTATGTCCTGAATCGGGACCACATGTTGGTGTAAATGTAGTTACGGATCCTAATAGCTCCTTTGACTCCTATCAAAAGTAAACATTATTATGTAAAAATTTTATTTATTTGAATTTTAGTTTAAATTAGCATTTAATTTTGAATTACAAAGAAACAGCATTTCACGCAATTAAAAACGTTGTAAAATCATAAAAAATCTATGAAATAATAGGTTTGAGACTTAACGACGTAAAAAGATGCAATTTTTGTTTTATTCCATATAAAACCCTTCCTTTAAAGCAAATCCACAGATCATAAAATCGTTAATCTAAACCTCAATTATTCAGCTCATCACTCGATTTGTTTTTTTTTTTATAAAAATTTCAGCCTTGCAACGTGTTTCTCCACATTATATACGTGCGTGCCGTTGAAAAATGAAATTAAAGTGGAATGGACACTCTCTAAGAAAATCGATCAATTGAGCGAGGAGAACAAATTTCTTCGCAAGGAAAGTATGGATTTAAAAATCAGACTGGCTGCTGTGGAACAATCTCTTTATGATAATCGCGTTGATGTTATTGGTCTTCCATACAATAAAGAAGACAACGCCTCAACCACTGTTTTAAGTATGCTTAAAACCTGCTTGGATATGTCATTTTTAAGCAATCTTGACTGTGTAACACCAATAACATCTGCTAAAGGTAATAAAATAATAACGGGACCAGTTTTCGGGTAAAATTTCTTCGGAAGTCGTCTAAGGATGTCACCATGCATGCAAAAAAGGGATACAAACTCTAATAGTACAACATTTAGGCTATTCTGTGGACAAAAACCAAAACATTAACATTAACCATATGGTTTTCCAAAAGACGATTTTTTTCTGAGGACTGGAGATCTAAAAAAAATTCACCAATGTTTGGTTCAGTAGCGGAACAGTTTATGTGAAAACTAATAATAATGATCTACATAAAATCAATGCTTTAAGTGACCTTGAATTTAGTCGGTAACTTAATTTTTTTTGTTTTCTTTTTCTCATAATTTCTAAATAGGAATTATTCAGGGTCGCAGTGTTGATTTTAGTAGTCAGTTATTATAGTTTAAATTCTTCTGACCATTTTAATACTGAAACAGTTAGCTGCTCAAAGTTCTTAATCTTTCACCAGAACATCCGAAGTACCGGTTGTATTTACATATTTTATGACTATGAAATGGATAATGACTATGAAATGGATTTTTACCACATTTTGTTACTTGTTGCAATAATAATTATCGGTCGGGTGGTGTTGGTATTTTTTATAATTGTCATATTGACTGTTCGTTTAAGTCAATCAATTTAGAGTCTGCGGATATCCTTAAGTTAACTGTACAAATTAATAATCATACTTTTATTATTTTTGAAGTTTATCGCCTTCAATAAGTTTCTGTAGCAAATTTTGAGTTTTCGTTCTTCTTAAGTGTCATTGAAACTGAAAATTTATTTGTTTTAGATTAAAATCACCTTGACCACGTTGACATTTTGAACTTGCCTTGGAAAGGGTGAATAAGGCTAATGTAGCCTTATACTCGTGTAGGAACGCCATAGGTAGGAGATGGGGTTTGAAACCGGAGCTGGTATACTGGCTCTATACCGCCGTGGTAAGACCTATACTAATGTACGGGGTGGGCGTTTAGTGCCCAGTTCTGGATAAGGTAACATATAGAGATATGATGGAGAAGGTGCAAAGAACGGCCTGTATGCTTATAAGCGGGGCGCTTAGGACAACACCTACACGCGCTCTAGAGGTTATGTTCCACCTTATTCCAATCGGCCTTCATGGTAAACAGATGGCAGCCAACGTGGCTACGAGACTCTCGGCTGTCTCTCAGTGGAAGTGTCTTCAGGTGGGACACTCGACGATAGGTAGCTTCGCTGGCGAAGAACTGGCGAATCTGGATTATATTAAACCAACGTTGCGCTTCGGTAAAGGTTTCCGGACCATCTGTCCTTCAAGGGAATCCTGGAGAAACGGATCAATACTGGAAAACGAGGCAGTGCAATTTTTCACGGACGGCTCGAAGCTAGACGATAAGGTAGGAGCCGGAGTCTTCTGTGAAAAACTTAATGTTCGTCTCCCTGACTACTGCAGCGTGTACCAGGCTGAAGTGGTGGCGATCGGTGAAGTCATGACATGGTTGAAGCATAATGTGGTATCCGTGAGGGACATCGCAATTTATGTGGATAATCAGGCGGCGGACAAGTCACTAGGGGCAGTTTGTCTAAAGTCGCGAGTGGCGCTGGATTACCGATCATCTCTTAAAGAGATGAGCGAGGATTTCAGCATCCAGATAATCTGGGTCCCGGGTCACTCGGACGTCACGGGGAACTGCAGGGCGGACGGACTAGCTAGGTACGGTACAACTCTCCAGATGCAGCCGGAAAGGGTAGGTCTGAGTGCGAGATAGTTTACGCTATATAAGTGACTCTGGTTGGTTTCAACGGGAGTAATGTGGAGATGGGATCCTGTGGTATCACAATGGGCCACTGCTGGCCTAAGTGTGCGATAGCAGCCACTCTAACCTAACCTTGGTTGAAAAGGAATTGCAAAATATTGATAACAGAGGTTTACCTTTGACGGTAAAACAAAAAATAATGATTGGTCTCCGTTATTACGCTACGGGATGCTTCTAAATAGTATCTGGTGATTTGATTAGCGTAAGTCAATCAACGATTTGTTTGACAGTGCATGAAGTTTCTAAAGCTTTAACCAGATTAGCGAAGCAGTTTATTAAAATGCCTGCTACAACAGAAGAAATATAATCATCTACCCAAAAGTTTTATAGTTTAAAAAATTCTCCGTTGTATTGATTGTATAGATGGTTGGCATATACCAATTAAATCTCCAGGAGGCAAAAACGCCGCAATTTTTCAGAATCGTAAAGGTTTCTTTTCAATAAATGTACCGGGCATTTGTGATAATGATTGTAAATTTATAGAATTAGTTGCTAGGTAAGTTTTACATAGAAACTTGAATTTAAATATTTGATATTTTAATATAAGTATTCTATAATTTATTTACAGGAATTCAGAGATACTCTCTTGGTTGATGATGCCGGGTACGGATGCAAAGAATATTTAAAAATTAATATTAAACATTGAGTTCAACTCACGGTAGCTTCGAAAGAACGTTTGGGATATGGAAGCGCAGATTTTCTGTTCTTGCGAAAGGTATTCAACATATTTTAACATAATTTATTGCTTTATGCATTTAAGTTCTTAATCGACTTTTAATTTATATCATTTTAGTTTCATAAATTAAATTAGAAAATTGTTTAGCCGTTATTTGTTGTTGTTGCAGTGTTACACAATATTGCGATTGATATAGCAGATGACAAGGAATTTGAAGAGGTAGTCGAAGAAAGTAAACCAGTCCCGGAAATGCCAACAAAATCATTTTGAATGATCCACAAATACAAACATACGCGATTTAATTTCTAGTACATTTTAATATTATTCAAAAAAATTCAGTTTATTCACTTAATAATAAATTCGCTGTGCCTCGTATGCCTTTTTTTGTGCGATCTAACATTTCTCCTTTGCTTCATTGCATTTAATTTTAGATAACAAAGCTTTCTTTTGAAGCATAGTAATTTCTTTAGATAAAGCTGAATTACTAGTATTCCGTTTTCTGCTTCGAGGGAAATTACCAATCACAGTTGGTGCCACGATGTATTGTACTGAAAGCATATTTGGTGTTTCGGATGTTGTTGGTAAACACGGTGGCACTTGTTATACAGTCATATCTTGATCATTACAGTCACTGGCTTCTTCACTGTCCAGATATTCGTATTCGTATAAATGGACCCTCTTCATCACCTTGACAATTTTGACTGTTTTGCTCATTCATATTAAGTATGGAATTTACAATTACCGTTTCATTCCTATATCCTGAATCATTATCGTAACAATTTACTTGCGGACTAATCGTTGGCAGAATCAAATCATATAACTCACCATCAGCCTGAGAGAGTTTTACTGTAGAAGGACCACCACCAGTACATAGAACATCTTTTTTTTTGTTAGCCAACTCTTTTCGCAATTTACCTTTCCAGTTTGCGTAAATTGGCTTCATGTTTGGTAGTTTTGGGCGGACCGATTATTTGGCTATTATATTCTAATGCGACATTCTTCCAACCTTTCCACTAGCACTATTTATTTACACTATAAAACAATAATAATTGAATATCATAACTGTAAGTTACAATTTTCAAAAATTAACAAATTAAATTGCCGCTGTTTTTGTTATTTTAATGTTGGTAGCACTAGTTCAAAAAAGTTGTTTTAAAAACGTCTACTATACTACGTTTCCATGATGGAGTTAACCGGGATTAACGTGGATTATCTCATCATGGAACCATGTCGAGTTTAGGATTTTTGTTAAGTTTCTTAATCCAACTTAACTCAACGAAAGTGGTAGGGTTAGAAGAGATTCTATCTGTCAAAACAGAAAATACAATTATACCAATTCAAAATAAAATGGTTGAATGAATTTTCTCTCCGTAATACTTTATAAATAAAAAAAAACAATATTAAGTATTAAATTTAAAAATTTAACCAAACAAATAAAATTTTCAGAAGTGACTTTTAATTGTTATGAAATGGTAAATTACGCTAGAATTTATAATTGCATGGAAACGACATGGATTAGCGCCGCCATGTTATTAACTCAACGAAACTCTTAATTCGGGATAACTCTATCATGGAAACGTAGTATATAAATACCAAAAACAATCAATTCAAAAACAGTTGTTTTTCTAAAACAGTGGTTACGTTCACTGCAAAAATTGTTGTCGGTGTGGTGTGATGTTAGAAATGTCAAATAAACATCGGTGTCAGTCGGTGTAACTTTAAAACCCAGTGAACGACATGTTGTTATTTTCTGTCAATCGTAAATTTTGAAGGAAACTCATTTTGTTATTTGTTGTCAATCGTAATTTTTTTTCAGTAGAGCAAACTACATTGAGCTATTATATTTTGTGTTTTAATAAGATAATGGGTTAGATACTCGATACTCAGATAAGCAGTTATTTTTTGCGAATTTGCTAGAAATGTTATACACTATAATTTAGCAACCCAATTTGTTTCTGAATTTCAGAAAATGAGATACTTTAACGCACTTTATCGTTTGTGCTGAATACAAAAATATATTTTACTTTGCTAAAATAATCGAGTAGCCTACGCAATCAAATTTTCGATTAGTAAATCCGCCATATTTATCGATTTGTGAATTGCTAGAGTATCGTGTATCTGGCCCAATAACGCGTATTTATAATGAGTGATACAAATAAAAAAATTATTATTTCTATTGCTATAGAGCAGGGGCGTCCAAGCCAAATGAGCATTTTTGGCAAATTTTCAAAATAACTAGAGTAATAAAACTGCGATTACAAAAAAAAAGCCAACTGGACAACGCGGTAACTATTTATGTATCCATAGCCACAGAATAATTTACTCTGGGGTGAGTGTGAAGACCACAGCAATTTTTATTCCATTATGAGGCGTGCGGCCCGCGGGCCGCATGCTGCAATATGTAACAATTATTGCGGTGATATTCAGATCTGTTCCGGAGTGATAAATTCTTTGGTCCAGGATACATAAATAATTACCGCGTTGTCCAGTAGGCTTTTTATTCTAATCATAGTTTTAGTGCTTAAGTTATTTTGAAAATTTGTCAAAAATACTCATTTGGCTTGGACGCCCTTGCTATAGAGCAATAAAAAATAGAACAAATGAGTTATTGACCTTTTTCCTCCAAAATTTTTGACAGATAAAATTTGGTGTTTTGTGAACGTGTAGGACAAAGTATAATTTTGAGCTGTGGAATTTTTTGTGTTTTTTAATTAATTAGTGTGATTTTTAATTTATTTTAAACTGTGATTTATTTCTAAATTTTATTAGAATTAAAAATTAATAGAAATTTATAAAAATTTCTTGAAAAGTAAGTAGAAAAGAGTGTTTTTTTAAAAGTGTTAGGTTATGTTCTTATAACAAATTTATATGTTTTGAATAATTTTTTGTAAATTTCTAGAAAGGGATGATAACAAGAGGATCTCGGTATTATCTAAATATGCCATGAGCCTTTAGGGACCTGAGAGACAGCGGTACGAGGAGAAAATTTCAGAATTCAAGAGTGACCCATACTTGATGAAGTTTGATGAGCAAAGTCTGCAAACAAATGTGACGTTTTTCGAAATATTCCAGTATCTGGTAAATAAGAAGTCATATTACACGTCCAACGAATTAAAAGCGTTCAAGTCGTTAGAGGCCTACAAACTATTGTATGTAAAAGCGGTTGGGTCCAATATTTAACCGGTAAAAAGCACCAAAATGCACACATTGTGTTTGGCAAAGTAAGTTCTTTAAAAAAATTACATATTTAAAATTAATAATGTTAAAACTTTTTTGAGCAGGTACTTCATTCTCAGTCAGTAAATTTACCACCATTAAAAGTATGGACCCATCATGACGTCACGGGCTTCATTCACAACGGACACTGTACTTGTGTGGCAGGATTAGGAGAGTGTTGTTCCCATATTGAGGCCGTATTATTTGCTTTGCATGAAGTATACAAGTGCATTTTATTGATTCATGTGATAAAATGAGAATTAACTATATACATATGTGATTTTATACAAATTTATTTCTGATTATGAATTAACTGATTAAATGAATTTATTATGTGATTTTATACAATTTTAGTTTTATATTAAATAATCTTATTTATAACGTATTGTCTTTTATTCATCATCTCCTAAAATTGGTGAGTTCAAATTGAAAACTGCGCAAGATATTTTCACTATATAATCGAAATACATGTTTTCATTAATTTTTTTGGAAATGGCCATAATCGGTTCTTCATTCGCTCATAACTTCTTCATTCGCTCATATCTGGATGTAGAGGTTGTTGATTTTTTCTTATAACCCAAATGTTGAGTTGGAATCCAGTCAGGGTTTAAAATATCATCTATTTTAGGCTTTTAGCAGATTTTCCGGATATGAAATGTCTGGAGCAAACAGTAGAGTATCTTAGGCTATTTTTTTTAAATCTTTCCGATTAATTGCCTTCACCCAAGCTCACTGGCGTTCCTCAGCCAGAGTTTTGTATTTTGTGCACCTTTTTGAAATAAAAGGAAACCTATAAAAGTGTATTCCATCGTGTTTATCTGCTCCCATTTGGCACTTAAATACACTACACGTTAGTGGCATTTTCACAAAATATAACACTTTTCTATTAAAATATTTTATTTATTATGATATAAAATGTTATAATTATAATTGTTTTGTTTAATTAATAAATTAAAAATAAAATTGATACACTTTTCACTTTATCTTGTCCTACGCGCTCGTTTGACGTTTCAAATAATCTGTATTTGACAGATGAGGAAAAAGGTCAATTGGATGATCATTGTTAGCCACACAAACTACACCTTTCTGCTGAATAAAACAATTCCCATCAACCACAAATTGGCATAATTTTTCCATCAATGTTATTATTTTTTATTTTTGTTTATCTATTTCTGACATTAAATTATAACAATCGCTTTTCAACATCAACTAACAATGCTTGCTACTACAGTCAAAAAATGTCGATTTGTGTCGACGACAACATATACAGTGAACGCCAAGTTGTCATAATATATTGTCACATCTTGGTGCTCAGTGAACGACAAGTTGTCAAAAAATGTAACTTTTAGGGCCTGCTCGAATACTGTGGTAACAATTTCCCCGTTGTAGTTTTTGACGTAAAACACACCATAAAACGCACTCATTCAAATTACCACAGTCTTACACCATGGTAGAATTTGAAGGAAAGGAAAGAATTTTCGTTTGGACTTTGGATTTAAATATAAAATTGTATAATTTAGATTTTATAAAATTTAATTTAAATGAAATTCAAAAAATTCTAATTAAATACAAAGATAATAAAAATCTAAACTAAATAAATGTATTTTATTTAGTGATCCGCCCTTAAATCGAGTTTATGTACTATTTTTGTAACTGCTGCATAGACCTTTCGCATTAATGCTACCATTCTATGACTATAAGTAGCACCACAGGCTATCCAACAAATTAGGTCAATGCCATGTGTGGAACCATGAGTTTACTTTGCAACATTTTGGCTATTTCTCCACAAGCAAAAATATAAATTTCAAACCTTTAGAAAATTTCTGTTTAATGGCAATTAATGACTTAAGATAAGATTGGAAAGTTCTCAAGGCAGAGAATAATAAAAGATTTAATTTAGTATTAGTAAAGTGGAATACTTAATATATGAATACTTATGTTATTTATGATAAAATTCGTCCCTTTAATAACAAAATAAGATTATTGAAATTTAAATATGCATTTCAACAATCGAAAACCGTTAAATTATTCAATTCAAATTTTCACAATAATTGTCAAACGTAAATAGTATTCGAGCAGCCAAAAAATAGAAGGGGAATATTTTAACATTAAAATGTCAAAAACTACAACGAGAAAATAATTACCACAGTATTCGAGCAGACCCTTAGTAACATTTTGTTGGGCAGTGAACGCACCCAGTGACTACTGCTATAGTTGTAGTTTGGTCTATAAATATGGCCCATAGTGTCGTAATACAGTGTATTCTTTACATACTTCGTTTTTAAATTGTAGTTTGTGTCAAAAATAGTATAAACTATCACTAACACTGATATTGACGATTGGAACTTCACGGATTCCACCTAGTGGAAAATTTTTAAACTGAGCTACCTGATAATTTGACGTTCGAAATTATTGTAAACAATTCCAATTTTGAATTTAAACACAATTTTTACTTACCGGGTTGCTAATAATTGTAAATAATTCCAATTCTGGACTATAAAAATACCGAATTGCTAAATTTTCTTTGGTCGCATTTGTGACAAATGTCATTTTATCAGGTATAGTCAAAATAATATCTCGCTGAAAATTCCTATTCTTTCATTCCCGAGTAAATACAACAACAAATTCATTTTTTGTTGTTGTTTTACTCGAGAATGAAGGAATAGGAATTTTCAACGAGATATTATTTTAACTATACATCATTTTAACTTTTTTCCTCGAGAGGTGCTTTCTCTACTTTTACAATCGTCAATAGAAATAGTAGGTTTTCGATTTAATAGTATGCGTGCTTCAAAAAAACAATACGGCTTGTATAAACATTTCTATTGATTTTGCCCTGTTACATTTCTACTGTTCGAAAATTAAATAAAGCTATTTCCCTAAAAAAATTTAACAAGTAAGATCGGCGATCCGTAGGTGGTCCGAACAAAAATTAATGTTGTAGAAAAATAATTAATGAATTATATTTCGGGAAACAACTTCATAATTCCCCAAAAGCGTTTCTAAAATTAAATTTAATGTAAAATTTAATTTATTTGGTTAAAACACTGAAAACAAGATTCCAATATTATGCAACACCAGATAGATATTTTTGACGATTCACTATGTTTGACAATTAAGGAAAAGGTCTATACCAAGCTTAAACCTTAGATTTTTTGCTATTGGGTTAATCTAATAAATGGAAAGATGAGAATTAGTACAAAATGTAGCAAACATCCTAATAACGTTATACTCAAAGATTATTTTTTGAAGTTGTCGGGTAAAGTTAGTTCTTGCGTTAAAACTGAGAAACATAATTATTGTAACTCATTGAACTCTATAATTGATATTTGTAGCCTGTTATTCGGGATCATGCTTGGATATGTGTGTGTTATGTGTTTGGTTTGATCGGCATTGTATGATTCTAAGTGAGAAAACTAAAATTATGTTTTTCAAGTTATCTGGGAACCCTTTGTTGAATAATTAAATTATATGTCTTAATTTATATCCCACTATTTTGATTATAATTTCCTGAATTTTAATAATGATTGTTTTAAAATTGAAATTGTTAAGTCCTTCAGATACATAATCTAAAAAGACAATTGGGTTCTGTTTTGCGTGTAATCTATATGCTGCGCTCTTATTGTCCTCAATCTATTTTATTAAGCTTTTATCATCCTTGTGGTGGTTCCCGTTTGAGTTATGGAATTCCCTGCTGGGTTGGTGCTTTTAATTTTATTTTGAAGCCTTTAATCACGTTACAAAACCATATTGTCCGTTCTAGATTTTTTATGAGCCGTTCTGATTCTTATGGTCCAGTTTATATTGCTAATAAAATTGTTCCTCTTCAAAAACCTATGTTTTTATAGTTCTTCGTTTGTTTTGTTATCGAAGTGGTAAGAGGTTAGTAAGGTTTGTTTCTGCTTACGATTTTCGTAATAATAACAAAATGATTTTTAAAATACTAACTTTAAATACTGAAATTTTTAGGCAATATTTCCTAGTCATTGGTCCGTATTTCATTAATTGCCTACCATCGCAAAACCGATCACTGATCTCCACTAATTAATTTGAAAAGCTGGTGAAAGGTTCGTTATTTGAAAGAAAGGATGTTAAATTTCTTTTTGAGGTGGTCTTATAAGTTAATTTTATTTCTATTCTTTATTTTTACTTTATCTTTTTATTGTAAATTTTGTATAATTTGTTTCTTATGTTTTTATAATGATTTTTGCTGTTATTATTATTATTTTAATTTGACCCCTACCAATTACATATTTCAATTTTCATTTAATATGTTTTCAATACTGTCTTTTGACAAAGGCAACCTATCTTCTTGCCATAATTGTTAATCTTTTATATTTAGTTTTGTAATTCTAGAGAATTTTTGATAAAATATTTCGCAGTGCTTTTCAATTCGCTTTACCGTTAAGATATTTTTAAAAAGTAAATCTTTAATATCTGTTTAGCTATTTAAATTTCTCATATTTTGAGTATTAACTCATTGTTATGTTATTCTCGATAAATATTTTATTATATTTTTTGAAAATTAAATAAGTTAAAAAAAAAAAATTGGGCCTATCCGACTCCTCGAACGACACTTTTCCCACAAATATAGATGACCAAACCAACTGTTACAGATCACCAAAAAAACTATTTATATTTTACAAAGATTTTCCGTTATTTTGAGCAAGGTCCTTAAAAGATGTCATAGGTTTTGCTAAATTTAGAGACTCCTTCCCTAATATCACGATTAGGCTTAAAAAATGTTTACCCTCAGTGCATTTGTTTTATTCAATGAGACAATTTGGCAATTAAAAGAGTACTATTTTTACCCTTCGAGTGAAAAATTTTCTACAATCGAATTCGACAACTGTAAAACTGTAAATATTTGTATCGCTGTCTAGCTACAATATTTTTGCATTGTCTACCTTGGTTCATCTTAAACCAAACATAAAACTAACGTTGTTCTTCTTCGTCCATGTAAAAGATGAAACACAAAATTATTGTTGTATTTCGTAGTGATATTATGTCAGCGAGAAATGCAGAATGTGTAAGTTCAAAAATAAATTTTTCAGGAGACAATGAAAACTACCTCACCCTCCTAGTTGTCTATACGCAAACACTAATTTACTTTCCAAATTTTTTCCCTTAATATTATTTTTTTTTTTTTTATATTTTAGAAACGACAATCGATTCACAATTTCCTCCTCTTTCGTTTGATATGAAAAACGGAAAATTGGAAAAAATTAACTTACACACTTTGCATTTCTCACTGACGATATATTTAATCAATGGTATATAACCCTTAAAATCAGAGTGTATGTAGACTTTTGTTTTACAGTTTATATCATAAGACTCGACTAATCTGAACAAAAAATTATATGACGGTCAATCTGTAACCGTTATAGAGATAATCAAGGTTCTACTGTAATATTAGTCACTTTGAATTTCACTTATAACTTAAAACCTATTACTCACAAATTACTCAAATAAACGTTTTCTTATTATTAATTAATTGAATCACTTAATTGAGAAACCCGATAAATCCACCATATGGTTTTTTGACATTTTACGAAACATCCGTTTTTATAGCAAGGCGCATCGTTTGAGTTATAAACCCTACAAATTCATGCACTCTCCTGCACAATAACCGTCATTGAATATTGTGTTTACTTTTAAAACACAATATGTCTAGGATTTGTTGGATTTCTCAAATAAACTCGCAGCGCTTGTCCCGTTTTAAGAATAATAACTTAAACCTTCTAGAGTTTGTCAAAAAATGGATAAAGTTAATAATCATCGAAATAAGCGTAAAAAAGGTGTCAAAAGTCAGAAGTGTTATATGGCGGTGTGAAAGAATAAAAAAAGCAAGAATACGACAAGGTGATGAATATATCAATTATAAAAAAGGAAATGTTATTCCTAAAAACGAAATGGGATTAAACTAAGTAAATTTAGCCTAAAAACTGGAAAATATATATTCAGAGGTATTTTTTAGTTGTCGCAGTAAATGTTTAGAAAAGTTATCGGAGGAGGCGAAGCAAGAAGTCTTTAATAAATTTTACAGTTTTGATTCCAAAATGAACAGGCTGCTTATCTTCAAGCTCTTATATCAGCAGTCCCAATTCAGCGAAAGCATCCGAAAAACAATGTCAACAAACCAAACCCTTACAAAAGTGCCTATTCGCTTTTTAACGCAAAGTGGATGACATCTGGTGGACGATATAGAAACTAGAGTTAAAGGTGAACAGCCATCAAAAAAATACATATTTGGACAATTTTGTTGTTGATTTCGGTTCAAAACAATCTTTTATTGCACATGAAAGATATATTTCTTTATTCAGCGGCAATATAGGAAGTTACTGTTTAGCAGGTCTCATTCCTCAAACTTCCGCCTGATTCCGGCCAAAAATTGTTGTAGGTCGCTAAACAAATCCTTTTACGTTAGGGGAGTTTCTCTTTGGAATTCAATTCCATTGGAAATTAAGAGTTTAGGATCGGCCAAATTATTTAAGTCAAAATTTTTGGAGTAGCTGATTGATGGGCAATACGTAGTTTTTAAATTTATTTTTAATATTATTATTATTGTTATTATTGTTAATTTTTAATATTATTTCACCTCTTGCTGTACATTTTATTGTAAATGAGCTATTGCTCAAAATAGAATGTGTATGCATGAGGTGGAAATTGTTTGAAAAAATTTAAAAGGTTTTCTGCCTAATGGAAGCAGCTTCATTATTTTTTTTTTTGTTATTTTGTTCCGTTTACTCTGTTTCCATCTGTGCTTTTCCTTTTAATACTAAATTATTGTTAAAGTACAATAAATAAATAAATAAAATATAATTCAAAAATAACACACATAAAAATAAACGCTGAATTGCTGTTCACCTTTAACTAGTGGCGATCGTGGCACCTCTTGCGGTGCTTTAAAGGCGATATTCGTATAAATGCCGTCTTACTTTGGTAAAAGCAAAGATCTTTCTATATTAAAGATGATTCATACAGTGCAAAATAAAAAAATAAATGACGGACACTCGAGTTTAATATTGCGGGCGCTCCAAACTTATATGTGTTAGTGTTTTTGCTGTTTATACTTTTTTTTCGTGTAGATATTCATGGATATTTGTGTGTATATTGTGTATTATTATATTGGTGTGTATTTTTTAGTAATACCGTTATTTTTTCATATTACAATTTCACCGTGGGGACGAAGCATCTTTATTATAATATGATCTTTGGTAAAAGTTATTCCTATCTGGATAGGAATGAAATTTTGCCCAAAGTAAGAGAAATTCTTCTTTTTTTTACTTTCAACAGTTGGTACCAAGCTCTAAAATATAATTTATTATTTAGAATTTTAACAAACATTAAATAGTGATAACAAATTATTGAATAAAGTATAATTAATTTCAAATGATAATTAACAAAATTTAAAATTCTGATTTATCTAAAAATTGATAATTGTTATTTAATAGCAACTCATAAAACTAAATATATTTAACCCCTTAACGCATATTATTTTTGAACAAAAACCTGCAAAAAAAAAATATTTTTTTTTATTATTGAAAATGTTTATTTGCACCTATTTTAACACAATAGGTACATTTATATAAACAAAAAATAACGATTTTGTTTTATTTTCCTTCTTTTAAATTCAAATTGTTTGCAACAGAAAAGAAAAATACTAAAGAACAACAACAACGATTTTCCTTTGTTCTTCTTATACCGTTACTACCTTTGCACGTTTTACTGTATAAAATTTTACGAGAAAATGTGCAATCGACATTATAATGCGCTAAGAGATAATGTCGTTCACAAATACATACATACACGCATAACACTAGTTGTGGAGTGGCGCAGTAAAACAATGAAAGTTAATTGCAATTTTATTTTGCCTAAAGAAAAAACAAAATCTGCGAGAATTCTCTTTTGAGTACAGAGAGAATTTTCGAAGGTTTTGGAAAAACCCAAAATCATTGTTGAGATGTCGGTAATGAAATTACATCCTGCAGTCACTTTTCTCCTTTTTCATATTATCGTTTATGATGAAACATGTAGCCATAAATATGTATCTTATCGATATCATACACCATAAAAAATCATAAATCATAAAAATCGAAATTGATGAGTTGATGAGATAAAAAGCCATAAACACAGCCGTAAAGTACAATTGATCACAATATTTTAATTACAAAAAACAAATGTAATTTAAACTATTTTTAGTTTAAAATTTAAATGAACGAGTTATCTCGTTCCTATGCATTTCTGCAAGTAACATCCGAACGAGTTAACTCGTTCCTATGCGTTAAGTGGTTAATATATTTACTCTAGTGGTAAACACTGCAACTAGGTGAAGAAGAGAATTTTTCTATACCTACTTCACAGCGGAATGAAACTCTTCATTCCGGAATGAAAATACACGGCATTTTTGTTGTAAAATTGCCAAAGTAAGACTACAAAAGTATAAAATTAGTTACAGTTCAGCTTGGACAGCTTTTCGTATGCAAAACTGCATTTCTCAATCTCCATGGTATTAGTAAAGATTGTGTTCATCGATTGTGTTTGCTTTTATTTGTTGGAAAGTCACCAAAAAATCTACGCGGAAAAAATAATCCAGGCAACTCCAAACCAGTTGGCCTTATTGATTTGATTGTTTCTCATATTGCATCATTTCCCATTAAGGAAGCGCACTACAGCAATCGAGATTATAAAAATTTAAGCGAAAAACTTGATATTAAGACGATGCACCGTTTCTTTTATCCAAGTATCCCAACACTAACGTAAAATACTCATTATGCTACAAAGTTTTTGAAGAAAAATTCAGTTTAAGTTTTGGAAGAACCCAGGTCGATACTTTCTGTAAATGTGAGGAACTAGCAGTAAAAATAAAATCCAAAGAATTAAATGACAATGCTAAACGAGTGGCCGTAGCCGGGAGGTCTTGCTTAAAGCTGGTCGAACACTTCAATCAATCAATCAATCAAAAAATGCTAAACGAGTGGCTGTAGCTGAAAAGACTGTTAATCTCAAACGTGCTAAAAAGTTACATTCAAAAATGAAAACATTGAAAGAACATTATCAAGATGAGCCCAGTGTGGCGATAATAGCTGTTGACTGTATGCAAAATATATTTTTACCCCAGATCCCCGTTCAAGAGACTTTTTACCTACATCAACTCATATTCTCCAATTTTGCCATACATGATGTTAAAACGGGTAAGGCATATTTTTACATTTACCATGAAGGTATGGATGGGGAGAAAAAGCCCCAATGAGGTTTGCTCATTTATTGCAAATTATGTACATAGAAACCCATGTTCCATCAGATGTTAATTTCCCCGCTTCCTATATGGATGATTTCTATTGAAAAAACAAAAATAATGTAACATAGGTACATACAATTTTAAGTCAGAATCGGGTTCATTAAGCCGTATTCCGCGATTTAACATTGTACGTTATTTCGTTATTTTTTCGATATAAATATAATATAGGAAGCAGGGAAATAAAAAAACGTAAAAATTTTATTCGATACGTGTAAATCACGCTTAAATTTTATCGCTTCAGAATCGGGCCCATTATCAAACCCAATTATTGCATTGAGGATAGGGTGTACAAAAATAGTAAAAATGGTGACATCATTTAACAACGTCCCCTTCTCAATAAAACGGAAAAAATGACAGAGTTGAAAGAAATTCTTAGTCGGAGGTAGATGATTTTTTGGGGGAAAGTGTCTTCAGAAAGTGTTTTTTTTTATTTATATAAATAAACATATATATTTTTTACTTACTTTTAATGATACCGAAGATTTTGAGGTAGGATTTGATAATGAGAGTAATTTCTTTCCTTCGATTTCATTTAATTTATTAATATTAGGTAATGAACTTATGGCTGAAGCTCTTTCTTCATTATTTATTAAACCATCGATTAGCAAATCGTCATTATATTTGATAGAATTGTTTAAAACATCTTGGTCCATACTGCAATTAACGTTTAAATGTAAAATATAAAATTATAATAAATTACTCGTTTATCCAATACAAACAATTTAATAAATAAGTCATTTTTGTATAAAATGTATATGGACGAAATAAAAAATTACAAATCTAATTGATTCAATTATGGTTTGAGTTTGATTAAGCTTTACTTCTTTTCTAATCAATTTTCTACTTTGAGGCAAAGTTTTCCTTTCGCGCCTTTGCTATGTTTTAGCTTGTTTCTTCACCACGATTTCTATTTGCAAATTATTTTTCACCAACCATGTTATACGTCGTTCATTTCTGCGCAGTAAATTTTTGTAAAATTGGTCATTGATTAAATAAACGAATCCTTCTATAATTGTGACCATAATTGTTTTTCGAAAAGGGACATTATTTGAACAACTTTAAAAATCGTAGTATTTTTTGGAAAAAGATCGTTCGTTATATGTATGTATGTACATATTATAAAAAAACTTTCTTGTAAAAACGGAGTACAAAACTCCTAAAAGGAGTATACATATAAGATCAATTTACCACTGGTGTGGCGTATAATATAAATTAGATATGGGAAGTATTCTTGCTTACGTATGTGAAACACTTCTTAAATCTTAACTAAAGCTACTTTAAGGCAAAAAACAGTACAAACAATTGAAAACAAATCACAAAACAGGTAATTCTTAATTTAATAGCTACGACTACGATATTTGTTTGGCCTTTGACGTTGCAATGGAGATTAGATAAAATGGTAAAGCAATTTGCTCCCTTTGAGACCATGTTATCGCTTACGTTAATTTCGAAAATAGATTATTCGGGTCAACTTGTTCCTCGCGATCACTAAGCAAATTTATTTTTTGTACTCCGATTAATTTCTTAATTAAGTTATACACGAATCTAACAGGCATTTTTAAGCAATTTTTACCCCTACCATGGATAAATACCTATTATTCTAATTCAGCAACAATTTACCTGAAATCATTCCTAGTTTAAGTGTAGTTAAACAATAGAAAAACAACATTTTTAAACACTTTAATACATTCCATTAATTAATAATAATTCATGTATTTTACAAAAAATTATTCTTAAAAAATGGCGATGACATCTACGCAAAACTTACATACAACTTTAATTAAAAATAAACATTAACTTTAATACAAACTATAAATATTATATTAATTATAAATGGAGGTAGTTTTGAAAGTGCTTATATTAAAAATAAATATTTGAAATTTTTGAACATTTTTATCTCTAAACATTACAAAAAAAAAACAATTAAACATAACCACACAAAAAAGTAAACTACAAAAATAAGAACCCGTCAAACCATGTTTGCTGATTTCGATCGGGAAAAATTGAACACAGATTCGAAGTCGAAACCCTATACCCAGAGATGGGTAGTATGTATTTACCCAGCAGAGGATTTATACCCAGGTAGAGACAATCTCGACGAAACGGAGACGGAATTATGCACGGAATGCAAAAATGTATTTAGTACTGTAAAAATAAAAATGTTGCTGACAATCTCGACGCGCTTTTTTGACATTCAAATAATCACTTCTAGCATGAACTTAAACTTTTAATATAAATCAATTGCCGTCTTACTTTGGTAAAAGTTATTCCTATCCGGATAGGAATGAAATTTTGCCCAAAGTAAGAGCAATTCTTATTCAGAATAATTTTTTGTTTTACTTTCAACAGTTGGTACCAAGCTCTAAAATATAATTTATTATTTAGAATTTTAACAAATATAAAATAATGATATCAAATTATTGAATAAGGTATAATTATTCCAAATGATAATTAATAAAATTTATTATTCTGATTTATCGAAAAATTGAAAATTGTTATTTACTACCAACTCATAAAACTAAATACAGTCAAACCTGTTTTTGTGCGGTCTTTTTTTATGCGAATTTTTTTTTATGCGCTTTTTTTGTGCGATTTTTTTTTGTATGCGATTTTTTTTGTGCGATTTTTTTTTATGCGGTATATGAATATCGAGATTCTGTTCAGCCATTTTCATACCTAATGCATCAGCCAAGTTCATTAATCATTAGACATGCTCAATATTCTTATATATTCCATATTCCAGCAAATTTCAATATGTAATTACATATTATCTTGCACACAAAGAATATAATTTAGTTAAAAGAAATGCTTATTTCACAACCAACGAAATGCGTAGTAATAGCCATACTGATTGTTAACCTTGAACATAAACTAAAAAAATATACATAATGATGTAAGAAAAAAGGAAATTTACCGTTTTATTTAAAAATGAGAAATTAAAATTTTTTAAAATGTTTCCACGTGTAATTTAATTATTTATTTTGTTTAGAAAGAATTTTCTCGCTATTTCGTAAAACTTTGACATTTGTATTTTCTAAGGGAAACTTTTTTTATGCGGTCCCTATCCACCGCATAAAAAAATTTTTTTTGTAATTTTTGTACAAAATTATTTATTATAGCGATTTATGGAGTTTGCGAATATTTTTTTTTTGTGCGATTTTTTTTGTACGGTCCCTATCTACCGCACAAAAACAGGTTTGACTGTATATGTAATATATGTACTCTAGTAGTAAACACTACAACTACGAGAAGAAGAGAATTTTGCTATTCCTACTTCTCAGCGGAATGAATCTCTTCATTCCGGAATGAAAATACACGGCATTGTTGTTGTAAAATTGCCAAAGTAAGACTACAAATAATTTGATGGCTTTAAATCACATTTTGTAAATCCCCGTTTTTGACAGAGTTAAATTTTTTGTCGAAAGTATAAAATCTACTACATAGGCTGTTTCCGTATGATACTTATTTTGTGGAACCTAATACTATAGATACACACAAACTAGATAATCGCATATTCTACATTATCTAGTAAATTTTCCCAATCTGTCACTGCACGATTTTGGCAAATCAGGATTGATAACTCGATTTCAAAATCTAGTTGTAGAAACAAGATAATCATGAAATATGTACAAAAAAGAGACAATGAAAGTATAAATGGGATAAAAATATAATTGTTTACATGTCATTTTTAGTAACTTGTATAAACTTATCGACATTATCTTGTAAAATGAAAGTTTGACACGATACAAATATCGTTTATAACTAAACATTTTATTTTTAATCGGATTTTTGTGTGTCACCATAATTAGTAGATCGCGATATTCGAAACGTCATTCGAAATCGTGATCGAAGATTATCGCGATAATTTTTGTGTGTATCAATTATATTGTATATGCTGCGAGTCGAGTCGAGTTTAATCCTAGTTTAACTCTCACTATATACGGAGTCGAGTTAAACTCGACTCGACCTAATAATTTGCCGAGTCGAGTTAAACTCTACTCTAAAAATGCACTATATACGCAGAGTAGAGTAGAGTTAAAAAAACAACAACAAAATTAATGCAAAATTCGTACACACCATTTTATTTATTTATTTCAGATTATGTTATTGAAGAATGAAAGCGATATACAAAAAATATATTTAAATATAATAAACAATTTTCTTTTTAATTTTTTCAATCAAATTCGATGTTTTATTTTAAATCTCTTATTTATTAAGATTTTAATTAATTAATTTGCACAAATATTTTTTTTTTCAGGATTTGAAAATTACAATTTTTTCGACAAAATATCACTGGAAAAATTAAAACAATACATAATATGGTGCTCAACAAAAAGAATAATCAATTGATAATCATCTGAAATGATTTTTTGTTAAATTTTTTTTTCGTTTATTTTAACTCGGTTTTAATCCTATTTGAACTCTGCATATTTTTAACTCTGCAGTATATACACCAAGAGTTGGTTAGAAAATAACTCGACTCTGTATATAGTGAGAGTTAAACTAGGATTAAACTCGACTCGACTCGCAGTATATACAATATATATGGTATAACTTATTACATATCAAATAAAAAAACCCATGTAACCACCAACCCGAAGTTTCAGTCAGATCACTTTCAGTCATAACTCAGTCAATCACCTTTGGGTTTTACATGTAACTTTAGTTGTTACATGTATTTTCTATAGGAGTATTTATATTTTCCGTTCCTTTCCTTTCCTACAGCACCGACACAGACAAATATTTGCTGTGTTCCATTGGCCTGAGTAAACTACTCACAAGTACTTGTATCTACTCGCAACTACTCATGCTCAAACGATGGTGTAGTTGAGAAGTAGTTACGCACAAAATTTACGGCAGATGAATTTTAGTTTACAAAATTCTAATAGATGACTCTATACCCATTTTGCTTGCGGGGAATGTCATTTCTTTTAACCCTAATCAACCAAGGTGTGCCTATTGGCTCATTTGATAAATGCGTTGATTTTCGAAATAATGTTAATTTAGTTATAAACTTGTATGTATTTTATTTTGAATCATTTGCATACAACGGACTTGGCATTCTTTGCAAAAATTTATTAAGTTATTTGATTAAAATTTGAATTTACTGAAAACAAAAATATGCTGGTTGGATTAGGGTTAAAAAAAAAAATTTGTTTATGTTTGTGATACGTCACGGCAATTTTTAAATAGCAAAAATATTTTAATTATTTTGTTGTTTAATGTTTTATTACTTATTATTATTAATTATTATTAATGGAGCAACGTGTTTTTTATCAAAATCTACCAATTTTATTTAAATTGAGGTTATGTTTTACTACTATCACGAAAATTTGCGTTCCATTGGACATCTACTCACAAGTACTTGCAAGTAGCAAATTGTTTCCAATGGAACACTACAATTGTTGAAAAGATGTTTTGTCTCATGATACAATAATATTACAAGGTATGCTTGACAGCAAAAAGCACGAGGAGTGTGACGTCACTCAGAGTCAATTTTTTGGATACTTTTTTGCGAATTGGTTTAGGTTTATAAAAATATTTTTTAGGTTTTGGAAATAGAAATAAGTTTCAACGATTGTACACGATAGAAAAAACACAAATCTCAACCAAACGGAGTCAACGTTATGAAATATATTACTGAAAGTGACGTCACTAAGATGAAATATGGCGATATTTCGATTGGTTGGAACATACCTTGTATATTCATTATACCATGGTTTTGTCTGATATCTGAAGGCGAAAAAATACGAAAGAATAGCGAATCAAATAAAAATATTGTTTTTTAAACAAATTCGAATTCATAATTTCATATATTTTCTATAGAGAGAATTAGTGGTAGTGCTGAGTAGTGAGTGCATTGCATCCTCAGTGGTTATACGATGAGTACCTATTGACGATTGTAAAAGTAAAGAAAGCGCCTCTCGAGGACAATAGTTAAAATGATGCACCTGATAAAATGACATTTGTCACAAATGCGACGAAAGAAAATTTAGCATTGCGGTAATTAAAAATTGTTTTTATAGTCCAAAATTGGAATTATTTACAATTATGTATTGGCAATCCGGTAAGTAAAAATTGTGTTTACAGATCAAAAATGGAATTATTTATAACAATTTCGAACGTCAAATTATCAGGTATCTCAGTTTAAAAATATTCCACTAGGTGGAATCCGTGATGCTCCAATCGTCAATAGCATGTATGAAATTATTTTATTGTTTATTTTTTAGTCTAATAAACTAAAATATATAAGAAAAAGTTTGTTGTATACCTGGATTGTATTATCTGCAGAACTGTGCAATAAAGGATGTGTTCATATTTTCTAATGCAATTTTAAAAAATGGTATTGTTATTTAATGTTTATTATATAAAACAATAGATTATGAATTATTATAAATAGTAAAGATTATAAACACTAGATTATTAAACAAAAATAAACACCTTTTCTATTGCATTGTCCGTTAGATAATCAATTTAAGAATATTCACCTGCTTTAACAATATTCTATTTTATGACAATTGAAATAAGAATAATTGAAATAAAATAATGTATTTATTCGTCAACAAACATAAGGCCTTAAGGTAAATACATATAATTGGTGTTTATTTCTTAGGATGATGTTTATTTATATCTGAACGTTACAGGTTCATTTTCTCGAATTCAAATTAAATTTTATTTGGTGGTTACTTAAATTCCCAAAAATATTTAAATTCGAAAAGTAATTTAAAGGAAGTATTTTTGTTTAAAACTTTTATTCAAAACATGATTTGTGTTTCTTAAATTAATTAATTAATTAAAATGGACTACGAAAAATTAATCGAGTGTGTGAACATTCTGAAATACTAGTAGAAATTTTGGTTATGGGTAAATTATCCAAAATTCACCATTGGTTTTCCTTTTTTTATCATTTTGTGCACAGCAAAACGACGATGACGACGTTTTTGATTTTGATGTTCTTCTTCATCCAGCAAAATAGTAATCATGCACAAATTGTCCAATTTCAAACGTGAAACATTTGCTCTTATAACAATAACCCCCTATTTCATATTTAATTATTCTATATTTCGTTATTACAATATGTATATGAATTGATACAAACTTTATTTCACAAAAGTACATACAACATCTGGCAATTCAATTAGAGCCACATTCTGATTTTGGTATTTTTCCAAATTTATCAGAAACAATCCTAAACAATTATAATACAGTCAAACCTGTTTTGTGCGGTCTGTTTTTATGCGATTTTATTTTTATGCGATATTTTTTGTGCGATTTTTTTTATGCGATATATGAATTATGCCGCATAGAAAAAATCGCACAAAAAAAATCGCATAGAAAATAATCGGGTAAAAAAAAATCGTATAAAATAAGACCGCACAAAAACAGGTTTGACTTTAATATAATATTTTTTTTATTAGAATATTAGATATATAACAAATGTTTAAAATTTTAATTCTAAGAAAATTACCGTTAATTTAGTTTTAACCAAATTATTTGTGCACGCTAATTTTGTTGTGCAATATGAAAACAAAACGGTAAATCAATTAAATTGAAAATTATTTTTGGTTAATTAAATTGTCAATTTAGTCACTTATGTTTTATGAACCCTTGGTCAGTATTTCTTGCGCTTTGGTAACACCTCGCAAGTCATTCAAAAATTGGTTGATAAAATCAACTAGAAACTTATTCCACTCGGTTTTCTTGGCACTCTGCAATAATTTTTTGGTCTTGTTAGATCGTGAATATCTTCCACTTTGAATTAAACCTCCGCAAGATTAAATCGAAATCCTGCCCTGGCCGAGACCACTAATTATCAACTTTGTGGCAATGACTCTTCTTGCGTATGGGAGCATCATTGTGCTGAACAGCAAATTGAAGGCCGGCTGTTTATCGTCAACTAGAAATGTTACCTCATTCAATAAACCGAAATTAAACATTGGCCTTGAATAGTTATAGGTTGCACAGCCGCATAACTTTTTATTTCTTGCGCAAGAGCAACTAATCGAAGCAGTATCCACAATAATTGATACGGATGTTTATGTAATAATAAAAATATTTCCGATATTATCAAATTAAGACAAAAAAACAGTAATTTGGGCATGAAACAGTTCTATAGATTGAGATCTCAGCCAGGGCAGGGGTTCGATAATTTTGCGGAGGTTTAAATTAAAGTGGAAGATATTCACAATCTAACCACACCAAAAATGTGTAGCAGAGTGCCAGGAAAACCGAGTGGAATAAGTTTCTAGGTGATTTTACCAACAAATTTTTGTAGGACCTGAAAAATGGTACCAAGGCGCAACAAAAACGGACATAGGCCCTCTCCGAAAGTTATACTTATTTATTTAGACATACTTATTTAAATAAGTATGTTGGCGAGGTAACTTAAAATAAGCACATTTCTATCCCTTTCTTACACAAAACAATCTAAAATGAAAACAAAATGATTTTTTTTTGTAAATTCATACTTATTTTAGGTTACTTCGCCAACATAATTATTTAAATAAGTATGTCTAAATAAATAAGTATAACTTTCGAAAAGGGCCTAAGTACACACAAAACATAAGTGACTAAATCACATGCCGTCTTACTTTGGTAAAAGTTATTCCTATCCGGATAGGAATGAAATTTTGCCCAAAGTAAGAACAATTCTTCTTCAGAATAATTTTTCTTTTTACTTTCAACAGTTGGTACCAAGCTCTAAAATATAATTTATTATTTAGAATTTTAACAAATATAAAATAATGATATCAAATTATTAAATAAGGTATAATTATTCCAAATGATAATTAATAAAATTTAATATTCTGATTTATCGAAAAATTGAAAATTGTTATTTACTACCAACTCATAAAACTAAATATATGTAATATATGTACTCTAGTAGTAAACACTACAACTACGAGAAGAAGAGAATTTTGCTATTCCTACTTCTCAGCGGAATGAATCTCTTCATTTCGGAATGAAAATACACGGCATTGTTGTTGTAAAATTGCCAAAGTAAGACTACAACAATTTAATTAACCAAAAATAATTTTAAATTTAATTTATTTACGGTGTTGTTTCCATATTGATAAAATCCATATTAATTAACGGTAATTTTTCCTAGAATTAAAATTTAAAACATTTTTTGATTCGAACTTACTATTCCAATATAAAAAAAAAACATTATGATATGAGGATTGCTTTGGATTGTTACTGATTAATTTGAAAAAAATACCAAAATCTGAAAGTTCTCTAATTCAATGGCCAGGTACTGTATTACATCAACAAAAAGTAAATTGCTACTAAAACATTTTTTATTTTTGTGTGTTATATTTACTCTATACACACCCCAGTTGTACTTTGCGTGAGCGATCGAGAAATTTTGTTTGAGATAGCACGTTAAAAACATGAAACAGACGTATAAAGCAAAACAAACGAAATATTCGGCTTTTTAAATGTGTTTTTCATGGGAGTAAATTACAATGATCGCATTTTGTTCGTTCTTTTTTTACGAAATATGGGGACATGTGATCATCACGGTGAGGTATAAGGGAGCATCACCGTGATTGATCATTGATCGCTCTTGGAGCACTCAGTCGTACAACAGGGACTATACGTATCCAAAAGTTACGAATATATACGATAATCATATGAAGAAAATGTCTGAATTGAAAAGTACGGATAGTATAAATTGATGATGTCTGACACGATACGTGTAGGAACTGAAATGAACTGATAATATAAATCCTCCTTTAAGGCTGGAGTCCAATTCCCGACTTATTGTGTGGAGACTGACTTATTTGGAAGTCTACAATAAGTCACCTTGCGAGGAGACTTATTGTAGACTTTCTTGACTTATTTGGGAGAGTTTCCACAAAAATGTCGGCGGTATATTAAAATTATTTTCTGATTTAAAGTACGTTGTTGTTTTCAAAAAATTTCACAACCAATAAATCGAAAATAGATTGTGGTATATACAAACAAATTATTAAATTTCTTATTTTATAATTATTTTATTTCTGTTAAATATAATACCTACCGCTGATGCTTTTTAGTTTTAATATTTATTTTGGCTCACAAAATTCCTCTCAAATGAATGGTTAAGTTGAAATAAGTCTCGGTTTGAATTGGACCACCAAATGACTTTTTCCAGGCCGCCATGTTGAATAAGTCAAATAAGTCGACTTATTTGAAATAAGTCGCGAATTGGACCTCAGCCTAAATTGCTCTTTTACCTACTTTTTAACAGTATACAGGGTAAATTGAAATACTACTAAAAAGTTGGGTGAAATAGGAGAAAAAAAATAAATGACGCTGTTGTTAACTTTTTGACGTTTCAGTGATTTTTGTTAAAATTTCCGTGTTTTTGATTATAAATAATATACGTACTCACAGCTAATAAACTAAATTTTATTTTTATTTCACGAAATAAAAATATTAAAAAATATTTGACGTTTCCTTTTGCACCTAGCAGCCAGCGATTTTAACCCTCCCAACCATAATTTGTGTTCATCAAACCATTTTTACTTCTAGAGAATTGGTACGCCAAATTGGGGTAAATATGTACTAAAATTGAAATTTACTGTTCTAAATGATTTACCCGACTATTGGTACGCAGCCTATTATTATTATTATATTAGTATTGCCCCCCTTGCGTCTAGAACGTTTCGTATGCGGTTCCTCATTGACCTTATTAAGGTTTTGACAAAGACTTGAGGGATCGCACCCCACTCCTCATGCTCATCCAACGCAATCTTGAGGGCACTGATGTTACATGGTACCTGATTTCTGGCTCGTACCCTCCGTTTTAGTTCGTCCCGTGAATGCTCAATTGGATTCATGTCTGGACTGAGAGCTGGCCCCTCATCGTCTCGAGTCCAACCTCATCCATGAACTATGCCTATGTAGTGGTGCGAGCTGTGTGACACCCATAGACATAAAAAGATAGACCTGAAACAAGTGAAAACAACAACAAATTAACATAGGAAATTCCATCTTTTTCATGTAAGCAGTTGGAGAGAGAGGATTATATATCTATTATGTTTTATGCTCTTTCTTTTTTGTAAACAAACCATTTAGTTTTTATTGTGGTTTTGCGCAGTTTCGCGAAAGTTAAAAATTATCAAATAAAACAAAACAATTACAAAAAGTGTATACATAAAACATATAATTAATTATTATTTGTGGAAAACTATTAAAAAAAATTTATGAAAAATGAAATGTTTAATCAGAAAATGTCATAACAATACTTGCAACAAATTACCGGTAATTTCATTTTATCGAGAAGTTTTATTCTGGGGTGAGATGTTGTAACCATCACGTTTTTCGCTTCGATGCATTTTCGATAGAATAACAGTACTCCTTTGTTAAAAATATAAAATTTTAAAACAATTTACCTAGTTCTAAAATACCGTTACTCTATCGAAAATGCGTCGAAGCGAAAAACGTGATGGTTACAACATCTCACCCCTGGGGTGAGTTGTTGTAACCATCACGTTTTTCGCTTCAATGCATTTTCGGCCGAATAACTGTACTCCTTTGTTAAAAATATAAAATTTTGAAGCAATTTAGTTCTAAAGTGCCGTTATTCCATCGAAAATGCGTCTAAGCGATAAACGTGATGGTTACAACATCTCGTTTACATAAAGCGAAATTAATGTCGTGTTCTTTTCGTTTTTTCAAATCATTACGAATTTTGTGGGTGAAAAGTACATGAAACAAAATTGACGAAGTTTTGTGTTTAGCAACCATTACACGATCAATATTAATGTCATTACCAGTAATGTCAATACCTGCATCAATACTACTTCAATATTTTTTAACCTTACACAATCATTATTAATAACAGTAATTTCATCATTACCAAGCTTTCATTACTGCTAGTAGAAGCATTTTTTCCTTAAATTTTTACATGGATCCTAAAGAAAAAGCGTGTATTGTATCTGTATCCTCCAATACATAAAATATATCATCCATGTTGGTGAATTTTTATTATTTATATACAATTATATACTTTTTTTATATATTTATTTAAAAAATATATTTACGTAAATAACCTCAAATTTATGTAATATTCAATAGTACTGACACACAGTAATGACGCGAACCCTACTCTATCATTAATAATGACAGTATCCCCACCACACATCAATAATGATGTCTCGAAATCAAGAAATCCGGATTTTCATCATTACCGACCATCATTCGTCATTACTTCAAGTTACACGATCAATATTAATGTCATTATCGGAAAGGAATGACATTATTATTGACCGTGTAATGGTTGCTTTTGGATTGGTTACTTGAATGACATTTCTAAACGTCAAATTGAAATTTGGCGGCATCATTCTATTTAATTAAATTAAAATAATTAACACAACAATTATTAAACATATTTAACTAAACACAAAATGAGAATAAAAATGATCGTTGTTGTTGTTGTTGTTGTTTGTTTCGTTTGCTCAGGTCGACTAGCAATAATAGCTGTATATGACCCAACACTTTACTTTCAAGCGGGTTAATCCAAAACTTCTAGAAGAAATGGACGCCCTAAATCTTTTTTATCATACACTGAATCGCACTTTGTGATACCACCGACTAGCACGGATATATGGGCCTTAGACATTAAAAATGCAGTACCCAGCACCACTATCTATTTTATTGAGCTGATATTTGTGATACCCTCGCTTTTGTACACGATATAACGGGCCTTTTACGTATATTACGCAGTACCCGGGACCACCAGCTCAATAAAGATGTTCACTCTTCAAGATCTATATTGCGACTGAATAAAAATGATCGAGATACAAAAAATCGCTGCTATATATTGAAAAATTTTGACAACTAAATTGACGTTTCTATTTTTGTTGGTGTTGGTAGCTACGTATAGTGAAAATAATATCTCAGCGAAATTCTGACAGCTCGCGCGCATCAAAACAAATGGCGTAAACACAGCGATGTATTTAGGCTAATTTGTTTACATTTTGAGGTTAGAATTTGTCTATTTTGAATTATGTTTTTCCTCAAATTTATTCACAATAATTAATGTAATTTTAATTTAGATAATACACTAGAACTAGAACTTTTGATAACATTTAAGATAATTTTAATGTCATTAGCTTGCCTCGAACAAATTGAAATTTAAAATCGAGTTTTTTTATTGTTTTGCTTTAACACGAAAAATGACATTTCTTTCTAAATATGCCTAGTTCGTACCTTAAATGGGTATAACGTTACATATCCAGTGGTGTTGTTAATTTTTTTTATATTTTTTAATTTCGCGTGTTATTTTAGAATTTACCTATAAAATAATGAGAATTTTTAATATTTTCCAATATAAATTACATTATGTAATGGAATCAAATTTCACATAGGTATCTTTATTTATATTTTTTTTTGTTTTTAAAACTATTACTCAGCCGACCCTTCTCTGAATTTTTAATTTATTTTAACTACTTCACTGTTGGCTGCGCACAACGATGAAAAAATGACAGAGCATTCACAATGCAAAACCTTTTTACTTTTGACTTACAGGTTTGTATGAATTTCCAACATAACGAACAAACATTTTTGTTCGTCAAGTTAGAAATTCATACAAACCTGTAAGTAAAAAGTAAAAAGTTTTTGCATTGTGAATGCTATGTAAGTTTCGCTGAGATATTATTTTCACTATACGAATGCGAAATTCATGAAAAAATCCGCATCTCGTAAAATTGATGCACATTTCAAAAAAATTGACGAATTTTGGTGAAAAGAACACAGTTTTTGGATGAGCGTCAATTTTTTTTGACGATTTTGGGTGAAAAGAATTCAACATAAAATTGTGATAAAACATTGTAATTTGTGATAAATTGTAATTTGTGGTTGGAAAGGTACGATTTGTAAACAAATTTACCATTTTTTTCTTTTTTACCAGGTGTATAGTTCCACAGTAAAAAACAACTTAAAACTTTGGTTAAACTATAATTATTTGTATAGTAAAATTCAATTTATTTATTAGAAACAAAAAAATATGTAAATCTCAAATGTCATTATAATTTTATGTAAATAATTAGAAACAAAATGTAATAGATTAATATTTAGTATGTACACATAAATCGTAGCCCGATGAAAGGGAAATTTGTTGTAGAGCAAAAATGTTGGAACGACGATTTGACAGATATAAAAAATAGATATAGAAATTCTTTCACTTTACCACCAGCCGCTTCAGCAATAACAAGCAATTTCATAAATAAAATCAACCAAAAAGAAAAAAAAACGAATTCAATAAATATTTATTTTCTCGATATTATTATTAGTTTCAATTTAAAAATTAAATAAAAAATAAATTGAATTTTCTAAATAAATACGACAGACAAGCTCGTACATTGGTCCTTCGAGCCGGATCGAGAAAATAGCATCACATATTTATTGAAATACAGCAGCACATAAGTATATTTTTTTATTAACTTATAACCAGTGAAAGTGCCTAATCGATTATAATTTCGATTCAACTCAGTGATTGTGAAAAATTAGTTTGTGTGTGAAGTCAATATGAGCAAACTTGACAAACTAAAATTGTTAACCTCTCGAATTGAGAAGATACACGTGTTCGCGAAAACCCTAACGGAACAAACCGGATTGCATGACGTCGAGACAAGGTTGGATCATTTGGAAGTCACATTTCGAGAATATTTAAAAGATGAACTGGAATTTGTTAAACTACCCGATGTGCCGCCAGCAAGTTTGCTGCTAGAAGATAAATATTTAGAAGCCAAATCATTGCTTCGGAAAGCAATGAGCGAAAACAATAAAGACACGGCTACAACGCAAATGCCGGAATTCAACTCTACAATGAAAGATGTTTTAGACACCCAGCGAAATTTCTTGCACGAGGTTTCAAATTCAAGACAAAGCAATACTGTTAAGCTACCACGAATTAATATACCAATATTTTCCGGGGAATATAAAGAATGGCCTGCGTTCCATGATTTATTTAATACGATAGTGCATTCAAATAATTCAATTTCAAAGGCACAAAAGATGCAATATCTGAAGAGTTACACTACAGGCGAAGCTGAAAACGTAATTCGGCATATGACAATCAGTGAACAAAACTATGATATAGCGTGGGACAATTTGGTAAAGCGTTTTGACAAAAAGGGTCATATAATCACATCGTTCATAAAAAGTTTTATTGAGCAGCCATCTTTCTCCGAATTAAATGCTGTACATTTAAGAAGAATCGCAAATACATCAGATGAAGTCATCCGTGGTTTGGATGCTGTTGGTGAATTAGCCAAGATGCGTGATCATTGGTTGATTTATTTAATATTAAATAAGATTGATTCGGATACCAGACATCAGTGGGCAAAGGAGGCATCGGGGAAAGAGAATCCAACGTTCAATGAATTTTTGACATTTCTACAGAAAACATGCGACGCTCTAGAAGCTTCACAATCATTCGAATCCAAACCACGCCACAAATTCAAAGGGTTTATAGCAACAGAAACAAATGAAAAGGATATCGAGTGCTTGAAGTGCAATTCAAACCATAAATTATTCGAGTGTGATCAGTTTAAAGCTTTGAACGTTGTTAACCGCATACAATTCATTCAATCAAACAATATGTGTTTTAACTGTCTTCGAACTGGGCATATTGTATCGAAATGCCGTTCAATATATTCTTGTCGTCAATGCAAGAAACGTCACCATACCCTATTACATTTGCAATCCGGCAATTATCCAGAGGCTAGCACCAAAAATTATAGCATTACTGCTGAAAATCACGCAACTGCTTCCTGTGAGGAACCACCTACGACAACAGATTTGAGCAACAAATCTCTTGATTCTAATGGAGAAGTTTATACCAGTGTGACCTGTAATAGTCAATGTTCGATTTTACCAACCGTTCTCATCAAAGTAGCAGATAGTTTGGGCACGTTTCAACAATGTAGAGCTCTACTCGACTCAGGCTCTCAAACTAATTTCATATCCGAGTCGTGCATGCAACGACTAAAACTAAATCGAAATAAAACCAGTATACAATTTAGCGGGTTGGCCAACACAAATGCTGGTGCTGCAAATGGAATGACTCACCTAATCGTCCGTTCGCTATATGATTCAACTTGTAAATTGTCGATGACTGCTTATATATTGGACAAACTTACTGCATTCATTCCATCATCAACACTTGACATCAATTTCCAAGAACAATTAAAAGAGTTAAACCTCGCGGATCCACAATTTTATAAACCGAATCAGATAGATTTACTGATTGGCGCCGAGTTCTTCTTCCACATTTTAAGACCTGAGAGAAGAATTATCGACAATGCAATTATTCAAAATACCATTTTCGGCTGGATAATATCTGGCAAAACTTCACAAACCAGCCACTTAAACCATTCATATACAACAATGATTATATCGGATAATGACGTAATCGACAATACCCTACAGAAATTTTGGGAAATAGAAAATTTACCATCGCAAAAACTATTAACGAACGAGGAAATCAAGGCAGAAAATATTTATACCCAAACAACTACACGACATAAAACCGGAAGATTGATTGTCACATTGCCATTCAAGGAAAATCATCCAGCTCTGGGTAACACATATCAGATGGCCCTCTCAAGACTCCTGGCAATGGAAAGAAAATTTTTGAGAGATCCTAAATTAAAGGATGACTACACTAAGTTCATGAAGGAGTACGTTCAACTCGGCCATATGAGAAAGATTTCTGAACCAAAATCTAGTTTTAACTATTTTTTGCCGCATCATTGCGTATTTAAACAATCCAGCGAAACTACCAAGCTGAGAGTAGTGTTCGATGGATCTGCTAAGCCAGCCTCAGGAAGTTCCATCAATCCTTGTCTTCTGGTGGGGCCAACTCTTCAGCTCACACTTTATGAACTGTTGCTCCAATTTAGAAAATATAAATTTGGAATATGTGGCGACATTGAAAAAATGTATCGCCAGATATTGGTAGACGAGAAATACACAAAATATCAAAATATCTTATGGCGTGAGAACGAAACGGAAGAAGTCGGCCATTATAGGCTGCTAACGGTCACTTATGGTATGGCATCATCGTCATTTTTAGCAGTTCGGTCGTTGGTGGAAATAGCCAATCAAAATAGTTCCACCAACTATGCAGCGTTATTAAACAATCATTTTTACATAGATGATTTATTAGCAGGAGCTGACAGCCATACAGAAGTTATTTTGATTCAGAGTGAATTAAATAAAGTGCTAAACGCGGCAGGTATGCAACTTCGGAAATGGAAGTCTAATTCGTCTGAACTCATGAAAACGATTAAAGATGACGGAAAACATGCATCAGTAACTTTCGATGAAGATAGTTTTACAGCTAAAATCCTATGTCTACAGTGGAATTACAAGGAGGACTCTTTCACATTCAAAATAAATATAAATTCAGATTTCGTCGCAACAAAAAGGGCGATACTCTCTGAATCATCTCGCATATTCGATCCGTTAGGCTTCGTAGCACCGTGTACCCTAGCTATAAAGGTGTTACTTCAACAATTGTGGCTAAAAAAGCTAGGGTGGGACGACCAAATTCCAATCGAGTTGGAAACTCAGTGGAAAATCATCCGGCAAAATCTTAAGAGATTTGATAATTTAAAAATACCTCGATACTTTCTCAATGTGAATTCCAAAGTGTTGTTGCAAGGTTTTAGTGACGCATCTGAGCTGGGATATGCTGCTGTAGTTTATATCGTTTCAACTAACTCAACCGGCCACACGACTGCGGTTCTGGCAGCAGCAAAAACGAAAGTCGCTCCATTAAAGCAAATTAGCTTACCAAGGTTAGAGTTATGTGGTGCGCTTCTTCTAGCCCGGCTTATGCAATCTATTGATAAAACGCTTAAAATTAATAACGTACGAAAAATTGCATGGACTGATTCCACCACTGTGTTACATTGGTTGGCTGATTTTCCCAGGCGATGGAAAACCTTCGTAGGGAATCGAACAGCTGAGATTCTGTCGATAATTCCAAAAGAAAGCTGGAATTATATTGCTTCTAGTGACAACCCAGCAGATTGCGCTTCGCGTGGCCAAAATCCTAAAGATCTAGTTCAAAATCAGTTATGGTGGAACGGACCCAAGTGGTTGCAACTTAATGAATCATTATGGCCAAAAGTTGTAAATATACCAGACAGTCGATCAGATTCCGAAAGACGAACTCAAGCTTTATGCAACCAAGTTGAAATGATCAACCCGATTTGTGTGAAAGACGAAGTTTATGAGTTGTTTTCAAGTTACTCGACCTATGAAAAATTAATCCGAGTTTTTGCATTTATTTTTAGGTTTATTCGCAATTGTCGAAGGTTAAATCCAAGCCATTTAAATAAAGGTCAACTTTTAGTATCCGAGTTGGAACATGCAAGCAGATTTGTGCTCATGATGTCACAAGCGAAATCGTTCGCCGAGGAAATACAATGCTTACGCAGACAAACACAATTAAATAAGAAAAGTGTCTTGGCACAATTACATCCATTTATTGACCAGAATAATTTGCTTCGGGTTGGTGGTCGAATCCAAAAGGCGCAAACCGATTATGACCATAAGCATCAAATAATTTTGTCCAAGGAGTGCATCATCAGCACATTGTTATTGAAAGATATTCATCGAAAATATTGTCATGCCGGTGCCACTTTTATGATAAATTCAGCGAGGCTTAAGTATTGGATAATTGGTGCTCGCAGTTTGGCTAAACGTATAACAACCAAATGTGTAATATGCTTTCGACAGCGTGCTGCAGTGTCTAATCAATTAATGGGAAACCTTCCTTCAGCACGTCTTATTCATTCGATTCGACCGTTTGTAAATACTGGGGTGGATTATGCCGGTCCAATAAAACTAAAATGCGATAAAATACGGTCAACGAAGACGTTCAATGGCTATATAGCCCTTTTCATATGTATGGCAAGCAAAGCCATCCACATAGAAGCAGTGACTGATCTTACTACAGCTGCCTTCATTGCTGCATTAAGACGATTTGTGTCTCGGAGAGGTTTACCATCGGTGATGTACTCAGATAACGGTTCAACATTTATTTGTGCTAACAAGGAGCTATCAACGTTACTCAAACAGTTGCATGTTAATGGACATAACAAAGCTATTGCCGAATTTTTAAGCAGAGAAGGAGTTCAATGGAAATTTAACCCGCCATATTCCCCGCATTTTGGTGGACTGTGGGAGGCTGGCGTTAAATCTATAAAAACGCACTTAAAGAAAGTCGTAGGAAATACAATTCTAAGTTTCGAAGAATTGACAACAGTGTTGTACCAAATTGAAGCCGTACTCAACTCGCGACCTTTATGCCCTTTGGAAGACGACATAGAATCCTTAGAAGCTTTAACACCCGGTCATTTTTTGATAGGTGGACCGCTTATTGAAGTACCGGACCCATGTTTGGGCAACATTCAAATAAATCGATTGCACAGATGGCAACTCATCCAAAAATTAAAACAGGATTTTTGGCGTAGATGGAAAACAGAATACATTTCTTCACTTCAGCAACGATCTAAATGGAGGTTCCAAGTACCCAATTTCGAAACTAACCAACTGGTTCTACTTAAGGAAGAATCTCTACCCGGTATCAAGTGGGTGCTTGGTAGAATATTAGAAACCATTAAAGGAGATGACAACATGGTCAGAGTACTAAAAATAAAAACAGAGGCAGGAGAATTCATCCGGCCAATCACTAAAGTTTGCTTGCTTCCGTCAAGTTCTAATAATTAAACGATACTCATTTAATGGTGGGCGGTATGTATAGTTCCACAGTAAAAAACAACTTAAAACTTTGGTTAAACTATAATTATTTGTATAGTAAAATTCAATTTATTTATTAGAAACAAAAAAATATGTAAATCTCAAATGTCATTATAATTTTATGTAAATAATTAGAAACAAAATGTAATAGATTAATATTTAGTATGTACACATAAATCGTAGCCCGATGAAAGGGAAATTTGTTGTAGAGCAAAAATGTTGGAACGACGATTTGACAGATATAAAAAATAGATATAGAAATTCTTTCACTTTACCACCAGCCGCTTCAGCAATAACAAGCAATTTCATAAATAAAATCAACCAAAAAGAAAAAAAAACGAATTCAATAAATATTTATTTTCTCGATATTATTATTAGTTTCAATTTAAAAATTAAATAAAAAATAAATTGAATTTTCTAAATAAATACGACAGACAAGCTCGTACACCAGGTCCGGTTATTTTTAATAATAAAATTAATTTTATTAAAAAATTGAACTAAATAATAACTATATCCGTGTATTAGCAACTAAAATAAAAACATTTTTTAAACTTTAATTGTTTTATTTTAAGCAACCCATTCCATTGAATAAAATTTTAAATATGGCCCTGTTCTATTTTATCTGTATCCCTTTTTCCCACCGCTTTGCTTACGCAGTTACGCTTGACGTTTGTTATTTCTGCTCTATACCTTTTAACTCTATGGTGACACCAGGCATTGTCATGACTCATGCAGCAATATGAAATCTTCACCTATATATCCTGCGTAGAGCACTACATGATTCAAGAGAATGTCCTCGATATATGTATCGTTCAACAGTCAGACCTCCTCTACGGCCTCCACCAGGTACAAAAACAAGATGTTTTTCCCGCAAGCGCCGCCATACGAGACTTTCAGAAAAACAGCACTGCGAAAATCGCTCTCCTGGACTCCGGTAGACCCGGTCTCTCCTATCACTACCATGGAGACGTATTCTGCACTCATCAGTGAAAGAACGAACCTCCTTTCCTCGATGATAAAATTGATGTGTCCGCAAGCAAATTCGAGTATCTCTTTGCGGTGGCGTGTTGTCAATTTTAGGCCTCTAGCGGGTCGTCTTGGAGTGAGGTTGGCTTCGTTCAAACGTCTCCTTACTGCCCATTAACTGACAGCTATATCTCGTACTTGTTTTAGCTCCTGCTGCACAGCGACACCCGTAAGATGGCAATTTCGCAGTGAAGTTAGGACGATAAATCGATCGTTTACCGGTTGGTATATGGTCTCCGATTGAAGGTACCAGTTTACTGAAACCTTCTGGATACTCTTGAGACAGCAGATTGGCTCCTGTTTAGCTGAAGAGCGACTTCTCGTTGATTTAGTGCTTCTTGCAATAATACAGCAACTTGTGCGGGTTTTTCTGGAGTGGTATCTATGATTTTGAGAAAACAACCAATGAAACTGGTAGAGATTTGTACAGGTCAACGTTTAATAAGTACCTAATTGATGGTAAATACCGGTCAACGTGATATAATACAGGAGATTGCATCACGCCAACTGTCTTCACCGAAACATCGCATTTTGCTAAGATTGCTTTAATTTGAAAAATACTGTATGGATTTTAATGATAAAGGTATCCTTGCAAAGATAAAGTACTAAGCTATCAAAAAAAAGTTGGTTTACGAAAATCGGTTAAGCCATTTTAAATATGCCTTTCGAGGTTTGAGTCAATTTAGTTGCTCGGGAGTGTAGTTTCCCCACAGGTCACGTCCCATTAAGAAAATGGGCCTAAGTACGACAGAGGCAACATGTTGTATTAATACCCAGCTATTTTCCCCAAAGACTGCAACATCTAAGAGGGAGAACAATTAGCCCAGATAGTATATGTATCATGTACCGGCCGGTAGTATTATCAGGTTCATTAAGAGCCATTGACTGGACGGCTAATTGGGCAGGGTCCAAGTACAAAAGATCTTTTAGAGGTCGCAGTGCGAAGTGGCTTGAACGCCCACATGGCACTTCGGCAATAATAATTAATTTTTTTAGATAATTTTATGACATAAATGAATGCTTTATCTTTGTCATGGACTATTTTTTTCGTCTTATTCCAACTTCAAGTCAGCTCAGTTAATTATTCACAGTGGATGGAATTGGGGCATGATAGTTTTTATTTAGGTAATTGGAAAAAATAATTTATTTTTTAATAGAAAAGATTTTTAATTCACTCATGCTATGTTTAATTAGCGAAATATTGTGACCACATAAAGAAATTAATTTATAGTGGTGGTTTACTGAAATGTCCTTCAAATATTTAAATTTTTATTTTATAGTATTGAACATTATCAAAAAATTGCGTGGTTGCTTGAAAACATTATATGTATTTAAATAATTTGACAAATTAGTTATTTCTAAAAAAAATCATTAGGTTTAATTCACGCTTGTATTATTACCCATTAAATGCACAGATAGCCAAAAACATAGCAATGGTTGAAGGCCAGCAACCAAAAGAAGGAAATATAGCTTTCGTTTTCGGCCCAGGGTTTGATCAAATTGGTGCTGTTGTTGGTCGTAGGTGTTGTAAGGCGCATTTTCATTTGATTTATTGATTACTTCAACCATTTTAACTTTTAAGGTCCGAATCTAAAATAAAACATGTTATAGAATTTTTACCTAAATTTTATGTAAAATCAACTCACCAAAAAGAATGCTAGAGCTATTCCACAATAAATTAAAGCAATATAATACCCAACGTTGCGAAATATAAGACTAGTTAGAATGCATGAAACCATTATTGCATATTTATAACCAGTATAAGCTATTAGATCTAAGGTTTTTAAAGTGTTGGGAATATGAGCGATGTATAGAATTATTGAGTAAATGATTACTTCAAATATACTGTAGGCCAATGCACTTGATGCCTGTAGCCCCAATTGTTCTGGTGAAAATCGATTCTGCGTGCCTGTAGAATATTTAAAAAAAAATTTGAAAAATTATTATTTATCTTATGAGAAAAATGATTTCATTTTACCCAAAACAAATCCTGCTAAAACCACATATGTAATGTAAGCCATTGATGGAATATATAAATCTGGAGCATTTATATCGTATCTTGGCTGTACTGGACTGTCTTCATTATATTTTAAAGACCAATCCTAAAACATGTAAATAAACCGTTAATATCACTAATGCCGTTTTCGATTGACCAAAAAATCTAAACTCCGTGCAAAAAAAAACAAATTTCAATCATTTTCTACTACATATGTCGAGTTTAGTCACAGAATAATAAACAACATTATTAAAACGTATTCTGTGGTTTAGTTTTGTCAATCGAAACAACATAAGATAACGAGAATGTTATTGTTTACTTACTTTATGTGTAAATGGGAAAAATAGCAAACGAAGTTTATGAATTACATATTTATTATCCACTGCAAAATAATACTTTAATCGAGTTACAGGAATATATTTCTCAACCTTTTCATTAATTAGGTCTTTTCCATGATCTGCTAATCTTTGACCATATTGAACTGCCATATCTTGTACCATAGGTTGTTGAAATACACCAAACTGCGAAGCCATGGGATTTGTCTGTTGCTTATAATTGTTATCCATAGGTGGCTCATCCAATGGAATGGATTGTTGATAAGCCCCGTATGTACTAACGTCTAATGATAAAAATAAAATTTTAGAAAATGAAATATTAAGATATTAATTAATCTAATAGCCTTTTATCAAAATTTTTATTTTCACATCCACGACAGAAAAACTGCCCCGAAGGATATGAAGAATGACAATATTACAGAACTATCGACCAATATTTGAATCTACCTTTACGTCTACGGATGGTCAGGTTTCCCCGATACCATTTTTTTTACAAGTTGATTATAACTTGGCCAAATAACCACTTCACACAAAGCTAATTTTGAATTATTAAGCATGAACTTACCCGGCCTCGAATTGTAATTCATTTTTATTTTATTTGATAATAAATAAATTTCAAGTAATAAAATGTGTGGAAATAATTTTTTATTACAATGTATAATATCATCTACTACACATCATCATTAGCCAAAAAAAAAAAAAAATCATATAAAATGTCAAGAAATAAAAGTTTGGAATTTTACCCCTAACTACATACTGTAAATGAAACGTACAGTTGACGAAAAGTTTTTGTTTGTCGGGGCCTTTAAGCAAAGTACCCGAGCCCAAGACACAACCCAAGTTCATCTATCCAAACCGAGATAAAATTGCATTAAAAATGAATTCATCGTTATACAGGAACTTGTTTGTAAATAGGGAAATTAGTAAAAGAAGGCCCGTCTCATGAAAACTAGTGTCGTTAATCTTCAACTTGACAAACTACAGCTAATCTCGAAAAAATCACTAATCGCCCTTAGCTAATCCATAGTCTGTCAAGGGTATAATCACGTTTTATTTGAGGATTAGTGACTAATCGAGATTAGTGCACTAATCCTTGAAAATTTTCGAGCTTATCTCGTTGTATTGGGTCTAGAGATGGTACAAGTGGCACTACAATGTGAAATAATTATTTAAACATTGCTGAAAATACAAGTGCCGTGAATTTACGATAGAAGTTATAAAATCAATGACATCTCATACCGATTTTCCATCGTCATAGTATAATAGTATAATAGTATTTTGCTATTATACTATGACGATGGAAAACCGAAGTTCATAGTATAATAGTATAATTATACTATTTCGTTATACTAGCTATCAAAAATATAATAGGTAGCAAATTGTGTTTTTAACATTGTAAATTTATCTGACAGTGTATTATTTTGACAATTCGCAAAATTAGCATTCGATTGTTTTTTTTTTGTAAGTTGAATGGCTTGTTCAAATATTATAATGGAATTTAAAGTTATTTTTGTGAAATTAACATTGTGAATAACGGCATTTATTTCTAAAAATCATGGAAAATTGTTTTTTTATTTATGAATATACGTTAAAATTTTCAAAATAGGAATTATACCTACGTTCACTTAAAAAGAACTATAATTGGTGTTAACTTCATCGCGCGCGATGGAAAACCGACAAGGAATAATAGTATTATACTATTATGCTATTATACTATTGACGATGGAAAATCGGTATCAAACAATTTGTGCTGAATAAATTTTGAGGAAAAAGAAAATGTGTTTTAATCTATAAATCGTAGAAATATTGAATTAAAAAATGAGTCCAGCTGATTTACTAGCTATATTTCAGCGAATCACCATAATAATATTTTATTTCTCTGCAAGAAACTAATCCCTAGTCTGTCAACGCATATGGATTTGTGGTGGATTAGCTAATCTCGTTTCACTAATCGCGCTTAGCTAATCCCTAGTCTGTCAGTGGTATTACCGGATTACTAAAGCTAAAGGCGACTGTTCGTTCGTCTGTGATTTTTTGTGCGAGTTTTGATCCACACACTTTTGCTCAAAATAGTTTTCGTCTATAAGCTCATAATTTTAGATTTTTTTTATGATCAAGTTGGTCGTCTGCGAATATTTTGCTTAAAGTTAAGAATATTTTATCTTGGTAGGAGTTTCTATTCGATTAATTTGAGTTATTTGATTGGCGGAGAATGTGAATCTAAAAATTCGCACAAAAAATCACAGTCGAACAGTCAATAATTGTAAATAATTCCAATTTTGGACTATAAAAACAATTTTTAATTACCGCATTGCTAAATTTTCTTTCGTCGCATTTGTGGCAAATGGCATTCTATCGGGTGCATCATTTTAACTTTTTTCCTCGAGAGACGCTTTCTCTACTTTTACAATCGTCTATTGACGATTGTAAAAGTAAAGAAAGCGCCTCTCGAGGACAATAGTTAAAATGATGCACCTGATAAAATGACATTTGTCACAAATGCGACGAAAGAAAATTTAGCAATGCGGTAATTAATAATTATTTTTATAGTCCAAAATTGGAATTATCTACAAGTACTAGCAATCCGATAAGTAAAAATTTTGTTTACAGATCAAAATTGGAATTATTTACAACAATTTCGAACGTCAAATTATCAGGTATCTCAGTTTAAAAATGTTCCACTAGGTGGAATCCGTGATGCTCCAATCGTCAATAGATTATTATAATTTATTTGCTTACCCCTTATGGAATCCCAACCCGGTTCATCAGTAACAGATGTAATGATGGAATATTTCTGGGCGAAGAAGCAAACATCCAAAAGTATTCGCTAAACGATCGTACAACCTACACCTTGCTTATAGGCTGTTCATATTATCAATTCGATATCGAATTATTTAGCTCAATAAAGTTTTGCCAATATTTTGTGTTTACATGTACTCCATTACTTTATAGGGGAAATATTTGGTCTACGAGCTAAATTAAAACTTAAAAATTCTACAGTAAATTCAAGAAAATAATGATTTTATAATTAGTTTAAACAATAATATTATTTATATTTTTTGGTAGACAAAGGTTATTTTATTTTTAATGCTTTTTTCACAATTTATTTTTTAAATGATACATTAATTTAGACTACTATTTTGGTCTACTATATTTTTCGTGAAAAAATAATAGCGCTTTTTAGTTCGATGAAATTACGAGAAAACAGTGGAGCTACGGCATTTCTCCGTATGTGACCGCAGTCATTTAATTCAAAATGGCTGCGGTGTTGTGAGTTTCATGTGTCATTTCTTATATTTTTATGAAAAAAAAAATTCTGTAATTCCAAATAATTAAAATAGATTAATTCAAATAATTTATATAACTAGATTATACAAATGTAAGTATTTTACGATTATAATTTGGAAATTAATTAGTAAATTGAAACATTAAAACACGAAAAACTTATTTTTCCTAAGACATTTTTCTTTTATTGTCTCGTTGATTTCATTGTATTGTTCATATGATCTTTTAATGAATAGATGTGATATAAAATATATACATATAAATACAATATATATATATAGGTATAAATATATATAAATTTGTTTTCCATTTTTCAATAATTTTAATACATTTAATTTAATTTCGGGAAAATCAAACGATTCGGATGTGAATTACAAAAATGCATGAAATCTTGCTCTATATTTTTTTTATTAAGGGCGTATTATCATTTGTTTTCTTAATTTCATATTAATTTGCTTAAATTAATAAATCTGGCTTTTCATTTGATTAATTCCGATTATCCCAGTAGACGAAGATTAGCGATTAATTATATGGATTCCGAATTGGTAAATTTGTTAAGAGAAGGATTGAAGCCCTCAACTTAAATGAACATGACTAGCTATGTTGATTGCTTAGAAAAATAATTCCATCTCTGAAATCGGTTGGCCGAAATTAATTCTTCAAAGTTATAAGATATTTATGAACATAAATTTGTGGTATCGTAGAAATTGGTAAATGATGTTTTTTGATTATGTACCTCTGTTTTTTTTATTCTTTTTTTTTTAAAAATGGAGTCTTAAATGATATTCTAATTTTATGTAGCTACAGTAAAATTAATGTTACATAAAGTTTGTGTTGTTGCGGAAATAATACGTTAAGCGATAAAAATAAAAGTTTCCTTCCTCAATTCAGAATGAAATGTCCGTATAAAATAGGTAGATTGATTGATTTGTATCAGTCAGAATCGTAATCGTAAAGACATCATCGGCACTATAATCTCTCAACTCTTTGTTTTTTCTTTTTAGAAAAATTTGAACTGAGTTGAGTCATTTTGAGATTGTCATCTACGCAATTAGACGGAATTTGGGTGGTTTTAATTTTTCGGAAAGGTTGTTGGAAAAACTTGTGCGAATTATTAATTTTAACTTATAATAACTGATTAGCATTTTTTTTATCTTTTTAGCACAGTGAGTTTTCATGTTTGTTTTTACTCGGTGAGTGTTCGTTATCTTCATTCTCCATCCTAAATTTTATTAGAATCTGTTTTACCTACTTAGTTCCTAGGACATTCTGTGGATCCACTTTCATTTAATTATCTACAAATCTCAAATATTTCAGGCGGCTCTTGTTAACTGAATTCTTAAAGGAAAAATCAAATTTAATGCAGAAACTCGTTAGGCATATCCACCGCGAGTAGACTAGAACTTTTAGCCTCACTAAAAAATGTAGACTACATTTTTTTTTACTGAGGTATTTTGGGTTAAGCGCTTTTAGCATTGTAGATTCTACATATTTTCGGTATATACCTACTAAATGCGCTTGATGCGCCCATTCAATGTCTATCTAAAAATACTTGTGTCGCAAAATTGGGCGTAGGATATTAAGGTAATCTGACAAGTGAACATCTTAAACGGAACTGCTTTGATTTTAATTTAAGGAACTTCTAAAGATTTTTGAATTTTTTCAAAAAAAAAAAAATTCAAAATGCAATGGTTGTTTGCTATGAAAACTAAAGCAATTTTTTAATGTTTTAATTTTATTATCATTTTCACTAAGAAGTGGTCGCTATTAAGATGTGCTTTCAAGAATTCAGTCTGCTGTTCAGATCTTGCAGAATCGCCTTCGACTATTATCTCTGCAGAAAAATACTCTTAATTTGGCATTCAAAAATAAACTTAAGAATACAGCCACAAAGCAGTTTTTGCAATCTGTTTTATACGACCTGTATGCTAATTTCTGGTACTGTGTGTCCCCAAAGATTTTTCATTATAAATAGAGCAAATTGAGGACCTTTTCTTTTTATCATTAGTAATCTTTGAAAATGAGTCTGATGTCAGCTCGAAACGTTAGGAGTAACATATAAAATTTAATAAAAGTTATATTTTTTTAAATATCAAAGTGTAATTTAATTTAAACATACCTAAGCCTGGGCTCTTCGCCGTGAAATTAATACAACCATCAAAATAAGTTGCATCCCTTATTGATGGTAAATTAGTTGGTCCTCAATTTGCTCTTCAGCATATTATACATACATACGTAAGAAGAATTATTGGGCGCTTTCAGGTCCGCCAACAGTTGCAACATGTTGAGTAAAATATATACGTTATTTTCTGAATGCAACTATTTATTGAAAATTTCATGGCAATGTGATAGATCAAAAGTTATTTTTTCCCCATCAGTTAATTTTCAAAGCCAACAAGCTGCGAGACCACCAGCTGTATTCTGAAAAAAACGTATCTTGGCGATTTACGCTTTCTTTGACAGTTAAAAGCATAAATCGCAAAATTAACTTTATTTTCTATTCTGACTGAATAAAAACGTGCACTTTAACTTTAGAAAAACCCACGTTTTTTTGGTAGGTTTTTTGGAACGTCTTTTCATTTACAAGGTAAATAAGTAATTTAGCAAAAAAATTATACATTTTGTAATTCAAACTAATATAATTTGTTTGCCGTTTAGTTTTAGAATTTAATAATTAAATTAAAAGTAAGTTAGTGAGCAGACAAGGGAGTAAGTGGCGCGAGCAGAAGAAACAAGCAAACAGCGAAATGCTGCGGTAATTTGAAGGAAATAAACAAATATGTAATGATGTCTTATTACCAAATAATTTACATATTTGATTTTTTCTGTTCGATTTTTTATATAAAATTCACAAGAAATTCGAGCACGATTTGGTCAATTCGGCAATACTATTATTACTGCATTGTTATTATTTGTTATATTCGATGAAACCATCACCATATCGATGGTTCAAATGTAAAAGTCACTAACTGCATTTTCGTCGAAAATAATATAAGTACATGTATGACTTTATAATTTACTAAACTTTAGTCTTGTAAAATTATTTTCTATATTTCCTTCATTACATCTAAGTATAATGAAGGAAATACAGAAAAATAATTTTACAAGACTAAAGATTAGTAAATTATAAAGTCATACATGTACTTAAATCATTTTCAACGAAAATGCAGTTAGTGACTTTTACCTTTGAACCATCGATATATTGTAATATGTACAAAATTTATAATTGTTAACTGTTAAAATCGTTCCCAAATGCCTTAATTTGACAGAACATTTTTTCTGTTTTCCAGTTTTCTATTGTTTTTTCGATGTTCGTGCAGCCAACTGATCGACTTATTTTTTGTGCGAATTTTTAGATTCACACTATTCTGCCAATCAAATAACTCAAATTGATCGAAACTCCCACCAAGATAAAATATTTTTAACTTTAAGCAAAATATTCGCAGACGACCAACTTAATCATACAAAAAATCTAAAATTATGAGCTTATAGACGAAAAATATTTTGAGAAAAAATACACACACAGTCGAACAGTCGAATTGAACGTTTTTTTTATCGGAATAGGAATTTGACAAAAAAGAAACGTTCACGTTAAAGAACATCGAGTGACTCGCCACGTTTTTTTTTTCCTTTTTTCAAAATATGTACTGCTGCTGACCTATTGCTACGAAATTAAACAAAAATCTTGAATATAATTAGTTGTCTTGACTAAGTAGGTAGGGCAGTGTTTCGATTTAAACTTGCGAAGTTTTAATTAAAGTGCAGGATATTCACGATCTAGCGAGGCCCAAAATTTCTAGCTAAGAAAATAGAGAGGGATGAGATTCTAGGTGATTTTGTTAACAAATTTTTGAACGACTTTCGACATATTATAGACTGGCCAAAAACTGGTCTTGTTTGAAAGTTTTCGAATTTTTCACAGAACTAAAATTTAAAAAAAAAATTTGATTGAAATGTAAAGCAGATAAATTAAATATGTATTTTCGAAAAGTTTATTACATATTTATATAACTTTTTAAAGTTAATTGAATAAGCATAAATATTTTTTTTATGCATAACGAAAGTTAAAACCATCGCCTCAAAAGCTCGAAATTATCTCGAATCTAGAATAACTAAGATAATTTTGTAAATTAAGAGATCAGACAGCCGGTTAATCGTTATGTCTGGCCTGACGGTTTATCTGTGGATTTCGTAGAAAGTTTTTTTTTTGTAACTGCCTTTATTCTTGAATCTTTCCTAACTAGGAAAATCACAAGATGTAATATTTTACAAATAAAATAAAATTGATTAAGACCTAACCTACGTTAGTTTGTTCTTAACATTAGCTGGATTTCATCACACCAAGCTATCTGGATCAATTCACTTTTTACCTGCAAACTTTGATCCAAAAACAAATTTGGATCAAAATGTGTCTATGGATCACATTTTACGTGCAAACTTTGATCCAAAAACAAATTTGGATCAAAATTTGCCCATGGTTTGCATGTAAAATGTGATTTGATCCGGATAGCTTAATTTCATGAAATGCAGCTATTAGCGTGCACTTTGTAATTACTTTAAATTAGATAGCTGGATTCAAAGCATCTTTTTTTAAGTCGCCGAAACCTGCCTATTTAATATTCAAACAAAGTGATATAATTTTTATTTGACAAAAAAACGATCATCTCATTTTTAAATAAACAATTGCACAAGTCACTTTCATTGGTTCAGTAAACTCTTGTTTTTCATCTTGTGACCTGACAAGAATTTTAAGACAATCCCGAAAGTTATATTAGAGGTGAACCACTTTTTCGAAGGGTTTATTTGAAAATGAGCGGGTTTTCTTAACTTTAACACATCATTTAGCACATTCGAAAAGAGACCATAGTAAATTTGTAGTAAAATTCGAAGATAAAATTTGTCAATCTTTTTCCGAACATGGGTAGTAAATTTATAGTAAATTTTTATGTCGTTGTTTTTATTATTTTGGCATTTTTAATCTTAATAACCGGATTTATGTGACGAAAAATTAACTTTATATCAAATTAAATACAAAAAAATATATTTTAAATGGCAAGCGATTTATTATCCATGAAAATGCGTGTTCGAATTTTTTCGATATTAGATTTTATATATTTTAACTTTTTGTATGGACAAGGTAATTTTAGTAAATTTTTTACCAACATAACAAAAATAAATTTTACTATAAATTTACTATGGTCTCTTTTCGAATGTGCTAATTATAACTGCATTACATACATTTCATCGGGTGCATTCAAGTCTGGCATCGTGGTTGCGGTGTTGTACCATCACTTTCATTCGAATCGACTTTATAACTCGATTCGAAAAAGTGATGGTTGGCATGTTGTACAATTTCCGACTCCAAATTAATACGTCAATACAGCAACCATTTTTCGATTTTTCGAAGATGATTTAACAACAACAATTTTAATTTTATATTTAGTTGTTATACAAAGCGTTAAATAAATATTAATTCTTCAAGATTTTATTTAAAAAACAATTTATGATGGATATTATTATAATATATTTTGACGAATCGCTCTCGTATATCACTTTAAATAACCTGAGTAATACTAAATGATTATCGCGATTTGAAAATTTTACAACATACCAATTTTCGACTTTCTGTTCGAATTTCGAAAATTTGAAATTACAACATCTCACCCCATGTTTGCATCAAAAATCTATCGATGGAAAAAATAACATTTAAGTACTTTTCATACTAGACGCCTCGCCTCGAAATTTTTAGTTATCACAATATATTCGATTGCTATCAAATATGTGATTTTGGTTCATTTTACACGTGAATTATAGCAAGAACTGAGATATTCTGAATTTGTAACGTACATCAGCTATATTTTTCGGTAAATATAAAACAGTTGTTCCAAACAAGTGATTTGTAATGTAGGTTATGTTGACAAAGCGCTTCGCTTTGTACTATGTACTTTAAAATATCGCAGTCGAGTGTGGAACAATTTGTTTTTTTTTTTAATTTTCACTTAAAAATAAATTATTTTTCATCAAATTGAATTTCTAAATATACGGTTGGGAACGGCTGAATCGATTTGGCTCAGTATTTTTTTGTTGTGTTCTCAATTGCCAGGAGATGGTTCTTACGAAAGAAAATTTTGGGAAAATCCACCGGAAAATTCGAAAAATCGAAAAATTATGTTTTTGTTCGGGATTTCGCCCGTATGCGATCCAGATGGTCTTTTAGAAGAGAAAAATTGGAAAATCGACGACCAGCTACAACACTCACGAATTTCTTTGAAATTTGTCAAAGCGATCCGTTCGCATGAACATTGATTTACTGGGAAATGCCACGCTATTATACTTGGAATCGACGACGTTTCGACGACCAGTCGACGAAGTTTCAACGACGAAAGGAAGGTCAACCTGTTTCAGGATACGCCGATGTGTATTCGACTGATGCGCTTGGCCGTGTGTATACCGTTCATCCACGGCAAGACAAATGCTTTATCTTCGTTTGCTTTTGTTCCATTTTCGAAGTCCTACTTCGTTCGAATCGCTTGGTACTATAGATGGTGTGTTGTGTGCCACTTATCGAGAGGCTTGCCAACGTTTGAATTTGCTGGAAAACGACTCACATTGAGACTCACCACTCGCCGATGCCACTGTTTCCGCGCCGGCAAATTAAATTCGTACATTGTTCGCGATCATCATAGTGACGTGTCACTCATCGAATGCATTGGAATTGTGAAACAAATGAGATGGCTGACGACATTTTGCATCGAGTTCGCACTGCAACATCGAATTATGAGCTTGAAATGAACGACGAGATACGCAATGAAGCTTTGATCATGATCGAAGACTGCGTGCTTATGTGCGGCAGCTATTTGTCGAAATTCTTTCGATGCACGATGCACTTGAGATTCAATGAGTCAAATAGTACGAAAGAATGTCCCGCTTTTCAATGCACCGCAAAAGAACGTGTACGACATGATGAAGGCAGTTGACGAAGCACACGGCGGAATATTCTTCCTCGACTTCGATGCTCCCGGTGGAACAGGCAAAACCTTTCTGATTTCATTGCTTTTGGCCACATTTCGCTCGAGATCTCAAATAGCGTTAGCTGTTGCATCATCAGGAATTGTAGCCACATTGCTGTTAGAGGCACATTCTGTATTGAAGTTGCCGATGAATATCCACACGAATGACAAGCCAGTGTGCTCGATTGCCAAGAACTCGGCGATGGCCAAGGTATTGCAAGAATGCAAAATCATCATCTGGGACGAGTACACAATGACACACAAACGATCATTGGAAGCGTTCAATCGAACGATGGAGGATTTACGAAATGAATCAAGACGTTTTGGTGGAGCGATGATTCTGCTGCCCGGCTATTTTCGTCAAATGCTACCTGTCATTCCGAGATCGACAGCTGCAGATGAACTCAACGCATGTCTGAATTCGTCGAGTTTGTGGCGCTATGTGAAGAAGTTGCACTTGACCACGAACATGAGAGTCACGTTACAGAACGACACATTAACTGCTGATTTTTCCAAACAACTGTTGGCGCTTGGCAATGGTCAAATTCCTGTTGATATTTCGACCGGATTAATTTCCTTTACCCCCGAATTTTTACATATTCACGACGTCGAAGGAAAAGCTCATCACGAAAGTGATCCGCCGTAATTATGTGGATCACCATTGGCTCAGCAAACGAGCGATTTTGGTAGCAAAGAACAAGGATGTAGACAGTCTGAATTACTTCAGACGGGAAAATGCATTGTTACAAATCCGTTGACTGTGTGACCAATCAAGACGAGGCAACCAACTATCCGACCAAGTTTTTGAATGCGCTTGATTTGGCGGGAATACCACCGTCTAACTTGATGCTCAAGGTCGGATCTGTGATAATCATGCTGCGCAATCTGAACCATCCGAGATTGTGTAACGGAACGCAATTGGCTGTGAAGAAACTGATGAACAATCAAGCGACGATCATCAAGGGAAATTCAAAGGAGAGGATGTTGAAACTACCCACAGAAAACGCAAGGAAAGGTTTTCATTTTTAGAGTCAAAATACATTTTGTATTTAACTCTCGGGTTAAGTACGAGGGGGGGGATTTTGATATTTCTACTTTTTTGGTAGATATATTATAAATGACTGGCCTCTTCATTTTTCTGATTGACAAGTCGAAAATGTTGTGAATGCCATTATTATTAATATATTCTGTCTATAAAAAGCCGAAAGAATGTTATTGATTTAATACAGACAACTAAACTTCTCTTTCTAAAATTAAATTATGTTCAATATTGTACCCAAGAATAAATCAAAGTGTCAAGTGATCACTTTCAATCAACGGTATCTCTATGGCTTAAAGGCCAAAATCCACCTTACGGAATGATTTTACATAATCGTTTTCATGTCTGTCGAAGCATATTGCTAATTGTTAATTACATCTTTCTTTAGCGGCGAGAACCGCCTCGAGGCATACATTATGTGTGTATGTAAGTAGCTCTAATGAAATAAAAAAGATGCAGGGGCTATTTCAATTCGAACGTATTCTTCTTCAAAGTACATACATATAACATTTTTATTTGAATTGAATTAGATTCGTTCATTTTTATTTAAATCAAATAAGAATTCTTATTCGAATTCCTATTGTACTCACAAGTAGCCTTCCTAAATATGAATATACGATACGAAGAAACGAGCGACTCTGGGTCTAATCCAATAATAATCACCCCTATTATGATTGACGAGTCGATCGACAGTCGGCGCGACTCTGTGTTGCCTTTTCGTTTTTCATATTGTTAGGCCCGATTGTATGAACGATGATAAATGATTAATTCTCTGATTTAGCGTAGTTTGCCTTGTATAAAACTATGAAAACTACGCTAAATCAGCTATTAATCATTTATCATCGTTCATACAATCGGGCCTTAATATCAAATGAAAAAACGAAAACGCAACAGAGTCATGCCGATTGTCGATCGAAGTCGACAGTCAGGGGTGAATCTCACACTTTCATATTCGTATTCCGAGATAGCCCGTCTCAGGCGATTTTATACTAGGGCGTAAAAATTAAATCGGGTATAAACGGTTTTACCAAGTTAAACCTAGTAGAAGTAAGTTTCAGGTCTTGTTACATAGTTTTAGGTTATGTTAATGACAAAAATGTACGTTGCGATTGTCAGCAACATTTTTATTTTTACAGTACAAATTTTATTTTTGCATTTCTTGTGTAACTCCGGCTCCGTTCCATCGAAATTATCTACGCCTTTAAAAATCAATCGAATTCCAAACGAGAATTACGAAAATTGAATTCGAATTCCTTCTCTTTTTGTTAAGTTGACTGTTACTGACTCGTGGTTTCCTTTAATTTTATTTGATACAATAATTTTACATCTAATTGTAACTACCTTTCATTTTTCAGAAAAACTGACGTTTTATCATAAATCGTAAAAAATACATTTTATCCTGTTGAGGGTTAATCTTCTTTTCGACCAATTTGAAGAAATCACAAATATAACTTTTATACTAAACTAAAGAATTAACGCAGTAGACCTGCTGGATAATTAAAATATTATAACTGGAATTGGCTAATAAGGTATTGTATTAAAGTTATTTCTTTGGTTTACATAGAGACATAATATTTGTAATTAATGTGTTAATTTTAATTTATAGCGTTATATATGTATTGCAGTAACGGGAGTAGTATGGCTACTCTCTTGCAGCAAAAAAATTGTATGAAAACTTTAACAAATGGAACCACTGTTAATAGTGGGAGTACACCTGGTGTAACCACCAATAAAGCATTATTACCACATGAAATGGTCGGAGTACCAGTAGCCCCGATGAATACTACACCAAGTTTATCAACTGGACAACCCGCAAATATTCATAATTTACATCATAATCATATTCACCATAACCATAATCAGTCACAATCACATTTTTATCATTTTAACAATAGCAATCTGTATAATTTAAATGATAATATGTACCGAACAGCATCCTTACAATCATCGGCCTCTAATTGTATCAATAATACTTTGTCATCGTCTTCAGTTATATCTTATACAAATAATTCATCTATAGTCACGACTGCAGCGATTTCATCAATAGAATGTAATGATAATTTACAAAGTAGTATAATAATGACTGAAGAAGAAATTCGTAACGAAGAGATCTTAAATAGTAATCCAAATGGTATAAATTCGGAATCCAATGTACAAAATATGGAAGAGGAAGAAACGGAGAGCCCTCCTGAAATAGATATAGTAATAAATAATGTAGTATGTTCATTTAGTGTAAGATGTCATTTAAATTTACGTGAAATTGCTTTAAACGGTTTTAATGTAGAATTCCGTCGCGAAAACGGTATGGTTACTATGAAATTAAGACACCCATACACAACTGCATCTATTTGGTCTTCAGGCCGTATTACATGCACTGGTGCCACATCAGAGGAACAGGTAATTAAACCGTGAATTTTTAAAATTTTAATATAAATTTTGATTGTATATTTAAATTTATATTTTAAGGCAAAAATTGCGGCCAGACGATATGCTCGTTGCCTTCAAAAATTAGGGTTTTGTGCAAAGTTTAATAATTTTCGTGTGGTAAACGTTCTAGGCACTTGTAGTATGCCATGGGCCATTAAAATAGTTAATTTTTCGGAAAAATATAAAAAAGATGCTAGTTATGAGCCGGAATTACATCCTGGAGTTACTTATAAATTAAAAACACCAAAAGCTACTTTAAAAATATTCTCCACCGGCAGTGTTACCGTAACAGGTTGGTTTACACATTTATTTCATAATTACTTAATACTTAAATTATTTTATAAATTTAGCGGCAAGTGTTAATGACGTTCAAACAGCCATAGAGCATATATTTCCATTGGTTTATGAATTTCGTAAAGAACGTCCAAAGGTGGAGCCTGATACGAGTAAAATTGTAGTAGAAGGCAAAAAACGTCCTTTTGGAAAAGCAGAAAATGATCCCACTGAAGATATTATGGATGTATCTGATCAGGAAGAGTTAATTGATGGAGGAGCAATAAGTAGCGATGAAGAGGTCTAAAATATGATATAATATCATTCAAGCTGTGTTTCTTTCTTTTTTTCAAAGAATATATAACGTATTTATATACTTTTTTGAGGTAAGTGATTTTTTACTTTTAACATTTAATTGATATAATAACTATTTAGGGTAAATCAAAGAATCGGATCGACCTTTTTCTATAGCGTATTTCTTTTATAATCCCACTCTGTTGTGGAATTATAATTAACATTATCAAAAAAAATTATAAAACTAGCAAAATTATTTTTTGATTTCGTGTTGTAGCTCTACAGAGGAATAAACATGTTTTGTTTGAATATTATATTTTCTAAAAGATGATTTTTTTAAAATTACATATAGGCCCCAAGACGTATTCAACCTCGAATTTTATTTTTAAGGTATATCCACCTTTGTGCTTAGAGAACAAATTACTTTGTAAATTTTGTGTTTACAATATATTGTCACGAGATCACATTAAGAAATGAGGTTTTAGTCAAAACTTGATTTTCTATACTTCTATAGGAACCTGAATTGCAATATATTTTGAAACTTGATTTTCGCTACTACGAAGACATAAGGAAACAATTAACTGAAGTTCTTAATATTTTTATGTTGTTACTGTACGATTATCCCAAAATATTTGTTTTGGAGTTTATTTAAATTACCGATAAATTGTAAAAACCAATTTAAATAAGGAATATAAAATTGATGAATTATTCGTCATTTAGGCCGGCCCTAGACCTGACGTTTAGTTGCGCAAATAAAATTACAGTGTTTTTATTAACTCAAGTCTATACTTGTGCAAGTTTTTTTTTTATATTTTATTACGACTGAGGCTGCGCTCATCTAGCAATTTTTCTTTCAAATACAAATTTTTATATTTCTAGTCAAATTCTCTTTTGTTGGGGTGTAACCCATTGGTTAGTCCTATAATTAATTAAACCTATTTACTAATTTTAGTTTGGTATTGTAGTGGTACCGAGCGGTTTGTACCATAAGTTATGAAATTTTAAGCACTGGTGGGGCGTCACATATATATATTAAACCATGGTAACACAATTGAATTTAAGTTTTTATTTTAAATATTTAATATTTTATTTCATTTTAATTACAATGAAAAGTTTACTATCTTTATTATTTATGTAGTAATTATTATTTTAATTTTATTATAATTAGAATGATCTTCATTCCACGATAGCTTAGCACTTTCTGCCTTTTCTACCTTTTATTATTTTTCTATCGGGTTAAAGACTCATAAATTAATACATTTACATATATAATTTGTTACAGTATTTACTTAAAGCTAAGGTTAACTATAGGTTGTGATTTTGGTGCTTTTCCTCACATCTCCCACCACAGGATAAAAGTTATCCACAAGATAATCTTTTATGGAATGGAAACTACAGCTTTGGTTAATGTTGTTAAATTACAATTCTTATATACTGGTAGTTTGTTTTAGTTACTAAATTATTTTATAATATATTTCATTAATATTGTATTACTAATTTTATTAATATGTTTTACAATGTTTATATTTCTTTTTTATTTTTTTTTTTTTAATTCATGTACATTTATTTGTAATATAATAATTTTATAATTGTTTTTTTTTTCTTAATTCATTTATTTTGATATAATATCGAGGTTAATAAAATTAATATTTATTAAATTATTTTTATTCTATTACTTATGACTAAATAACTAAATATTTATTATACATATTATTTTCATAGTAAATATTTGGTATATAATTCTTGTTTACTGTTAATAGATGTTAATATTATTTTGGCTTTATGTTTTAAAATGTTTCAACCTATTATTGTGTACGATTTTATTTGAACGTCCGATTTTAATGACACAGTTTTCGTCCGACAAAACATCTTGAATCACGTATGGTCCCAGCCATAATGGAGAAAGTTTAGTGTTTCTAGCCTCGTTTTTAAGAAGAACCATATCATTTTTGTTAAACTTTTCTGGATTTATCGATCGATCGTAATTCAATTTTGAAGATTCTTTAGATTTCAATAAATTGTTTCTGGCTATTAAGAATGTGTTTTGTAACCGGTATTTCAAATCATCGAAATAGTCATCGTAAGTATACTTGGGTTCAGGGTCCTTAGTAAGTGACACGGGAATTTTCGGTTTCATTCCTAATACTAATTCATATGGCATAAGCCCCGTAGAACTATGTGGCGTAGAATTATACGAGAATGTTAAATAAGGAAGCCACTCATCCCAGTTCAAAGGGTCGCTTTCACAAAACATCCTTAAATACTCGCCCAATGTTTTATGGAACCTTTCGAGAGAACCATTAGTTTGTGGGTGGTAAGCAGTGGTGCAGAGTTTTTTAATTTTGAGGAGTTTGCAAATTTCAGTAAATAACGCGCTCATGAAGTTCGAACCCTGGTCACTCAAAATTTCATCAGGAATGCCGAAAATACATATAAAATCTTCAACGAATGTTCTTGCTACAGTTTCTGCTTCTTGATTGGGGATAGCCTTGGCGATAGTGTATTTCGAGAGGTCATCCTGCATCGTTAGAATATACCGATTATTTTTGTGTGATGAGGTCATTGGTCCGACGATATCCAGGAATATCTTTTCGAATGACCGAGAAGATGTGGTCGTAATTTTCATTGGTTCTTTAGTGAACCTAGAATGCTTATTTACTTGGCAGATTTTGCATGAAGATATTATATTTTTAATTGTTGAATACATATGAGGAAAAATGTAATATTCTCTCATACGATTATAAGTTCTATATAGGCCCTGGTGACCACCAAGAGGAGATGTATGAAATTCTAGTACAAGTTGTTTTATTTCTGATTCGTCATTTAAGTATTTTATGTCATCCTTTTGGTTATGAGGACGATTTTCATCAGATTTATCCACGCTATTATTTATAATTTTAGAAGGGCTCTCTACTAAATTTGGATTGTTTAAAGGAAGGTCGAGAGTTTCCGGACAACCGAATTGTAAGTTTGATGGAAATGTTTGATTTATATTACAATTTTCTAACGATGATGACGATTTAGATGTGTTCATTTCTGTCTTGTTATTCGTGTCTGTGTTATTTATTTCAGTATTACGGGATTGTGATCGAGTAACGACGTTGCATTGAAGAGGCATTTCAGAATTGTCGGTTATAGAGATCCTACTTAACGCATCAGCGTTTCTGTTCTGTGTGCCAGGTTTATGCAGAATTGTATACTCATACTCATCCAGTTTAATTTTCCATCGCATCAAGCGTGATGATGGATTTTTCAAATTGCATAGCCAAACCAACGGTTTATGATCCGTAACAATCGAAAATTTGTTACCATATAAATATGGCCGGAAATGATTAACTGACCACACAATGGCAAGCAGCTCCTTCTCAATCGTTGCATAGTTTTTCTCAGCTTTGTTTAATGTGCGGCTTGCAAACGCAATAGGAAGATCATGTGATTCAACAAGCTGTGATAAAACGGAACCTACCGCGAAATCACTTGCATCACAAGTTAAAATAAACGGTTTGGCAAAGTCAGGCATTTGCAACACAGGCGGATGAATAATGTGGTTTTTTAATTTATCAAATGCATCTTGGCACAATGCATTCCAGACGAAAGCTTGATTTTGCTTCAATAACGAAGTAAGTGGTTTCGCTAAACCAGCGAAATTTGAAATAAATTTTCGGTAATATCCTACCAAACCTAAGAAGGATTTAATATCAGTTGTATTTCGAGGAATTGGAAATTTTTCTATGACTATAATTTTATTTTCATCTGGTCTAATGCCGTTGGGTGTTACTACGTGTCCAAGATATGTAATTTCTTGCCTTAAAAATTTACATTTCTCCGGATTAAGTTTCAATTTGAATTTACGGATGCGATCAAAAACTTCTATAAGTCTTTTGTTATGTTCCGCGAGTGAAGATCCGAAGGTGACAATATCATCTAAATAGACTAAGCATTTAATATTGTTTAGTCCACTTAAGACATTATTTATCATGCGTTGAAAGGTCGAAGGGGCACCTTTAAGACCAAATGGCATCCTAATAAATTGGTAGTGACCCTCATCTGAGCTGAATGCAGTTTTTTCCCTATCCAATTTTTCCAGGTTTATTTGGTGATAGCCGCTATAAAGATCAATAGATGAGAAATATTGCGCACTTCCAAGTTTATCCAAAATATCAGAAATATTTGGCAACGGGAAGATATCATCAATTGTAACATTGTTGAGCCTACGGTAATCAACTACCACGCGCCATTTCTTTTGATTACTGGTGTTTTTTTTTGGCACAACAAGTAGTGGAAAATTCCAGGGACTTACACTATTTTCAATAATTTTGTCCTCGAGCATTTGGTTTATTTGCTTTTGAATTTCCAATTTTGTAGAATGGGGTTGTCGGTATTGCCGTACATGTATGGGTTCTACATTAGGTAGGGTACGAATTTCATGAATACCAACATTTGTTGAAGTCAAAACATCCCCTTCGAGATGAAAAATATCATTATATTCCCGAATTATCTCATTAATAGTGCAGTATTCTTCTGAATTCAAATGGTTCAAATTTATCAAAGATGAAAGAGTATCTAGTCTATTATCTATGACATCATTCCATTTTTGTAATTGGTAAATATGGTACTTATTAAGAGGTTCGACTGTAATGTTGAAATCGGTTAGAGTAACTTCGTCTTCAGAAATATTTACGATAGAGATTGGCATTGAGTTGTTTTTGATTTTATGAATTGAATTTGATATGAACACGGAAGGTGCTACCTCCTGAGATAAGCAAACGTATTCTGACTCATCAACAGAGTTAACTAACACTGTAATTGTGTTCTCCGAACGAGGAGAAATTCTGATAGACTGCGGACAATTCAATTCAAGTTCTTGGGATAAATTTAACGAAACTAAGGAATTTTTTAACGGTATATTTACAACTTGTTTTAGAAAATCGATATTGCATTTAAATTTGTTGAAAAAGTTCAAGCCTATAATACCCGAACAAGTTATGGGGAAAGAATCAGGTACTACTTGAAAGTTGATGTCTAATCGATTTCCATCAGGAAGTAATAATTTGGCTGGACATTCACCAAGGGTTGGGATTAAATCGGAGGAAATACCCTTTAGTTTACAAATATTACTTGTATTAATTTTGACTGTGTCATTCAATAAACCATTTTTAATAAGGGACACTTCGGCAGCAGTATCTAGGAGGAAAGGAATGGTTTCGAATCTACTTATGTCAAGATTAATATAAAGATAATGACTTTTACTATCGTTTTTAGTAAGTTCAGTTATAGGATAAATAACGTTTTCTTGTGTGAGATATTTATCTTCTACTGGTTGAATGAATTTGGAACACTCGTTTATTATGGGTTCTTCGAAGGAGTGTCTTTGGTTGACCTCGAAGACCCGCTTACATTTCCCGAAGTTGATAGTTTTGTCACTCTTCTTTCATCACTTGCTTTCTTGAGGGTGCACTCTTGTATATGATGACCCATACGTTTACAATACGCACAACGAAGTACTGAAAATGTCTTTACTGATTTGACCTGATTTTTTGGGTTATTATAGCATTGGTTGATTTCATGTCCTACTTTATTGCACAATTGACAAATTTTTTTAGGTTGAGGTTTTGCAGTAACATAAGAAGAATCTGATGTACGAACTCTAGAAAAATTTTTAAGAATAGTTTCTTCCTGGATGGCCTGATTGATGGCTTCGTTCAGCTTAGTAAATCGACATGCTTTGATGATTATTTTTATCGATTGGTCTAGACCCTCCTGAAACGACTGAAGTGCAATGTGTGCATTAAGGTTTTGAATAGTTGTAGCTGATTCCTGCCCTTGAGAAGCGATGCATGCTTCATTCAAATCGTGTACTAGCATCTCAACTCTAGTGGCATAAGAACGAACATCTTCACCTCTGCTCTGCCTGATGTTAGCCAATTCCATTTGAATCTGGCCAATAGAGCGACTTTCAGAAAATTCCGCTGTTAATATTTTCTTAAAATCAGCGAAAGTTTTTATATCAGCATATCGAATTACATCATATGCTTTCCCCTCCAATTTTAGTTTAAGTAATTCTACGAAGGCAGGCTTGTCGGCGTCGAGTAAAGTTTTAAATATGAATGTTGCGCACGAGCAAAATTTATGAAGTTGTCTTGGTTCGCCGTTGAAATTTGGAACAAGTTTTAAGACATACTTTGCATCTAAAGCTGCCATTTTTCGGAATATTCACTCTGATTACTAAATAAAATTGGGAATTCGTAACAGAAGATGTGGAAAGATAATTGGAAATAATTTGACTATTTAGATGACTGGGTCCAACAAAAGGATGTGGTTCTCTATTTATTACGACAGTTCGAAGACGTACTAGATTTAATGATGAGTTGCGTCATTATTATTAGAATCATTGATAGCTGTTTTGCCGTTCGAGGAAATTAATAGAGGAGGTCACTATAGTATAAAACACACGCTACATAATAAATTTTAATTTAAAATTTATCATATTCAAAATTTAATTTTAATAAAACCGTTTGGTGAAACAAAGAAAATTTACACACCAAATATTTTGATTCAATTAGAAAAGATGAATGGTGAATTAAATATTTAAAATAATATGTAAATATCTTGAACGTATTACTTATTTGAAATTGATTTTTTTTTTTTTTTTTTTTTTTTGTAAATTTAAAAATAAAAATTAGAAATATTAATTTAATTAAATATGGCTTACACAATTGTTATAATCCATTGGATCGTAGATGATGATAACCGAGATGATTTATTGGCTGCTTACTTAGTTGTATAATCGCATAAAAATGGAAGTAGCGGTTTCATATTTATTCATTTGTTGATTCCCATGTGGTCATAGTTGTTTCTGGTTTCTAATGATGGCCTTGCACCGGAATGATGATGATCACGAGATTTTTGTTGTTTATTTGTGGTTGCGGAATTTTAAATTTTTCTTTTTATAACGTAACGTCCATAAACTCATTAATGAATTATTTTTTTATGATACGTATAAAACAATGAATCGATTTGTGTTATTTAGCAACTAAGATTTTTCGATTGGCAGAACATTCATTGTTAGAATTTTAATTTTTTATTTTTTCATTAATAAATGATTTCAACGTAAAATTTTGTTTAGGTTTAGGTTTGCGTTGAACAAAATTTAAATTTATAATTTTATTATTATTTCACTTTTTATTTTAAATTTTCATTTTATACACATTACAATTTTAAAGTTCCTTTTTAATTTAAACCCATTTTAGTTTAACACATGGTTTAAAATTTTGGTAAAATCTTTACCGTTGTCACCAATTGTAGTGGTACCGAGCGGTTTGTACCATAAGTTATGAAATTTTAAGCACTGGTGGGGCGTCACATATATATATTAAACCATGGTAACACAATTGAATTTAAGTTTTTATTTTAAATATTTAATATTTTATTTCATTTTAATTACAATGAAAAGTTTACTATCTTTATTATTTATGTAGTAATTATTATTTTAATTTTATTATAATTAGAATGATCTTCATTCCACGATAGCTTAGCACTTTCTGCCTTTTCTACCTTTTATTATTTTTCTATCGGGTTAAAGACTCATAAATTAATACATTTACATATATAATTTGTTACAGTATTTACTTAAAGCTAAGGTTAACTATAGGTTGTGATTTTGGTGCTTTTCCTCACAGTATGTATGTAGGTCAAGTGGCCTCGTTCTTTGGAGTCTTCTTTCAACGACAGGGTTATCTATCATACGGCGCGAATATAGGGGTTTCCATGTTCGTGGAGCCTTATTTCGTGTTTTGCGGCTGCATTTTTATTTCATCTTTGATGTATTTCATCCGTAGGACCCTGTGAAGGTCTTTATTTCTTGTGTACCACGGAGCATTAACGATGCTACGAAGAACCTTGTTTTGAAACGTCTGTATCATTTTGGCGTTTGTTTGCTTGGTACATCCCCAGAGTTGTATACCGTAGGTCCATATCGGCTTCAGAATTTGCCGATATAGCAGCAGCTTATTGTGAATTGTAAGCTCAGACCCTCTACCTATGAGCCAATACATTTTTCCGAACTTTATGTTAAGTTCTTCTTTTTTCTTTTTGACATGCTCTCTCCACTTAAGCTTGGCATCGAGGGTCATGCCAAAGTATTCAGTTGTATTTGCATATGGCACGTGTCGCGAGTTAATTTTTATAGGTAGATGGTAAGCCTTTTGGTATGTAAAGTTAATATGCGTGGATTTTGTCTCATTCAGCTTGATTCGCCAACGCTTTGTCCAGTTACAAACCGCATTGGTCATCCTCTGGAGTTTGCTCGTTGCATCAGCGACATTACTTCCAATTGCCATAATTGCTGTGTCATCTGCAAAAGTGACTATGGTTCCTTCATTTGTGGTTGGTATGTCCCTTGTATATAGTAAATACAGGATTGGTCCTAAGACACTCCCCTGCGGGACACCGGCAGAGATTTTCTTTAGCTCAGAGTATTCATCCTCATATTTCACTCGAAAGTATCTATTGGCATATAATTGTCTCAGCAGATCTCTATGCAGTTTGTATTACAGGCCACTGTGCTTTATCGAATGCTTACGCGACGTCCAGGAATATGCTTGAGCATACTTTTTTACGTTCTAACATTCTTTCAATTATGTTTGTGATTCTATGGACCTATTCAATTGTAAAATGCTTTCTCTGAATCCTAATTGATGTGAAGGAATTAGTTGTCGGTCCTCAATTATTGGTTTAAGTTTCTTTAGTAATAATTTTTCAAAGAGTTTTGACATAATTGGCATCGTTAGGTGGTTTATCAGGTTTTGGTATCATGATTATTTCTGCTACTTTCCATTGATGCGGAACATATTTTTAGTAGCTTACGAAATCCTTTGTCTGGTAGAGCTTTGATAATTTGGCAAGTAATCAAGTCATACTCTGGGGCTTTTTTAACATTCATGTTACTTTTCACTTCTTCTTTTAATTCTTTGAGAGTTACTGGCCGTATGTCAAACTCATCCAGCTTGTGAATTGATATTATATTTTCATTGGCAGTTTGTCTTGGTAGTGGTTGGAAGGTTTCCTGAAGATACTCCGCAAACAGATCAGCCTTCTCTTTGTGACCTCTTGCCCAGGTCCATCATCCTTTTTAAGTGGAGGCCCTTGCATTTTGGGTCTTTTGAGTTCCTTCTTCGCCTTCCACAGTGAGTAATCAGAACTGTTTTTTTTTCATCAGTTAGGCTAACTAGATATCTGTTGATTGATTTATTTTTAACTTCTTTAAGAAGGGATTTCAGACTGTTACATAAATTGTTAAGAATTGCTTTGTTTTCCGGTGTTCGATTAATTTGTCAGGTTTTACGAGCCCGTCGTTTTTCTCTTACAAACTCTCTAATTTGCATTGCGTAGGATATGTTAAGCGTCTTCTTATTTTGTAAAATGGGGGTGCTTGCCAACGCAGCATAGTGAATTATTTCATTGAGTTGCTCCAATTCGTCCTCCAACTGTCGAGAATTTCTTATCGGTACCTGGATATTGATTTTTTCCTCCATTAATTCACGAAAGAGATCCCAGTTATCGTAAGTCTAGATTTCCTAGATCATAAGATTGTAAACCACAACCAAAAGTTAAAATTCAATCTTCTTTTTGTTAATCGCGTCTGAGTCGCGCTAAGAATGATTGCTTTAGTATACATTTTCATGGTTTAACATTTTTTTTTTTTTAGTTTGAAATTATAGTTCTTCTGGTAAATAACCATGGTCATGTCATCTGCAGATAATTATTAAACGAAGAGCGAAATTATTAAGAATTACAAGTTCTTTGAAGAAGTTCTTTCAAGAACTTTAATTTCAAACTTAATAATCGAATTTATGCGTTAAATAAAATAAAAATTGAAATTATTACGAATTTAATATGTATTGCGTACAATTCGCTAATACTTAACTATGTACATGGTTGCTTCTATGTATGTATATAGTTTCTTGCTCTGCGAGCACTATAAAAAATCTTTAAATAACGTGTCCGCTATTCAGGAGTCCTCCACGTACAACTTGCACTTCAATAAATAGGTATGCGAACTGTATTAGTTTAATTAAAACACCAATTTGATTTTAGTATTTTAATTTTTATTTATTTAATAATTGTTTATTTATTTTTATTGAACAACCAGTTTGAACATGGCTGTATACTTTTTTATTCAACATGTGAACACTTTAATATATTTTTTCCAACTGAAAATTTTCTTCTTTTTGAACAGACAAATGTTTTCGTTATATAATGCAATTTTGTCTTTTTGAGTGCACTGCGTTTAGGGGAAAATAATTATCGTCTCCACAATTTTCCTGCGCTTATTGATGAAAAAATGCAAAAAAAATATAAACAAATCTACTACCTTTTTGTGTTCATTTACCCCAGACCATTTGACGTTTAAACGGCATTAGTAAAAATTTACTTTCCCGTCGGTTTACTCGCCACAATACTCCCCTTCCAGTGAATTTGTTAACCATAATTCACGTAATGTATCATGTGTAAGTGGGTGGTATCTGCTGAGGTCATATGTGATTTGTGTTGTTTATGTGTCGTACTCTGTTTGTTTGGACTATTGTGTGTTTTTTTGTTGTCCGTGTTTTGTTGTTCCTTCGGACTGTGATTGTGTTGTATTGGTGATTATTTAAACCTGGTCGGCGTCTTGATGATCCTTCCTGTCCTGGTGACAGTTGTTTGTCGTGTCGGTGGAATTTTGGCGTCGATATCGAAAGAGACTTTGTGCGTTGAACCAGTTTTTCCGTCGTTCGTTGTGTCAATTTCGAGTCCGTGTTCCTGAATGTCTGTTGAAGGATCATCTAAGCTATGCGAATGGCAGGGTTTCAATCGATCAATCGAGACTTTAACTTTCCTGCCTTTAATCTCGATGTCGAAAGTTTTCTTGTCTCTATGGATCACTCTATATGGCCCTGTGTACGGGGGTTCTAATGCTTTCCTGATAGCATCCGTTCTCAAAAACACATGTGTCGTAGAGTCTAGATCTTTTGAAACAAAAATGACGTTATTTGCATGTCTTGAAGCTGGTGTTGGCCGAATTTGGTCAAAATGTTTTTTTAAATTTAGAACGAAATCGTTTTGGGAAATTTTATTATCGAGAGTTTGATTAATAAATTGTCCCGGTACACGTAGTGATTCTCCATAAACCAGTTCCGCCGGTGTGACGTTGAGTTCCTCGCTGAATGACGTCCGCAGCCCGAGCATAATTAGTGGTAACATGTTTGCCCAGTCTGGTCGGTTATGACTCATGATTGCCGCTTTGATGGTGCGATGCCATCTTTCGATCATGCCGTTGCTTTTCGGGTTGTAACTCGTCGTGCGTCGGTGTTGGAAACCCAATAATTTGGCTAATTCCGAAAATAGTTGTGATTCGAATTGAGCTCCCTGGTCCGTAACAATGAACTCTGGTACGCCGAATCTAGCTATCCACACTGACAAAACTGCAAATGCGACCGTGGCCGCAGTTATATCTGGCACTGGAACCGCCTCAGTCCAACGCGAAAATCGATCAATTAACGTTACGCAATAACGATTGTTCCCGGAAATTGGAAGTGGACCAATGATGTCAAGATGTATCTCTGAGAAACGTTGCGATGCAACTTTAAAAGTGCCGAGAGGTGATTTTGTGTGCCTTGAAATCTTGGATTTTTGACATGGTATACAATTTTGAGCCATAATTCTTGAATCTTTAGCAATAGAAGGCCAAATGACGTTTTTAGTCAATAGTTTGACGGAGGCTTTAACACCTGGGTGTGACAAGTTATGAAAAGATTCAAAAACAGTTTTCCGAAATAATTTTGGAATAAACGGTCTTGGTATACCAGTTGATGCGTCACAACATATGGTTTTGTTTGTGTTGAACGCTATGGGAATTTGCACCAATTGTAGATTTGTATTTAGGTTGTTACCTAGAAGTTCTCGTAGTTCGTCATCATTGGTTTGTGCATCTGCTATTTTTGCATAATCAATACTTTCATGAATAGAAATCTGATTAATGCGTGAGAGGGTATCTGCGACGACATTATTTATGCCGGAGATGTGTTGAATATCGGTAGTGAATTGACCGATGAAGTCTAGATGCCTGAATTGACGCGGAGATGCTTTTTCCGGGTTTTGTTGGAATGCGTAGATCAAGGGTTTATGATCGGTGTACAAGGTGAACTCACGACCCTCCAACAAGTATTTGAAGTGCTTAATGCCAGAATAAGCTGCAAGCAACTCTCTGTCATAAGCACTATACCGTTGTTGCGTTTCGTTAAGACGTACCGAGAAGAAACTGAGTGGTTGCCAGACGGCGGAGACAAACTGCTGAACCACGGCCCCAAGTGCCGAATCGGATGCGTCAACCATGATGGCGAGCCGTGCAGATGACGAAGGGTGTACTAGAAGCGTAGCGTCACAGAGTTTTTCTTTGCATGTTTCAAAAGCCAGTATGGTTTCCTCTGACCATTCAATTTTGGTTTTCGTGTTCTTTTTGTAGCCTTTCAGTAGATCGTTGAGGACCATCTGATCAGCTGCCGCATGAGGAATAAATCGTCTATAGAAATTAATGGTGCCAAGAAATCTTTTGATGCCATCAATCGTTTCCGGGCGTTTGAAATTTTTAATAATTTGGATGCGGTCTTGATTTGGAAGTATACCTTGCCCAGTGACCCTATGTCCTAAAAATAAAATTTCCGTTGCTGCGAATACGCATTTGTCCGCGTTAATTATCAGTCCGTGTTCTGAAAATTTTTCGAAAATAATTTTGAGGTGTCCTAAATGTTCGTCCATTGATTTTGAGGCAATCAAAACGTCATCCAGATAAACAAAACAAAATTTTAGTCCTAACAGTACCGAATGCATTAGTCGTTGAAATGTCTGTGCTGCATTCCGTAGTCCAAACGTCATTTTAGTAAATTCAAAAAGGCCGAAAGGAGTGGTGATAGCTGTCTTAGGTATGTCCGTCGGTTCAATGGGAATTTGGTGGTACGCCTGGACAAGGTCTAAGGTCGAAAAAATGTTACAGCCTTCAAGCTGAAATGAAAAATCCTGAAGGTGTGGAATCGGATATCTATCTGGAATGGTTATGTTGTTTAATGACCTGTAGTCACCACACGGTCTCCAGGTTCCATTTTTCTTCATTACCAAATGTAACGGACTGGACCAGGCGCTACTACTGGGCCTACAAATTCCCTGAGCCATCATATGCTCGAATTCGGTTTTAGCAATTCGAAGCTTGTCAGGTGCTAAACGCCGTGTCTTACAAGCCACCGGTGCCCCGTTTGTTTCCAAACGATGGGTGACAGTGTGCTTAATAATTTTTGAACTTAGGCCACTATTTGTAACCTCTGAGAATTTTGCCAGTAAATTTTGAATTTGGGGATTCAGCATTGATTTGTCGAGAAATGATAAGGCCGGATTTGACTCATTCGAAATGGTACCTTTCACAAACAAGGAGGTTACTGGATCTATAATCCTCTGTCCCTGGATGTCCACTAGAAGACCTGAATGTTTTAAAAAATCCGCCCCTATCATAGGCATCGACACGTCCGCTACCACGAATTCCCACCTAAATTCTCGCCGCAGTCCGATATCCAGTTTCAGGATCTTTGTGCCGAACGCTTGCACCGGAGAGCCATTCGCTGCGAACAATCTGCATGTCACTGCTACTGGTGAACCTTGCAAGAACTTCACCGGAATGACTGACACGTCTGCCCCCGTATCGATTAGAAACTTGAATTTTGATCCCGCATCAAATATAATTAAACGGCTAGTGGTATACCCATCAATGGACGCCGCGATTCTTTGATGGTTGTCTAAAAATTCGTTTTGTTCTCGGTGGTATGTTCATTATAAAATTTGCATCCAGCTATGCATTTTCGAGCGTTCGTGCCAAATTTAAAGTGGTAGTAGCATTGCTCGTATTTAGGGTTTATTCGAGACCTGGAATGCGACCGCGGGCGATTTCTGTTGTTGTTGTTGCTCGGTGTTTGCGAATTTGATCGAGAGCGTGAATTTTTGAAAACACCGCACAGCTCTGCAATCATACCCGTTAATCTTTCTAATCGCTCTTCCATTCCTGGTTTGTCCGGTGCTGATTCGTTGCCCATGGACGTTTTTGTCACGTTAGATGTTGTTGCTGCTATACTGGCTACTGCGTAGCTATGGGACTGTGTCATGGTCTTCATTATATTGTCCGCGCGCGCTGCTAACGTGACTAAGGGTACGTCGTTCTCGAAGGTCGTGAGGATCATCTGAACCTGCGCCGGCAATCGTTTTAGCCATAACTGACGCAGTGCGTTCTCATCAAAAGCTCGCCCCGCGTTTAACCTGAACTTATTTAACAGCTGCGAAGGTTTTTGGTCCCCAAGAGTTAATCCGTGCAGAATATTGTTAAGTTTTGACCTTTCTGACTCACCTAACACTCGAATTACCTCTTCTTTGAATGTTGTATACGGGACCGTACCTTTATCTCGTAAAATAAGATCGGCAAATGAATCATGGTGCCGTGCGTCCAATGCGGCCAGTGCATGAGCATACTTCGTCTGTTCCGTTCTGAGATTGGCCAGTTGAAATGATTGTTCTAGAATAGTGAACCACACTACCGGATTCTGGTTATACAAGGGCTGCGGCGCCTTGAAAGCCACAGCAGCGAGATTGTGTGTCGGTAGAACACCACTTGCATGGGTTGCACCATTTTGGCTGGAACTGGCGGCTCCCGTGCCGTTAAATCCAATATGGGACGCTTGTCTTAGACGTAATTGCTCGTCCACGTATTCCTGCAATTGTAGTGCAGTTAACGTCACCGTTGCTCCTGGTTGTCGCTCATCCGGAGCCTCCGTTGACACAGGTGTACCGTCTGCGTTAAAACTCATCTATTATTCAGGAAACCGCGCACTTAACACAACTAAAATTTATATATGTATATATATATATATATATGCCGTTCTAAATTCCCGATTTTACGCGAATCACGGTTAACGAAACGAAAAAATAAAAATAAACCAAAATATTCTCAGCACCAAATTCGTGCAAATATTTGGTTAACAAAATCCCAAACGAAAATAAACAAAAAGAAAAATATAATAAAACGAGAAATTCACGCAACGAAACCAAAAAAACACAATTAGGTGGAGCAAATGAACACAATCGGAATGCGACGAAATAAAACGCAAATACACAATAATATTTTAAAATTTTTTCTTCAATAAGCTCTTTAACCAGGAAAATAATATAATATTTAGAGTTCAACTTACGATTGTTTTCCCGGCCACGCAGTGCACCCGCTTGAATAAACTGTTTGACTGCCGGAATGGTCCACGGTGGGTTACTGCTGGAACTTGATAAACTACTGGTTACTACCAACTCAGCTGAGCGCTTGCCACTTGGTGGGGGCTATGACCTCAGTTAGTTAATACTGTAGTAGTTTGTTACTGTTGAGCTGCTCGTCGCCGGTCTTCTTTCGTGCTGCACTACCGCTGCTCCTAGTTCTACTACACTCGCTAATATTTAGCGACTGCTTCTGGTTCTACTGCACTCCTTGATATTTAGCGACTGCTTTTGGTCGCCCTGAGCGTGCTGCTGTGTGTTTCTGCTCCTTCGGATCACGTCGGGGTCACCACTTTATAGTTTCTTGCTCTGCGAGCACTATAAAAAATCTTTAAATAACGTGTCCGCTATTCAGGAGTCCTCCACGTACAACTTGCACTTCAATAAATAGGTATGCGAACTGTATTAGTTTAATTAAAACACCAATTTGATTTTAGTATTTTAATTTTTATTTATTTAATAATTGTTTATTTATTTTTATTGAACAACCAGTTTGAACATGGCTGTATACTTTTTTATTCAACATGTGAACACTTTAATATATTTTTTCCAACTGAAAATTTTCTTCTTTTTGAACAGACAAATGTTTTCGTTATATAATGCAATTTTGTCTTTTTGAGTGCACTGCGTTTAGGGGAAAATAATTATCGTCTCCACAATTTTCCTGCGCTTACCCAAGTATAACAAAGCTGAAAACATGAATTTTTTTTCCGCACATTGGTACAAAAAATCGGAAAATGATGAAATTGGGTTGGGTTTCCAAATTCCAACTTTTAACACAGCAAAGATGCTGGCGTTGGTGTGTACTTTTTTATTTTGTGTTTACAAATTTTACAACTTTAGTTTTGCGTGAGACGCCATTATGAATGGTTGTGTTTTTACTTGTAATTAAATTTTATTTTTATTTCTGCTGTGGCCCTGGCCAGTGTTGTTTGATCAGTTTTTAGTTTGTAGAATTTTAATTATGTATTGTGTTTGTGTGTGCGGCCTATTAATTATGTATAATAAAATCAATTTGTATGGATGGACGTAAGGCGAATTTGGAGAAAATACAAAATTATTTTGCAAACATGCACGCACGGCGATATGATGACGTGTTTTTGAGTTGGGATATATCATTTGGTTTTGAATTCGTTTTTTTTTTACTATATAACTTAAAAAATATATAATTGTAATATGTAGTTAATAAAATAAAAATTATATAAAATTTTAAAATAAAAAAAAATATTTTTATTTAAATATGAATGGATGTTGTATGTATGTATGGAAAGGTAAAGTGAAATTTCCCCGCCAAAAATTTATACTGTAAGCCCCGCCCATTTTTTTGTGCGACATAACCTTACTTTTTTTGTCATCATTTTCCGATTTTTGTGGCCAACTTTCATAGTAAATCTTAGAATAAGTCGGACATTATTTCGGGAAAAAGTCGGTGATGAAATCAGCAAAATGTCAGAAAAATACAAAATTTGTCGGATATAAAAATACTTGGGTATTGATGAAAAAATGCAAAAAAAATATAAACAAATCTACTACCTTTTTGTGTTCATTTACCCCAGACAATTTGACGTTTAAACGGCATTAGTAAAAATTTACTTTCCCGTCGGTTTACTCGCCACATGTACATGAAGTGAATTAACTTTATTTACAATTAATAAAAACGCAATTAAAAACACTAAAAAATGATATTTAGCTATTTAGCACAAAAGTAGCGTAACCCCTAAATTTCAATAATTATATTTCTTGCCTCTTATAGCGATGTTTCCTATTATGCTCAATTTACAGGAACGCATCTAGAGCGTTGTACGAGGTATTACTGTATGATAATTTTTTCAAAAATATTTAAATTTATATTATTACATATATACATTTCTGTTTCACATACTAAAATTGAAAACTCAACAAAGCCCCTTAGCATTGGTCCTTTCTGTGCAAGGATGACAAGGAATTTTGTAGTATCCTTTTGTTATCAAATGTTAGTTGATCATTTTAACAAAAATCTAATAGGGTCTACTGGTACTTTACTTTGTGTTTTACGAGATTTTTTTGGGGATTTTTTTTTGTTGAAAATTCGAGGTGCTCTTAAATTGTTCACCCAATTTTTTACAACCATTAACAGGAAAAATGACAAATATTACAATTAGGATTCCAATAACAACTAACAACAAGACGTCAATTTTATAATTTGCTATTCGTGAATAAAAATTGCAAATTATATTTCTTGACACACTGCGATTTAATAAATCGGATTTAGTGAATTTTTTGAGTTTAGTTTTAGTGTGTCAACCCTAGTTTTTGCTAATCGCGTTTTATAGAGTACATGATCCAGTTTATTTAGCTAAATCGGATTTATTAAACCCACAATCTGGCAACGCTATAAATTGTTATATAGACCTTTTTCCTTAATTGTCAAACATAGTGAATCGTCAGAAATATTTGTAGGTGTTGCATAATATTGGAAACTTGTTTTCAGTGTTTTAACTAAATAAATTAAATTTTACATTAAATTTAACTTTAGAAACGCTTTTGCGGAGTTGTGAAATTGTTTCCCGAAATATAATTCATTAATTGTTTTTCTACAACATTAATTTTTAGTTCGGACCACCTACGGATCGCCGACCTTACTTGTCAAATTTTTTTAGGGAAAGGTCAATTAGCTGTATTTCTTGACGCATTAGTGATCCGGATCAGATCAAAGTTTACATTGAAAACAACAACAAAAATTAAATATTTGTTGTTGTTGTTTCCAATGTAAACTTTGATCTGATCCGGATCAGAAATGCATCAAGAAATACGGCTATTACAAAAATCCCAAAGGACTCAAACATTAAATTAACATAGGCATAGGCCCAGGCCCGTTGTACTTTTCAGCTAAGATAAGCTAATGGTATTATGACATTGGCTTGAAAAAAGTGCAATAAAAATAAGCAATGGGTGACTAGTACAGAAATAGTGAGGTAGAAAGAGACAACATTGTTTTATTTACAAAAGTCAAATAATTAGACATTTTTGAAATGGCCTACTGATAAAATAAAAAAATACAACTATTGAATTGTTGATATGTCAACAAAAAGTATACAACAAGCGCTGAAAAATACTGTGTCATGATTATTTTTGCTAGAATTGTGTCTAGGATAACTGCTGTTAAAATGAGCTACTGATTTTTGCTTTATATTTGTCTATACTACTCCTATATTGTGTATACACTCATTCATTCGATAATTTTGTATACATACTTATTATTTTTCCCTTTTTCGCGATACTTTTTCAGCGCTTAAAAAGTCGCAAAAAAAGCGAATGTTATATGTAATACCATTAGTGGCTTTCCAATCGACCACCGCAAGTACTTATAAACACTTATGGTTCATGTCTTTGCTAAATTAACTGCTCGCAAGTGTTCTACCTAATTTTTCATGAGCAGTTACAAGCAGTTACGTCAACATTCTCCGCTAGGTGATATTTGATAATAATTTACAATAATCAAGCTAAAATTTATTTTTTAAATATTTATTTTAATATTCTATTACCATACATTTAAAAAATAAAACCATAATCGCATTATTTGTTTGTATTATGCGAATTAAAAATTTAGAGGTTATGTTTTGCTCATATCATATTTTTTTTGTGTGTTCCAGTCGACATTTAGCCGAGACATATTTTTCACACTTAGGCCCGAATTTATAGTCGTTGCTACAACTATAACAACTGTTATAGTAACAGTTTTCGTATTTATAAACCTCACTATAAGATTTATTTGTAATGTAACAATGGTTATAGTGACCAATATCCATCACTATAAACGTTGCTACAATATACCCAAGACAAGAAAGTAAATTCGAAATTCGTATCGAATTGTATACATGATTTTAAAATGATTTTCGAAAATCGTTGCTATAGCAATAGCAATAGTTACGACTATAAATTCGGGCCTTATACATAAGTACTTGCGGTTGTCGATTGGAAAGCCACTATTGTGTATACACTCATTCATTCGATAATTTTATGTTTTCTCCCTTTTTCGCGATACTTTTGCAGCGCTTAAAAAGTTGCAAAAAAAGCGAGTGTCATAATACCATAAGCTAAGCGATATTATTCTAACTACTTTTAGCTAAAGTGAAAAATTTCATAATAAAGCCTACTTAGTACGCTGTTCAAGTGAAATGAAATTTTCACTGGTCTCCAAAAATAGGAAGATAAATTTGACGTGAAAATTTAGTTTGACGATTCTCGTAAAATTGTATATCAGATAACTTCAATTTGCAATTTAAAATCAAAATTACAATTAACTGCAATAGACGATTGAAAAACAAGAAACTCAAATGATGAAACGTCAAAATTTAGCTTCACATTGGTCGTCTGGGAAGATAAAAATGAACTGAAAAATGTGTAGAGGTAAAGTAGAGACATCTGTATTTTAATACGAAAACTCCCATTTCGCTAGCTAAACTGCGTACCGCAAAGTGAAATTTAGCGGTGAAATTTTCATTTTCGTTTTCGCTTGTGTCATTTTTATATGAGAAATTTCATTTCACTTTAGCAGCGTACCGGGCTTAAGGATTGATTAAATTCGAATTTTTGTATTGCAAATGACTTATTCCACTTTCAAAATAAATTTGTTTTAATAAAAATGACTTATACCATCATTTCATATTGATTTTATTCATTAAAGAGAATTTTACATTATAATTGGCAGCCAGTTATTACAAAGAGAAAGTTATAATGAATTTGATAGGTTTGGAATTCATTGCACCCCCAATATTGTACGATTGATCAATCGGTTATCACGGTGATCGCTCGCTTATCCCACACCGTGATCAGAACTTTTCCCTTTTTACGAAATACGTATGGTATAAATATTTTAATTTACTGCTCCTAGTAAACACATTTAAAAAGCGAAAGTTTTTATTTGATAAACCATTAAAGCTTAATACGTACCTGAGCGCCAACGGCACGTGCACTTACCTTCTCATTTTCGTAAACCGTTTATTTATGGTCTCATCTGAACCGGCATAATGGCAAAGGTGTTTTATTATAAATAATTAATAAGATTAATCAAAATGTACATTTATTTCCTCGTCATTAAAATTTTTTGACTTTTGACTTGCGTTTGTAAATAATTTGAGGAACATCACTCCCAAGCAACTAAATCGACTGAAACCTTCAGTGCTCATAGAAAGGCGAATTTTTTTAAAACGGCTAAACCGATTTTCATAAGACATTATTTTTTTTTTTTGAAAGTCTGATATTTTTACAAAATAACATTAAATTACAACAAAAAATTCAAGCAAAACAAAAACAATTTTATTGGTCAATACTTAGTATTGTAGGGATGTAGCGCCAGCGAAAAAAAAAAAAAAAAAAAAAATACTTAGTATTGCCCCTCTTGCGTCTAGAACGGTTCGCATGCGGTTTCCCATTGACCTTGTTAAGGTTTTGACAAAAATTTGGGGGATCGCACCCCACTCCTCATCCAACCCAATCTTGAGGCCATTGATGTTGGATGGTACCGGATTTCTGGCTCGGACACTTCGGTTTAGTTCGTCCCATAAATGCTCAATTGAACTCATGTCTGGATCTGGACTGAGAGCTGGCCACCTCATCATCTCGAGTCCAATCTCATCCATGAACCGCCTAGTGGTTCAAGCTGTGTGACACCGCGCATTGTCATGCGTCAATATATTCTGCGTAGGGCACTACGTGATCCAAGAGAATGTTCTTGATATATCGTTCAGCGATAAGACCTTCTCTACGCCCTCAACCAGGTACGGAAAAAAATCTGTTTTCCCTCAAGCGATATGCCAGTTCACACTATGCACGAACCGCCGCCGTACGAGACTTTCAGAAAAACAGCACTGCGAAAATCGCTCTCCTGGACGCCGGTAGACCCGGTCTCTCCTATCACTACCATGTAGACATATTCTGCACTCGTCAGTGAATAGAAGGGATCTCCATTGCTCGATGCTAAAATTGATGTGTTCGCGAGCAAATTCGAGTCGCTCTTTGTGATGGCCTGCTATCAATTTTGGGCCTCTAGCGGGCCGTCTTGGAGTGAGGTTGGCTTCCTCTAAACGTCTTCTTACTGTCCATTGACTAACAGCTACATCTCAAACTTGTTTTAGCTCCTGCTGCACATCGACGCCCGTGAGATGGCGATTTCGCAGTGAAGTTAGGATGATAAATCGATCGTCCCTCTCAGATGTACACCGATACCGGCTGATATGTCGTCTCCGATTGAAGGTACCAGTTTCCTGAAACCTTCTGGATACTCTTGAGACAGCAGATTGGCTTCTGTTCAGCTGAAGAGCGACTTCTCGTTGATTTCGTGCTTCTTGCAATAATGCAACAACTTGTGCGGGTTTTTCTGGAGTGGTATCCATGATTTTGAGGAAACAACGAATGAAACTGGTAGAGATTTGTTCAGGTTAACGTCTGATAAGTATGTGATGGCAAATATCAATCAACGTGATGTTATACAGAGATTGCATCACGCCAACTGTATTCACCGAAACATCGCATTTTGCTAAGATTACTTTAATTTGAAAAGTACCGTATTAATTTTAATGATGAAGGTGTCCTTGTAAAGATAAAATACTAAGCTGACAAAAAAATGTTGTTTTTCGAAAATCGGTTAAGCCATTTTTAAAAAATATGCCTTTTGAGGTTTGAGTCAATTTAATTGCTCGGGAGTGTATAATAAGGCACCAGTAATAATCTGCGAATTCACCTATTACTTCCTCTGTTCCGAAAAGCTTGCCGACCAGCGTAATTAGGTAACATAATGCCATTGCTAAATATACTATAATATCTTTTCATTTTTCAGACTTTCGCAGTGTATGACTAGTACGAACATCCCGTGTCCATCCGTTTGAAATCAACTAGTAATCAATTTACTTCAGGTCATGCAAATCGAACGATTGTTTAAATGCGTATCGGCACATAGACCGACAAATTACTCAGTGAAGAATAATAATTCATTTTGAGACGGGGCAATTGTTAGAATTCCACTCTAATTTTTTCTAGTACCCTGCCTAAAAGTGAGTGTATAATAATGATGTGAGTATTTTTTTTAATTAAATGAGGAGGCATCAGAAATTTCCTTAATTCAGTCACAATACTCGTAGAAATTCATTCTTAAATGTATTGGTTATTCATGTAAATATATGCATAAAAAAATGTGTAAAGAATAAACGTCACATTCACTTCTAAAATGTCAGTTGATGTACTAATACATATCAATGTATTTTTTACTAAAAGATCTGCGATAAAAGTACGTAACGTTATTTTTCAATTACCTACTCTTTTTGAGATCGTCTTGCGTAATCTGAAAGATGGTATTACAGAAATCTCCCAACAGACTTTAATGGCCTAATGCTTAAAGCTGCAAGACTGTTTGCTCTTGCATCATTAACAGTAGAGAAAGAGTACCACCTTGAGAACTACAAAATAATTTTTATTGAAAATTGTGCAACACAAGAGTCCCCAGTGCCTGTACTGTAAAAATAACTCGAAAAAATGAAAATATATTTGTAGATTAAGGCCCTTCTCGAATTCTGTGGTAACAATTTTCTCAATGTAGTTTTTGAAGCAAAACACGACATAAAACGCACTCATCTGAATTGCCACAATCTTACACCATGGTAGAATTTGGCAGAAAGGAAAGAATTAACGGTCGTTTGAATTTAGACATAAAACTATATAAATTAAATTTTATAAAATTTAATTTAAGTTAATTAATATGCAACCATTAGCCGCATTTTGATCAGGCGCATAGTGATCAGGATCAGATCAAAGTTTACATTTGGCCTGTTTGATAATTCGCATTGTTTTCCTTGTCTACTTTGATTTATTTTCTAGTAGTGAAATCAAGAAAAATTGTACACTGCACCGCATCGTGCGAATTATCAAACAGACCCATTGAAAACAACTACACGCGTATTTTGTTGACAAATATGTACATAATTAGAATTATTTTGGGTTTATTTTTCTCCCAAGAAAATAGCCAATTTGATTCAATTGGCAAAAGCCAACCTTTCGAAATAAAACATACCTTTTACGTGTATTATGACATCTGGTGGCCTCTATCGCTAAGTAAGAAAACTAATAAATGGGATAAGATTTAAATAATCCCATACAAAATTTGGGATTATTTAATCCCTCTCATGGATTATTTAGTGCAATTGTTGTTGTAAATGTATCAAGTAAAAACGCTATACAAAAATTTAACAAAATTTTGTTTTTGGATTAGAATTTTGATCCGAGTAGTTATTTTATTGCTTGTCGTGTCATGAAACATGATCTGATCTAGATCAGATTAAACGAAGTTTATTTCATTCCCTTCGGATAGAATATACTTATGCCAACGTTTTTTTCAGTCTTCGATACAGTTATTAAAGTCTATCTCCGGAATGGCCTTCAAAACCTTCTTTGATTCGGCTTGTATCTCTTCAATCTAGTCAAAACCATGCCGCCGGAGCGGTTTTTTGAGTTTCGGGAATAGCCAGAAGTCAGACGAAGCTAAATCAGGTGAAAATGACGGTTGCGGAACGATATTGGTCGAATTTTTGACCAAATAGTAACGTACGACTAATGCGCATTATATTGATGCAAAAATCAAGAGTTTTCTACCCAAAACTCTGACCCAAACGATATATGTATGTATGATGTCAACAAGATCTCTAATTGTCAATCGACGATTTTTGAGCATCAAATCCTTGACGTGGTGTACATCGGTAGACGTCGAAGGACGGCCAGGCCGTTTAACGTCTTTAACAGGTTCTCTGCCTTCTTTGAACAACTTATACCAATCAAAAACACTCATTCTCCACAGTTATTCATTGTCATTAAAAGCCTTTTCCAATGTTTTGGAAGCCAAAATTCCGTTTTTTAAGCAAAATTTGATAAATCAGAAAAGCATTCTTTATATGAAAGTAAACAAGCGTATCTCACTAACTACCAAAGATATTGATACGAAATTTTACTCATACCTGTTAGGGGTAGACTTGCCACCCGTCGTGTTTTTGACGGGACAGACAAATTTATAATTGAATGTTCCTTGTCCGGGATTACTTTGAGCGGGAAGCGGTCTAACCCATTTTAGCATCGTTTTGTTTTCTGTTTTTTTTTTAACTTTCCGGAAACAGTTAGAAACAAAATGTGTGATGTCCCGTTTTCCAGATTTCCAAAGGTTGCAAGTCTAGTTTAGTTTAAAACTACTCATTTGGATAATCTTACTGCTTTTTGATCACAGTAGTATTTAGATAAGAATCTAGTGATCTGCGACAAAATCGAGTTAATGTAGTATTTTCGTGACAGTTATTATCTCTCGCATTAATGCTATGACTATTCTATGGCCTGAGTGTGCTAGCCTAATATACATACATTATGTATATTAGCTCAATGTTATGTGTCGACCGACAAATGTTGGGAGAAAAAATGTAAATTTCAGACCTTTAAGGAATTTATAGTTTCATGGCACTTAAATAAATACTTTTCATACCGAGCGCTTCGCCTCAAAAATTTTAGTTATCACAAATTTGAAGTTTGCACACTTTCTTATCGCCGGCCGCCGACCTTGAATATTCGATTGCTTTTATATATTTTGTTTTTGTTTATTTTACACAAAAATTATGGCAAGAGCTAAAGTATTCTGAATTTATAATATACATAAGACCAAGATTCTTGTGTAAACATAAAACAGACAAGTCAAATATGTAATTTTTAGGTTTTGTTGTTAAAAACAACAGACAAGTCAAATATGAATTTATAGGTTATGTTAAAATATGTAATTTACATACAGTTGCTCACAAAAATTGAGCGAATTATCAAACAGGCCCTTAGAATTGTAGAGGCTATCGGCTACGGTAACTCTCACGGGCACGCGGGTTTTAGATTTGAACTTCGGGGGACGTAGGAGCCGGGATCAGCAAACACACTTAATACACACATTTTTAAATTTTTTTAAAAACACTTTTAAATATTTCGCAAAATTACAAAAGGTTTAAAAAATCATTCGATCGATTTCGGCTTGTTAGGCCATCATCAGGAGTATCTAATAAACACGAGTTGAGTTTAGTAGATGCTCCTGATGATGGTCTAACAAGCCGAAATCGATCGAGTGATTTTTTAAATCTTTTGTAATTTTGCGAAATATTTAACAAGTGTTTTTAAAAAAATTTAAAATTGTGTGTAAAGGCCGGTATTCACGTACAATTAAATTGCGCAATATAATTGTGTGACGTCAATAGTGCACAATAAAATTCCAAACCCTTGGATAAAATTTAAGAATATTGTGCAATGTTTTTGGCGTTAAGGCCGGTATTCACGTACAATTAAATTGCGCAGTATAAGTGTGTGACGTCAATATTGCACAATAAAATTCCAAAATCGTAAATAAAATTTGAGAATATTGCGCAATGTTCTGACGCCACACAATTATATTGCGCAATTTAATTGTACGTGAATACCGGCCTTAATAGCAATAAACAAAAAACAACACAAAAGAAGACACACATACATAGTTCCGACAAAATTTGATCACATTAATATGCTACATGCACAGGTTTTATTAGCACGTATTTTTAATTTATTTAAATCATTTTACAAATTAAATCCAGAAACAAAAAAAATTAGAAAAACAAAAGGCTTAGCTATAGCAGAGCATACCATGTCACACAGCGCTATTTTTTATAATGGTAGAAATAATTTCAACTAAAAAATAGCTCCATATTTAATAAAGTGCTAATTTTTAAAACTAAAATATGTAAAGAAAAATGCCACTTTTCCAAAATAATTATTGTGATTTTTTTTGTAAACTGCAGGTAATGCATTACTTTTATTAGTATGTAATGCATTATTTTTCGGATATTTTGGTACGATGGAAAATGATTGTCAGATGAAAATTTAAAAGACGTCAAAATGTGCGATTTTTATAAAATTTTGATATTAGGATTGTATCTCAACAGTTTTTCGACAGTGCAAGTAATTTTTCTGGGAAAGTTTTGCAATTTTTCCAGGAAAATTTTGCAATTTTTTTTTTTTTAATTTAAAATTACAAATAAAATTTAAAACAGGAAGAATTGTATAAATTCAGGAAAAGCGGGGGTTTGGGGGCGGCAGCCCCCATCCTCTAAGGTATATAACGAATTAAAATTACATTAAAAAATTGTTATATATATATAAAAGATGCTGTTTTTAACATTTGTGGTACTATCAGAAGAAGCGATAAGGGCGAAAAGAACTCTTTGATCTGTGTCTGCAAGGTTGACGAAGCAATTATCAATAAAAATATTAAAAATATTTATCTTTACTAGTATAAAAAATGTTTGGAAAAAGTTTTTTTTAAGTATTTTAACATTTGTGGTACTATCAGAAGAAGCGATAAGGGCGAAAAAAACTCTTTGATCTGTGTCTGCAAGGTTGACGAAGCAATTATTATTAATTAATTTACAATTCTAACGTCAAAAATTATCAAAGATTTCAAAATTTATTTTAGTAAATACACAAAGCAAACCAGTATTTTAAACTCAAGACTCAAACTATAGTAAGGTGTTTGCTGTCAAATAGTAAGCGTTTTTTTTAGCCAAGACTCAATCCAAAATGTAGTTTACCTTAATTCCACATTATAAACAATGGCGCTTGCAAAAATTGCGCATGCGCGAAAAATGGTATGCTCTGCTATAGCTGTTCCAAACAAAAATCCAGAAATTATCAAAATGCGGACTAATGGTGAATTCAGCGAGAAAAATTTGCTAGCTCGTGATCACGAATTATTGAAATTTCGTCAACTTTTTTACCCCCTCCAATTTTTTGTTTACTTTTTCTTATGGTTGCTCTTTTAAAAATGTAAACAAAAAATTGGAGGGGGTATAAAAGTTGACGAAATTTCAATAATTCGTGATCACGAGCTAGCAAATTTTTCTCGCTGAATCCACCATAAGACTGTGCCCGAATCCTGTGATAAATATTGTTTAGTACAAATTATTGACATTTATTTGAAAAATATTCCTCTACATTCACAATTTTTTATTATGCTGTCCGAATAGTGTAATAATTTTTTGGTAATTTCCCCACCTATCGTGTTTATTCTTTCATTTTATTGCAGTAATTTCCGGGAAATTGATAGATTTTGGACAGAAATTGTGATGGATAGTACCCAGGAGTAAAGTTAATGACCTTTTTTTATCATGGCTTGGCATTGGCATAGGATACAGATTTACGGGACAGAAGGGACTATTTATGTGTAATGCTTATGGCAACCGTTAATATTATTCGGCAGGCTATTAATTTAATGGCTTTTCAGGATTTCGTTGGAAATTTGTTAGACATGATGTTGAATGAAACATTACAATAAATATTGCCCGAGGGGCATACATTGCAATATTTTTTGAAAATTGGGCTATTATACAGAATACATAAGTGTATCGCGAACAAAACATGGAAATCCGATGTAAACATCCACAAATTGGCCGAACCAGTGAAGGTGATTTACATACAAAATAAATATAAATCAGATAATGTACTATTTCATGTCAAGCGATATGACGGTAATTCCTGATTTGTGAACATATTTACGGATAATCAGATTCCCTTCGTGATACTCATTAACAAAGCATAGCCCCATTTGCAAAATCTATAATCTTCGTAATCATCGAGTTTGTTAGCTGATGCGATAATGAAAGAGGTTAAAGAAAAATCTTCTTGATATAGGTACACGTCATGATAAACTAATTTAAGAGGTATGATCAAGCGCATGTATTGCTATCTCTTTCACTAAAAAATTCCGTCATTCGGTGATTTGTGCTATACTATTTTTTTTTTTTTAAACACTAGTTCATAGCAAACAAAAACAAATCGAATTGTTTTGCGGTGATAGTTTTTGTGAAAACAACGAAGCCTTGTGATTTTATCGCACCGATTTTCAATTGGTTTATCATGGGTACACGTTGAAGCCGCATACTATCATACAAAAAAAATTCAGTAACTTTTTTGGTAATTTCGCAACAGAAGAACTTGACGGACATAAACTTTTCTCAACTTTTCGGTAATTTTTTCCCCTCCATACCAACTTAAAAAAACATAATTCTTTTTTTCATATGAGAAAAAAAAATTATGTTTTTTAAGTTGGTATGGAGGGGAAAAAAATTTACAAATTATATGGGAAAATTTTATGTCCGTCAAGTTCTTCTGTTGCGAAATTACCATGATAAAAGTTACTGAATTTTTTTTGTAGTATGCGGCTTGAATGATTAAAATCTATTAATTAGAAATAAAACGCAAAGGCGACTACGTCAACCACAATGAAATTATTTTGGATCTGTCATAAATTATCATTGGAATTTACTGTGATAATTTGGGCGTGTTCGGTTTTTCAAATAAATGTCAAAAATTTGTACTAAAAAATATTTATCACAGGTTTCGGGCACAGTCCAAATTAAAATTTATAAAATGTCTAGAATTTTACTTTTTCCGTGAAATTCTTAATATTTACGATAATGGAAATTGCTTCGTCAACCTTTCAGACACAGCTTCTACTGTTAGTTCTACCACAAATGTTTCAAGTTATTTTGTGGTTGGCGTAATTCGTTGGGTTAGTATGACATCGGCGAATGTATTGGAGCGAATTGCGGATTTAATGCTTCGTAAATGCTTCGTCAACCTTGCAGATACAGATCAAAGGAATTGTATCGCTCGTATCGCTTCTACGAATAGATGTACCACAAAGTTTCAAGTGATGTCAGAAGTCGAAAAATGACAATAAAATTAAGCGTTTTCCATTGGCGAAAGCAAACTACTCTCAAGTATTTGTATCTACTCACAACTACCCATGCTCATACCGATGGTGTAGAAAACAGAAGTAGTTACGCATAAAATTTGCGCTAGGTGGATTTTAGTTGCGAAAATTCCAATAGATGGCTTTTAGACCTTTTTCGATATTTTTCGAGAGTTTCTTATTACGTTCGAGTTTTTTTATTTTTTGGTGATGTAAAATGTCAAAATTAATACAAAATTATTTTGTTGTTGATATTTTTAAGAAAAATGAATTTAAATATCAATGCTTTCCTTTCATTACATGTCCATTTTTTTGTCATATTTCCAATCTAATTTTAAATATCGCCATTACTATAATAAACAACTTTACAAAATACAAAGAAAACATCTAAACAGAAGGCTGTGTTTTAGTTGTGTCACTCAATTTCTCGTTCCATTGGGTATCTACTCGCAAGTACTTCCAAGTAGTAAATTTTGCCCATTGGAAGACGGCTATTGATTTTTTTTTCATTTATTTTAAACAAAATATTTTTTTCTATATTGCTTTTTCGGTAATTTATAGATTTTTTTCGGGATTTTATTTTTCTGGATTTTTACTTTTAAACTATTCTGGGTTTTAAAATTGTTGGATTTTTTTTTTTCTAGCAAATGTAGTGATCCGCATTTGAATAAATTAAGTGACCGAAAATTTCATGAAAATTCGGTCTTTCGAAATTCGGCCTTTTGACACATTCGGCCTTTCGACACATTCGGCCTTTCGACACATTCGGCCTTTCGGTACATTCGGCCTTTCTACACATTTGGCCTTCCGACATTCAGCCTTTCAACATCGAACGATATTTTCGAGGTGTTCAGCAAATTATCGAGCTTTGTCTTCATTATTCCTAGCCTATTTTTCGCTATTCTTATTGGAGGATGCTGCATTATTGATTTTTTAATTCTTTGGTTGCTTTCCAAAGAGAATAAAAACTAGGACTTTGGTCTTTTTTCGAATACTTATGATCAAGAAGGCTTCTAGTTCTAATATAGAAGGTTATCCGAATAGTTCTAATTGAAACATCTCTATACTTTTAATTTATGGTTTTATATTTCAACTAAAATTTATCTTATTTTTTAACTTACATTGACTAATTTTTTAAATATTTTTGTTGTATTTTCAGATTGAAATATTAAAAAACATATAAACTTATCCACCGCTAAATTTCCAATGCTGTTAACTATTACAGAGGTGACACTTTTTAATAAATTAATTACAAATATCATTTATTTATTATTAATTAATATATTATTAATTAAAAATTTTACTTTATTTAGTCTAATTTTTTGTTAATTTTGTTTTAAATAAAAAAAAAAAAAAATTCTCATTCTCAAAAATAATTTTTTGAAAAATAATACATATTAATTACTAACTAAAATAAATTATTTGTTTTTTAATTATTTTCAATAGGTTATGTAGATTATTATTATATTTAGAGTTGTATAATTGAATTTTGTAATGATAAAATTGATATAATAACTATTTTTTGTTTAGCTTTTCAATATTTAATTTTAATAAAAGAAATGGAATATGAAAAAAAAAAAAAATTATATACGCAACAAAAAAAAATATCAATAGTTAAATCTTTATTTGTATATTTTAGTCCTTATAGCAATAATGAATTATTAATTTTTATAAAATGAATTATTTAAATAAATTATTAAAACAAAAGGAACCAATAAAACGAAAAAGTGTTATTACAAATTTAAATAACCATGATTCTTTTTTTTTGTCTCATGTAAAGATATTAATTTTTTTTTTTTTGATAAATTAGTAGAAATTAAGACGTCGTGTTTAAAAAAAAAAAATTGTCACAATAAATATTAGATCACAATATAGTGTTCCTTATAAATAAATACTTTTTGTGATTTGTTTAAGTTAATTACACGAATATTTCGAAAATTGGTAGATATCGCTACCCTAAAATTTAGGATCGTTTCGCTATTATTTCTTTTAACTAATTTTATATTATACTATCTCATCTGTTTAAAACAAATTTGGTTCAATTTATTTCGCGACTACCTTGCGACGTGTAGTTCTGACCTTTTGAGAAATATTTATAATTTTTTATTTGCTGAAGACTTTTTGTCGTCAAAAACACACGCTTTGATATGGTAGGTAATAATTTTATTAGTTTTACTTCTTTCTTCAAGACATCTAAATGCATTTATTTATTTAAAATGCTTCTTTCCGCTATAAACAGCGTATACCATCTAGATCTATTTAATATTAGGGCAGCGATATTCAAAATATTATTACTTTTCGGAATAAATTATTTTATGTACGAGTATTTTAAGTTTTTAAAGATAAATGAAGCGATAACCAAAAAAAAGTTTCTGTTAATTAAATAAGACATCCATCAAGGAGAATAATTATAAATTATGTATTACCAAAAATAAATGTAGATTATGGTCATTTCGAATATTATCCAAAGCCTCCTATATAAAGAGCCGCAACTATACAAGCTGTTTTTTGTCGAGGTTTAAAAGCAAAATAAAATACATTCGTTTACACATTTACAATACATATTAAGGAACAAACACTGAAATAACTTGTATTTAGAATAAGATATTAAAAATTACTGTTAAACTTCAAAAAAAAAAAAAAAAACAAATAAAAATGCATTATTATTAATCGTTTAATTTTAATCGAATATTTTATCATGAGAGCAAATATAAATGTGTGTTTTGTATTACAATTTCTCGACGTTATTTTATGTAAATATCTAACAATAAAATGAATATGACGTCTTATTCCGTGTAAAAGACAGGTTTGTATTTTGCTGTTTGATTCTGATATAAAATTCCGAAAATTTCATTAAAGACGGATTCATGGTTGCCTTCGTTCGTTCATTCGTTCTGATAAATTTGTTTATCCAATTAAACGGATTCAAACGAAAAATAACATCATTTTCAAGGAATATGCTACATAGTTTTAAAAAAATTCAAAACGAATGAACGAACAAACGAAGGCAACCATGAATCCGCCTTAAAGATCAAACTTTAAAAAACAGTTATTTAACAAAAATGTTCTTTGTGTACCACTTTTAATACTTAACGAGCGAGAGCTTTTTTGTAATAATCGCTTGCCTTATAGGATGACAGAAAATTAAATGAAAGACTGGATTAGATGAAGTTTTGGAATATGGCCAACTACAATGGAACTTGCTTATTTCTTAACCGATTTTAAGGAAATTTGATATGTGCGATGGAAATGGGATTCTTGGATAAAGATCTGGAATATGGCCAGCTAGGATGCACTTCATAGCATGTCGAATTTTATCATAATCAATTAATAAGTAGCCTAGTTCTATCGTAATCGGCGATATTCCAGAACTTCATCCAAAAATCATTTTAAAATCCCATTTCCATCGCGCATGTCAAATTTCACTAAAATCAGTTAAGAAATAGCCAAGTTCCATAGTAATTGGCCAAAATCCATATGGAATATATTCATATATTGGACATGTCGAATTGCATCATAATCGGTTAAGGAATAGTCAAGTTCCATCCTACTTGGCCGTATTCCACAACTTTATCCAAAAATAATTTTAGTTTCAGACAAAACTCACTAAAATCGGTTTAGGAATAACCAAATTTCATCATATTTGGCCATATTCCACAACTTAATCCAAAAATCATTTTAGAATTCCATTTCCATCGCGCATGTCAAACTTCACTAAAATCGGTTAAGAAATAGCCAAGTTCCATCATAATTGGCCATATTTCAGAACTTTATCCAAAAATTATTTTAGAATCCCAATTCCAATGCACAGGTCAAATTTCATCGCAACCGGTTAAGGAATGGCCATATTCCAGACCTTTATCCAAAGATCATTTTAGAATTCCATTTCGAACGCACATGTCGAATTTTGAAGGTTAAATCGGAATCTTCTGGTCTGGATAACGTCAATTTAAAATTCGTTAAGCGAGTTTTGCCTTTCGTTTCAAAATACTTGTTACATATCTTCAATTTTATTCTCATGTCCTCTTCCTACCAGATCAGTGGAAGCTAAGTAAAATAATCCCCATACCAAAGATCAGTAATCCTTCAGTGCTATCCTATTTTCGGCGAATTAGCATTTTAAGTTGTCTCTTTAAAGCTTTCGAGATACGCTGCGCCAATTAAAAAACGGAACAGAAATTTTCTTCGAAAAAATACCCAGATTTGAACGCTTGTAACTTGGTGAAACAACACCTTTCAAAAAAAAAATTTTGTTTCTAGTTGAAGGAAATTTTGTTTTCTTTTCGATACTGGAAACCGTTTTATTTTATTTTGTTTTTTTATGACTTTTCTGAGTAAAACAAAAGGTGTCTAAAAAAAAAAATTTGCTGCTGTTTGAAACTGTAAACGAACTTGCTCGATATTTCATTCAAAAATTCAAATCGGCCATTTTATAGAGAATTTAGAAATCTTGCAAAATTTTTTTTTTTTTTTTTTTTTTATATTTAACAAATATTACAACTGAATACAATTTCATCTAGTAATTTATCTATATTAAATGATGTTAACTGTTTGAGGAGAATAACCCATCGGTTAGCTCCAGGTTGGATACTTCATTAATTTATCTGTCCTAGTTCTAAGGGCTTCGTTCTTCGAAGCCGTCTTACTGGATTTTGGTTGTTCAGCATACGACGCAAATCCGCATTTTCATGTTGACTGAGGCGCTGTACGTGTTTCCTAGCATATTTCTTAATTTCTTCACTGACGTACTCCATCTTTAGATCCTTATGAAGGTTATCATTCCTTATATACCATGGTGCGTTGACCATACTACGCAAGGCTTTATTTTGAAAAGTTTGAATTACTTTTACGTTAGTTTTCTTGGTACAGCCCCATAGCTGTATACCATACGTCCATACAGGTTTCAATATCTGCCGATATAATAGCAGTTTATTATGTAATGTTAGCTCAGAGTTCCTTCCTATGAGCCAATACATTTTTCTATATTTGATGTTTAACTCTTCTTTTTTCTTTTTAACATGCTCTTTCCACTTGCATCAAGGGTCATTCCTAAATATTTTGCCGTGTTTGCATGTGGAATAAGTTGTGAATTCAGTCGAACAGCGGAACAGGTAACCAATTAACATTTTTGTTGGTAAAGTTTATATGTACAGATTTAGTTTCGTTGAGTTGAAGGCGCCATTTCTTCGTCCAATTACTCAATGAATTAGCAGCGTTTTGTAATTTGCTGGTTGACTCCTCTATGTTGTTTCCAGTTGCCAAGATTGCAGTATCATCCGCAAATGTTGCAATATTTGTTCCTTTTGTGCTTGGCACGTCTCGCGTATAAAGTATATAGAGTATCGGCCCCAGAACACTCCCTTGTGGAACTCCCGCCGATATTTTCTTTAATTCGGAGTATTCCTCTTCATGTTTTACACGAAAGCGTCGATCAGCTAGATATGACTTTAAAATCAGGTAAAACTGTTTCGGCAGATCTCTGTGTAGTTTATATTCCAGGCCTCGGTGCCATACTTTGTCAAAGGCTTGAGATACGTCCAAGAATACACTTGAGCATATTTTTTTATTTTCCAGAGCATCTTCAATTAGATCTGTGATTCTATGCACTTGATCTATGGTAGAGTGTCTCTCTATAAATCCAAATTGGTGAGGAGGAATGAGTTTTCTGTCTTCTATTACTGATTTTAATCTCTTGAGTAGTAACTTTTCAAATAATTTTGAAATTATAGGAAGTAGGGAAATCGGCCTGTACGATGTTTTCTTGTTTGGCGGCTTGTTAGGTTTTATAATCATTATCACCTCTGCCACTTTCCACTGGTATGGAACGTATTTTAATCTGAAGGCTGCATTGATTACTTGCAGTAATTTTCGTACTCCTTTTTCTGGGAGAGTTTTAACTATAAGTCCAGTGATTAAATCATAACCAGGGGATTTTTTTGAACTTAAGTTGTTTTTAATTTCATCTTTTAGCTCTTGTAGTGTTACAGGTTTTATGTTTAGGTTATCCACTTTATTTACTGAAATTATATTTTCTTCAGCTGTTTGCCTTGGGAGGGGTTGAAATGTGTTTTCAAGATAGTCTGCAAACAATGCAGCTTTTTCTTTGGCACTTCTAGCCCAAGTTCCATCGTCATTCTTGATTGGAGCTATTTGTACTTTAGGCCTTTTAAGACCTTTAGTTGCTTTCCAAAGGGAATAATTAGTGTCTTTGTTGCCAGAAAGGCCAGCCAGGTATTCATTAAAAGATTTGTTCTTGACTTCTTTGATAAGCATTTTTAATTTGTTGCTTAAATAATTAAGTCGTGATTTGCTTTGTGGTGCTCGATTCCTCTGCCAGATTTTTCGAGCTTTCCGCTTTTCTCTAACCAGATCTCTCACTTCTACTGGGTAGTTGATGTAACTTTCCGTTTGATTACAAGTAGGAGGAGTACTCTGCCATGCTGCTTGCAGAATACTGTTGTTCAGCAGCTCCAATTGAACCTCAAGTTCTGCCGGAGTTTTAATTGGTACTTGTAGTTCCGTATTGTCTTCGACTATTTTCCGGAAGAGGTCCCAGTTTGTTTTATTATTTGTTAACCTAGGTAAATTTTCTTTTTTGATAATGGTATCACTGAGTGCCATAATGACAGGTGTGTGGTCAGATGAAATTCCTTCACTGTTTTCGAGTAATACGTAGTTTACAGATATCCCTTTTGTTACAAAGAAATCTATCAAATCTGGTATCTTATTTGTATCCGCTGGCCAATATGTTGGTTTACCTCCAGACAGGAACTCGCAGTTTAGTGCCCGACCAGCTGCAAATAGCTCCTTACCCTTATGGGTTGTTAGCCTTGATCCCCAATATGTATTTTTAGCATTAAAATCGCCTCCGATTATGAAGTTAAAACCGAGCGATTTGAGTAACGTAACATAGTTTTCTTTAGTCAGATTATAACGTGGAGGGCAATATATTGAAGATATGTTGATTACCTTTTGACTATTTATTCGAACATTAATCGTGGCTACTTGCATAATTTCTTCTTCAATTTTTACTCCTTCGTAATGTTTGATGTTTTCCTTCACAAATATGGTTGAACCTCCTCTCGCTTTTCCTGACGGGTGGATGGCGTGATAGCACTGGTATCCTCGAATTCTAACGAATGAATCTTTTGTCAAATGAGATTCTGAAATTAGGCATATATCTATCTTTTCTATATTTAGGAAAATTTCTAACTCTGGAATTTGTTGCAACAGCCCATTTGCATTCCAATTGGCGATTCTGAATGTGTTATTCATCTTCATAGATTAGTACATCATAGAAGTGATTTCATTCACTGTTTCTTGCTTATTTAACCGCTTATTTAAAGCGTCCAGGCTTCTTTCTTGTTTTAGTAGCCTTAAGTTTAATGCTTCTATATTCTTTAAAATTTTTTCAAGAATTAGGCTTTGACCATCTTCGTTGTTACTTACTACTTCCCGCTGTTGTACAATCTGGGAGTATGTTTTTCGGCCTGCTATTGCACTTGTTAGTGGTAGTTCTACCACTGGATTTTTAGATATTGTCTTATTATTGAACATCCCACGGTTTAGCGGGCCTTGTTGTTTTTTATTTCTCAGATTTTGAAGTTCCCTGGCTACTTCACATCCTCTATAATTAGCGGGATGCTCTCCATTACAGTTTACACATTTTGGAGGCGTAGCTTTTGTGAACCTACAATCTTGGGCGAGATGTTTTCCCGAACATTTCACGCATCTAGGCTCTCGTTTGCAATATTTCTGCGTGTGATTATATCCTTGGCATTTCTTACACTGAGGTATCAAGCCTGTGGATTTTCTTAACGCTTCTATTCGAACTCTCATGTTAAGGACTGCCCTAATATTGAAAATTTTTTCCACTTTTTTCCGTGCTATTAAAAGTAAGCATAAACAATGGGAGCCCCCTTTTATCATTTTAATCCCTTGATCAGTTACAGTTTTTTCTTTCTTTAGGATATTTACCGCATCCTCTATTTGGCCTTGGTGTTTAAGGTCTTCCATTATATCCTGCTTTGCACAGGTTGGATGAAGACCTCTGGCCATCACTTTAATCGGACGATCATTTTTGTCCTCATATGTGTACCATTCCTTGCCGTCATCTGTCAGCTTTGAAGCCAAGGCTCTATAACTTTCAATATCTGTTGTATTGATTTTCCAAATATTGTTGTTCAGTGCTACAACTCTGTAATCTTTTGTAGTCACCGATTTCATTAACGATTGGATAGTACTATATTCAGTTACGCCAATAATGTTGATTGGTGGTGGAGCCTTTTCCTTAACTTTGGCAGTTTGGTTTTCCTGAGCTGGTACATTTTGCTGATTTTGATTTAATACAGCAGTTATTGAAGTGCGGCTTGAAGCTACAATCTCTGGAGAAGATTCTGCCTTCCGTTTTTTCGCAGGTCTTTTCTTCCTGTTCTTTTTTAAGATCCAGTCAGTTTCTTCTCGTAATTCTTCTTCGTCAGTGTGGTACTCTGTAGCACACTGTTCTTCTGGCTTCTTGGATTGCAAAGCATTTTTCTCATGGAAAACTGAAGCATCCTGTTCCTCAGGTTCCTTTGATTGTAAAGAATTTTTCAGTTTCTCATTTTCTAACTTAAGAGATTTTACTTCGTTCATTAAATCCGACGTAATTTTTTCAATGTTACATAGTTGTCTGCGTAGTTCTGCATTTTCTATCTCAACTGTTCTAGCTAATGATGTTGGTGATCTTTGCACTATGGAACTTCTTCCAAATGGGTCAGAGTTCATCAGCTCTGAAGTATTGCGGTCATTGGATATCGACGACTGGGAGCCCGCTTGCTCACCCCTCAAAGTCGCCGGCACTGGGTATCCGATTCCCTGCGCCGTAAGGTTATCTCGTTTCGAGTCCCCCATATTGGTTATTATTTTCAGGGAACCACCCTTAGCTAGTTTTGGTCCGCGAATGGTATTTTATTTCCCATTTACCCGCCCGACAAGTCAGTGAGAGTTTTCCCCTATCCGCCACCTGGGGACGCGCCCGATGGGAGTCTAGCAACTCCGCACGAGATCTTGCAAAATGATACTAGGAAAATTTCTGTGCGACCACTCCTTGTTGAGTTATTGAAGTTTTAGTGTGTTAAAGTTTTAGTATTAAAGTGACTTAACATTTTATCGTAGAGTCACAAAGTAGGATAACAATGAAATTAACATTAACAATGAAATTAAAAATAACATAGTTCATCTCCGTCTATATTATGTATTAATCATATTCTGAATATTAGAGATGAGCGGGTAATGAGTATTCGGTATTTTCTACTAGGTACTTTCAATACCCGAAGTAACGATTACCTCCGTTTATAAAGTATTCGTTACTTCTTTGATTACTTTTTAATTTTTTTTCTAATGTACGTACATACATAAAACCATAGACATTCATAATAGATATCTCATTTGACTAAAAACACAAAAAAAAAAATAAAAATTTTCCATTCAAATGTTATCGATGTATTGCATATACGTATTATATTTGCAACGCATTCTAAAATCATTGCCTTATAAAATACACAACACAACGATACATTGGAATTATCAGAAGTTTTTGTTTTTTTCCTTTAGTTACTATGAAATGAGAAATCTAGTATGAATGTCTATGATAAAACTATACGTTTTCTTTATTTTTTTATGTATCATATATAGTATGCTATTGAATGAAAAATGAAAACTAGAGGCGCTTAAAACAAGTAAATATTCTGTTCGTACATTCATAAATGGTCTATTGGTACATTTTCTTTGACATTTCGATGAACAAGGAAAGAAAACTTCATTATGTTTCGACTCTTCGAGTTTTTGACATTTTGATTTGAGACAAGTGTATTCTGTGTTAGTGTGATTGCTATGCTAGTTTTTTTTATTAATAATATTTGATTTTTTATTAATAATTTTGATTACTAGTAACGAATATAAAATACCGAATACTTGTGTCGGGAGTAACGAGTAACTATGATTACTCAAATGAACGAGTTTTCTCATCTTTCACTATTTTTGTTTCGATACAACAAAAAAAAAATTTAAAAAAAACTACTAGTGCCATCTTAAGATTTAATCTATCTATCGCCGTTTTTTGACAAGAATGTCCTTTATAGGGTATTATAATTTATTTGTATAAAGCATAAATATTTACATGTATCTGTTTCACATCAGAATTAGTTCTGATGTGAAACAGATACATGTAAATATTTATGCTTTATACAAATAAATTATAATACCCTATAAAGGACATTCTTGTCAAAAAACGGCGATAGATAGATTAAATCTTAAGATGGCACTAGTAGTTTTTTTTAAATTTTTTTTTTGTTGTATCGAAACAAAAATATAAACAAAAGCAAAAAAACACGAATAAAACTTACAACTAGACATGAATTATAAAAAAAAATTATTTTATTTTTGATTTATTAACCAAAAATTAAAAATTGTTAAAGCTGACATCTTTAGAAGTTATTCCGTACTATGTTTTCACGTATTAAATAATACTGCATTATCGATAAATCTGCGAATATCATTGACCGCAAGTTTACTATGGAAAAGTGTCATTATGTCCTTTATAGGGTATTATAATTTATTTGGCTTTATATCAAGTATAAAAGCGAATGGTGCAAAAGGGACACCACATATTTCCCTTTCATCCAATACTGTTCGAAAAAATATAACAGCTCATATATTAGGCATCAGATCTTCATACAACTTACGTCTCTGGTTATCCTACTTTGTGGTTTACTTTTATGTGTGTTATTTTTGAAATATTTTGCCGCTGAATAAAGAAATATATCGTTCATGTGCAATAAAAGATTGTTTTGAACCGAAATCAATAACAAAATTGTCCAAATATATATTTTTTTGATTGCTGTTCACCTTTAACTCTAGTTTCATAATCGTCCACCAGATGTCAGCCACTATGCGTTAAAAAGCGAATAAGAAGAAGAAAGGAAAGCCGTTAGATGTGCCAATCATGTAATGTTGGACTATGTGCTGCACAATGTTTCGAAATTTATCACAAAAAAAAAAAAAATTTAATTGTATTATTCACTTTTTATTAATTTATTTTAAACTGTTTTTATCAGGGTTGTGGAGTCGGAGTCGGGAGTTTGTGCAGTTTTAATCGATTTTTGCAGGAGTCGGAGTCGGACCGGACAAAATTGAGCCGACTCCGCCTCCAAAAAAAAAAAACACTATTTCGTTTTATAACTTTATGCATGCATGTGTGTATGAATTATTTTATTGTATATGAATGTATATAAAAACTATAACAGAAATGAGAAAACGTTACAATAAAATAGAAAGAAATAGAAAACTATTACGCAGGGGATTAACATTTTTATATATAATAGATGATGTTCTACTGAAATATGTATTAACGTTAATAGTTTGCAATCCTCTGACACTTTGTTCCTTTCTCTCTATATTGTTTTAAATTTTATTTTGCGATATAGCGAAATGAGAAAGAACACCAGATGTAATTATATTTCCGTCGAATTTGAATGGTGATGAAATTTTTAATCTAACCTGCTATTCTAACAAATTTTGAAATTATTAGATTTGAATTTAAAATGAACGTTAACTATTAGAACTCTGCCGATTTGACAATTGTTCGACGAAAAATATTAATACAAACTTGAATATATATAAATGGAAAAGAACCATAGATCAGCATTAAATTATTTAAACAATTTATAAAATTGAAGTGCACCACCCCGAATCGTCCCACTTTTAGCGGGCTCGTCACGCCCATCAGTCCACATTCTCAAGTGTGAAGTCTCAATCACTCCATCATATGGGAGCTGAGTCAGCTAACAGTTTTCAATGTCACGATTCACGAATGACATAACGATCATTCGGGAGTACTTTATGAACAACATACGGTCCGCGAAATTTTGGGATAAGTTTTATATTGGTCCCGATGGTAGTATCAACATTTATAATAACCACAAAATCACCATCACCAAAACACTTAGCGGATCTATTTTTTAACAAATGACATCGGTAAGTTTGCTTGCTGGGAAGCCTCAATAGCAATTGACGCCTTATTGCGTAATAATTCCAAATCGCGATCTAGGTGACTATCGTTTTTATCGGCCAAATGCTCTGAGAACACATCAACTTCTTCACCACGTTGTACAACGCCAAATAATAATTGAGATGGGATCTGTTTAGTTGTTTGATGAATTGAGTTATTCATACTAAATTCAACACGAGTCAACATTTTAGTCCAGTTCGAATGTTGTACCGGTTCGCTTAATTTGCTTAACATTAATTTCAAAACATGGTTGACACGTCCAACTTGACCATTGGCTTGCGGTGATGCAACAACAACTTTCACATGATCAATATTTCGGTCTAATAAAAGGTATTGAAGTCTAACGATGTGAAACAAGTACCCAGATCGCTTACAATGCGTCTAGGGCGACTATAATATTCAAAATATTTACATAAGGCTGCACACACTTCTTTTGTACTGGTAGAATTTACTGGATACAATTTTACATATTTAGTGAATGCATTCACCACAACTAAAATATGCTTTCGCTTCGTTAATAATAACGGAAGAGGACCAAAATGATCAATATGAATAGTATCAAACGGTATAGGTTTTTAGAAATATTGCGCAAATTTCGCTGATTAATACGAGTAGGAATGGAATACATATAATATACCGAATACAATTACGAATGAACTTTTCAACTTTTTCCTTAATTTCGGGAAACTAATAATGCATTTTAAGCTGATCAACGCACTTTGCCACACCCAAATGACCAATTTTTTCATGAATCAGACGAATGTATTTTCCTCTATCTCCTTGGGTACATAGCAATAATCTACCAGAAACGTCTCTTCTATAAACCACTCCGTCACTCAATTTAAACAATTTGGATGATTTATGTTCCAGGCGGTCACGGATTCAAACAATATCCGAATCTCTATTCTGCGTTGCTTGCAATTGCATATCGATATCATCAGCACCAGTTGCAGTAACTAAATAACAACAGCGCATCGGCGTGGCCCATTCGTTACTACGATGTTCGATCGTATAATTATAATTCTCAAGCTCGAGGGCCCAACGAGCAATACGAGCATTAACATTTTCTCTTACTTTACGTTATTGTAAGCGAGTTGCAATCAGTAACAATTCGAAATGGAATCCCTCTAAATACACACGGAAATGACGCAAATAATTAATCATAGCCAAGTTCGGAAATGTGGTGTTGAGATTCAGGGACTGTCGTACGCTTCGAAAAATATGTCACTGGATGCAATTTTCTGTCTTCCTGTTTTTGCAACAACACAGTACCGCATCCCAAAGCACTAGCATCGCAGTGCAACTCATTCTCGCGAACTGGACTGTATCGGGCAAGCACCGGAGAGAAGACAACTGGGGCCTTACCACCGACTCCGCCAGCGTTCGTTGCTGATTCGCTTTTGCAATTTTTGTACTACATAAAACACGAAGCGAAAATATGATCGCTTTTAGGCGTTAATTAAACATAATTTCGATACCACAAGAATCGAACGCGCTACCTTTCGATGATAAGCGGAGATATATACTGCCGTGCTAAACATGTTTTACTGATCTACATTTTTGGCCAAATTGAGTTATTGATGCCAATTGAAAGGTATTAATGTCCTTTATATTTTACATAAATAGATATAATTAAATCGACTTTAATAAATGCGTTATTAACCAAAATAAATTTCGTTCTAATCGAAAAAAACAGCAAATTTGAAGTAACACCGACTTAAATACTTGATATTAAACATGAACGCCTTATCTGTGGCACAAATAAGGCACTTTTCTTTCAAATATGTAAGTTAAGTTACTTTTGCTTATTTCCATAATTGAAATTGCATTTATGGCAATTTAAGAATTTTCATTTCCAATAGCAAAATTGACTTATTTGAAATTTTCTATTCGCGAATTGAAACAATAACAACTTATATACAAGGACTTTTAACTTATCTTAATGTAATGTTATTTAGTACTACAAATGAACCACTTATCTATAAATAATGAGGTAGTTTACACCACGAAATATTTAGTGGACTAGCCTAAATGGCGACCTATTCTAGCCCACTTACCGACCCTTTACATCACAAGAAATATAGGTCGCATTTGGGCCATATGTTTAAAATTAAAATATTCCAATAAATGTGTTTGTATTTAATATTATATCATATCATTTTGGCATTTATTGATTTTAATTCTAATATTTTTATTTTTAATCATTATTTGTGCTATAAAAATGATAATTAACAAATTGCATCTATTGAAAAATTCGAAAATCCTTAGGTCGAACCTTTTACACCATATTTCTAGTTGACCTATTTTAGGTCAGGTTACACATTTTACTTGCTTAACCAAATTTGGGTAACTATACACCATGTGACCTATGCAAATTGGTCATTTAAGGTTGTATTCTATAGTTTATTTGAAAATAAATTTAACGATAAACGAAACATAAATACCATAAATCGCAGATAAGGTATATACTCTTCTTATTAACACAGGATTTCAGCTTCTGTTATTTGATATAAATGACTTAATGGCATTTAAGTTATTTTTGTTTAGTACCAATCGATTATTTATAAAGCGTATTTAAAGTAAAAGACTAATTCTGCAAATAATTGATAAATTATGTGTAATTTATTTTTATTTTCTCAAGAAACATATTATTTATGATCTAATACATAATTTGAAGTCTTTAAAAGTAAATTAAATCCGCATTTAAGTAAATTATTCCCCAAATATTTCGAAAAACTTTAACATCAATTTTCTCCAAATGCTATTTTTGCAGATCAGTAAAACATGTTTAGCACGGCAGTAATACGCGTTGTATTTTATGGCGAACAACAAAGCGAAGAAAACTGTTTACTACAAAAATGTAATTTAGCGTTGCTAAAATTTATTTTTGACAAATAATTGTAATTTGAGTAAACGAATGTTCGCTTGTAGCGTTGCGTTGTTTGTGGTTGGGTGTCAATAAGCCAAGCGGAAAAATAAAAGCGAATAACAACCAACGCCGGCGGTGTCGGTGGTAAGGGCCCTATGATCTCGCAACATGGTAAAAGCTTGCATACACTCATCGATGAATCGGAAGTTGTTATTTTGTTTAACTAAATAAAGGAGTGGTTTGGCAATTTTGGAAAATAATGGAATGAAGCGTCGGAAATATGAGAAAAGTTCCAAACAAGATTGAACCTGCTTGCCGTTCGTAGGAATTGAATAATGACGGATTGTATCAATATGGTTGTTGCTTGGTCGAATACCATCGTGATTTACCAAATATCCCAGGTGCTCAACCACAGTAAAATAGAATTTGAATTTTGATAATTTCAATTCCATCCGAAATTCACTAATCCTTCGCAAAACTTTTTGTAACAAATCAAAATGTTCCGGAATCGTCCTAGTTGCTATCTGAATATCATCCATATAAACAATGATGAGTCCGGATTAAATACTCTCTTAAAACACCGGAAATAAACCGATGAAAACTACTGAAGCCATTTTTAAGTCCAAACGGTATGTCAAGATATTCAAACTGAATGTGGTGTTACGAACGATGTATAACAAATTGAATCTTCTGCCATTTTGACATGGTGAAAACCACTGCAAAAATCAAGTACTGTGAAGTATTTTTTTTCCTTTCAAGTACTCTAAGCAGTCCTCAATAAGTGGAAGAAGCGTAATTGGCGCGAATGGTTAGTTTATTTAATGCCCGATGTCGACACACATCCGTGTCTCACCACTCTTTTTTTAACGAGCACGATAGGTGATGCGTATGGCGATTCACTTGGACGTATAGTGTTTCTTTTCAATAGATCATTAATGATTTGGTTAACTTCATTTTTCTCGTGAAATGACAGTCGTATTGGTGAGCAATGAATTGGCAGATCAGAGGTCAATCTAATTTTCATTTTGTAGTCGTGACATATAGGCGGTATATGTTCAATTTTCATATAATTTTCCTGGTGTAAAGGACTCAATCAGGTCTACTATGTATTCCGATCTGAAAGTAATTTTTCCTGAATTCAGAAATTTTGTATAGAGAAAAAAAAGAAAATCAAATTTATTTCATAGTCAAAATGAACTTTCAGATCGGTTTTACTTTCAGATCGGAATACACAGTAGACCTGCTGGTATTAATATCAAGGGACAATTTAAACGGGCATACAAGAAAAATTTTTTGGCGACAAACATTAGCATCAAAAATAATAAATTGGCATCACAAATAATATTTTGGCACCACATATGAAAAAACAAACAAATATTTTTGAAGGACATTATTAAATACTGTGGCGACAAACATTGACATCAAAATTAATAAATTGGCAACAAATATAATATTTTGGAACAGAAAAAAATAATTTTTAGAGTAAAAAAAAAAAAAAATCGAGACAAAAAATTAAATTTAATCGATACAAATTATTTAATATTTGATGGGGGATCGATATAAAATATTGCAGTGTCATTAATAGATTCTATATAATCCGCTCCTACGTGCGGCACGCAGTGCGACATGTTTGCCTATCCTGGCTCCTACGTCCCTCGAAGTTTAAATCTAAGGCCCCTCGGAGGGCTAAGCGGGGGGGAGCGAAGCGACCTCCCGCGTGCCCGTGAGAGTTACGAAGCCGTTAGCCTCTACAATTCTAAGTTAAATTAGGGATCTCCATTTTCCAGAATATTTTAAAACTAATTTAATTTTTTTAATTTTTAATTTATTTATTTATAACTTTGTTGCCAGTTAATTATTTTTGTCGCCCAAAATGTTTATTTCGATGCCAAAAAATAATTTTTGTGTACCCTTCCAATAGTGCCAAAAAATTATAAATGTTGCCAAATTATTATTATGATGCCAATAAATTTTTGTTTGTTGCTCATTAATTTGTGCCGTTTTATTATTTTTTTGTATCTCAAATATTAATTTTTTGTGTGCCGGTTTATTGCCAGCCTAATATCAATAGCGGAAAAATCCGATTCAACACTAATATTAAAAATATACGGTAATGCAAGATGGTCAACATCTACCTCAGGCTCAACTGTCAACTCCGTCAAACGAGCGGAAGCGATCGGAAATTCAGTCCAAGAACGTGACGAGAAACTTCCAGTGGAATCAACTCAGTCACAACAGTAGCATCATAAGCACAGAAATAAGTTCTATTCAAAATAGGGGTTTTATTCAAATTTTGGTTTAATTCAATATTTGATGATGCATTGTCCGGTTTTAATGACAAACAAATACCAAATGCATCCATAAAATCCCGACCAAGTAATATAGGCACCGGCAATACATCATCTGAAATAATGAAAATAGATCGGGACTTTCCCGTGAATAAACAATTTGGTGGTACCTAATTTATTTTATTTATTTATCAATATATTACAATTTTTTTTTGTGTTAATTATTTAAATAAAAGTGAAATTCGAGTTTTAGTCTAAATACTAATGTTGTCTTTGATGAATATATTCAATAAATTTAGAAAATTATCGTAGTTCAATTCTCGTAATTCACCTAAAGTATAGAAATTAGTAATTACTTAATGAATTATACAGCTTAACTCCATTATACCCTAATGATCTTTGTGAAAAAGATTTACTGTACAGCGGTAACCGAAAATGGGTATTTCTCGTATTATAGCTGTGAATTTCTCTATTAGAACAAAGCATTGAATCTAAATAACTTGGAAGGTCTCCGTTTTCAAGGCGAAACAACAGTTTCAGAACATTGAGGTTAATCCTCTGATTTATGGACTCCCACCCCAATACTCCAAGCATTTCTCTTATATGGGTTCTACTTTCTGCCCTTAAAATAGCTCACATAAATCTATTTTATATCTTTTGAAGACGATATATTTGTGATTGGTTAATTATGAAAAATACTGATGAACAATAGTCAATATGCGGGGCGACAATTGATTCGTAGAATATAATTTTTGTTTCGAGCGTCAATTTGTCCTTAATTCTATTAAAAATTCCCAATTTATTCATTTTATTAGCAATATAGTCCAAATGATCGTTGAAATTTAAATTTTCATCAATAACAACACCCAGATTAATACTGTTTCACACGTTCTATGATTTGGTTATCTATTTTTATTTTTTCATCACATTCTATTTTGGTCCTTATTAACATTACCATGTACTTTGTTTTTGAAATTAAGTGATTGTTTGTAGAACATCAACCATTTCCTTCAATTCTCTAAATTTTCGTATACTTTTTGTATAGCTTCTAATCCACGATAGTTTGAGTAAATTTGCTTTTGGGCTACACAAATTAGCCGGAACAATCGACCGATGGATGAAGCTAACCGGACTACCCGTATCAAGTAATGAATAAAACTTATTAAATTCTGTACTTACTCCGCCACTGTGTGGGAAAGCAATACTTACCAATTGTAAGGCAGTTAAAGCAGCATTCATCTCATGTTGTTCTGGATCATTGTTGATGGTTCGCGTTTGGCTTTGTTGCAGTCTTTAGTCACGTGTTCATATGCAGAACAATTGTAGCATCGCACCGATCTATGGTTATTTGACGAGACTCTTGCTGCGGAAGTAGATAATGCGGTAGTATTGTACGATGATGTTGTTACCAATTTGGTTAACGTTTGTGCTTTAAGGCTTTCATATCGTGGAAGAAGAGCTT